>JBAMBK010000186.1:0-380857 GCA_037043435.1 Drosophila suboccidentalis
ACGGGTCATCGTCGTATATGTCTGGTCATTAGTTATATGAGCAGCTAAAAAAAAACTAAAGAAGACTCCAATGCCAATCCATGTGGACTGAGACTCTTGCTAATTGGATATTTTAATTGCAAAAGCTATAAACAAAGCGAACAACTTTACTCAACACTAGTCAAAATTGCCAAATGATAACTGCCAACAAAAACTGACAGCAAAAAAAAAAGAGGAACAGAAAGAACTTGAACACATTCACATTGAAATCGCAAAAGACGTTAACGATGTTGCAGAACCAAATTCCCGGCCATGTAATTTGTTTGCATAATAACAATTCAGCTGGTTCTATGGCTCTCTGTTTTTGGCTGTGGTTGTGGATGTGGATGTGGGTGTTGGGTCTTGGGATCGGGTTGGGTTTGTTGTCTGCTGCGGCGGCTGCTGCTACCAAGGATATGAAATGATGTTGGCCTCATCTGTTTGCAGACAGAGAATCAGCTGCTCAAATTCACAGACGAGTAAAAGAAAATAAAAACTGAAATATAATCAAAGGAAGCATAGTCGAATTACAATTGCACTAACAATATTAACAACACAGAATTATTTCCAATAGCCTAAGCACATGGTATTAAGTTATTGATTTTATAATTAATGACATTTATAAATTTAATCAGCTTATAAATTATGAATTTGTTCGCAATTCCTTAAATGCCAACAATTTATTTATTATTACTACATACGGAAAATCACCTTAAAATTAAAGCTTAAGCTTTTAACCCAGTTGATATAAATCCGCTTACATATTTCGATGTACTCTTTTATTTTCAGCTCTCTGACTAATCGATAAGCCGATGGACATTGAAGCAGATTGAAAGGCGCCAGTTAGTCTATAATTCTTAAGGTATTTACATTTGATTTACAGTCAGTGCGTTACCAACACCCTAGAAAATTCATCATACTTTTATTGTCGGTTTTATTAAAACCAACAGTCGCAAAGAGCGACGGACTCTCAAACCAAAAGTTTTGCGTGACGTTTGTAATGTTGAATTGTTCAAATGGCGACGCTGGCGCCGACGGCATCGCAAATGCACATTAAAAAGCAACAACAATAACAACAACAACAGCATGAATGATATAAAAAAAAAATAAATAAATAAAGAGACTCTCTAGCATCTTCTTCTTACTCGTAGATGATGTTGTTCTCGAAGAGAACGTAAGAAAAAGAAAAAAAATCATACAGTCGTTAAAACCAAATGTGCTGATTTCATTGTTGGCTCGCTTGTTGTTCTTGTTGAGACATATTGTGGCGCGTTGTTGTCGCTGTTGTTGGTGTTTTATTTATTGTTGCCACTGTTGCTGCCTCCACCATTTCCCATGCCCAAAACAAAATATTCGCGTTATACATTTTGTATGAAAATTAATTTGAGATCTCGTTTTTCGTTTCTCGTTTCTTGTATTTTGTTGAGCTTTTAGTCCTAATGGCCATAAGTAGGCATACTTTGTAGCACCAAATCTGTTTTGGCTGCCCATTCTCTTTGGTGGTTCTATTGACTGTTGTGGCGTGTAGCAGGTGGCGCCATGAGGCAACAAACGAAATGTAAAGCGGCCAATAATGGGAGAAAGACTTGAAACATTTTCGCAACGATTTTATAAACTAACGTTAAACTTTACAATTATTGGCGATATCACGCAATAATCCAAACAAAGGTAAGACTTAGAATAAAGTTAGTAAGATCCTTGATAAAACTACTTAAAAAGAAAGGCTTATACAAATAAATATCTTTAAGCAAAATAAGTCCAAAACCAAGGTCATTCTAAGATAAATTTATTTAGAGCTCTCATATTCTATTTCCATTGTTGGCTTCAAAAATATCTCCTAAATCGATGTTAGTTCCAGTCAAATGAATATCCGATTAGATTCGAACTTGATTTCAATCCAAGCTTTGCAGTCCGTTTAAAGCTAAAGTATTTGCTTTAAGTACTAACATCATATTCATCAGTAATCTCATAAATGTATTCCACATTCATTAATTAAGACTGATAAGCTTCCATTGCCTTAACCTTACATGTTTTCTCTATCCGAGGGACTTCATTAAAAATATATGTGAAAAGCAATTACGACTTCAATAGTCATAAATCTCGATGTTGAGCTCGATGAGCCAAGTGCGAGTGCAGTTTATCGCACGTAATTGTTGTCAATAAGTAAATATATGAACTGGCCAAAATCTTGCTAGCAGCAACAACAACAATAAGAGTATAAAAAAACAGGTACAGCATAACTGGGATGCCAGAGGAATTACGCTTATCAGGCGAATCAAGCCCCAAAACGCTCGACAACAAAGCCAAATTACACACAACAATGCCAAGTGCCATTTAAGTGCCATAAAAATAAAGTAAATAGGTAAATCAAGGGCAGAATTCTCCGAATGCCACTCTCCAAATTATCTGCAGCTTAAATAAAATATATATATTTAGGACAAAAAAAAAGAAGAAAGAAAAAAATAATATAAAAATTTCAGCGGATCATAAAAAAAAGCAGACACAGACATTGAAATAGAGATAGAGAATGAGAATGAGAGTGAGAGGAAGTCACACCTGGAAGCTGGGCAAAGTTGTTCGGCAGCCCATCTTTCAAATTTAATGTCTAATTTAAATGTTGTAAATACCAACTGAGTTGGGGAGGGGGTGGGGGAGGCGGGGAAGGCGGGGAAGGCTGCCTGACTGTCTGTAAGGTGGGCGTGGCCAACTTTGTTATGCAAATGACTTGCGCCGGCAACGCCAAATTCACACAGTTAACACCATGGCAAAGAGACTTTCGGCCAGCCAGGCGTTGGTCAAAGGCACAGTTTCCTCTCTCTCTCTCTTCTGCACTCCATTCCACTTCAATACCCCCTTTTCCCTCTCAGTAACCCTCCTTTTGCTATTCGCCTGCTGCTCCAGTTTTGAATTTGCAGCTCAGTTCTCACGACCGCCGCTGTAAATATCATTAACGTGATTTTAAAGCCGGCCCGTAAAACTGCCAGGACAACGGCTAAGAGCAGCAGGCTGAGGTCGAGTGGCGTGAGTTGGAGTGTGGGGAATTTGCTTTTAATTTTGCAGTAGCAGCAGGAGTAGGAGCAACTCTTGGGGGAGTGGCAACCAGCATCAGCTTTCGACTACCGCCTAAACGCCTCTCGGTTAATGCAGTTCACGCACCTGCCATACGAGGCCCTGCCCCTTTAAATTATGGCGCTAAAAGGACTATTTCCCCCTCGATCCTAGTCTCGCTAAAAAGTTGGAGCTTAGCGAGCTTTTATTGCACTTTTTAATTATATTCTCGGAAGTGTTTTTTGTTGCTGCAATCAATTTCATGGTTACAACAATTTATTGGCAAATATTTTTGCACAAATAAAATATTGAAATAAGAATTTATTATTGTTTCTAAGATTTTAATAGATATTAGAAATATAAAAAAATATTGCAAATATGCGAGTCGAATCAAAGGGTTAAAAATGATTTTATGTTCTCATACAACATGGAAATAAAATTTAATTTCACAGAGATCAAACACGAATCCAAATTGAAAGTCGTCGACACATTGAATTTTGGACATGGAGTTTCTTATAAATTCGAGCTCTAAATTGGCGAAATTTGGCAGTTTAGTGTATTGAAATTTGTAATGTATGTTCAAAAGAAAGATAAAGGAGAAAGGGAAAATATTCAGTATTATTTAAAGACCTAAGGCACAGAAGAAAGAAACAAAGTCAAAGGGAAATTTCGAGAGTACTCTTATACAAAGCGATGTCTTTAAGAAACCGCATCTGTTGTACAGATCTACTTTGATGATGCATAGTCACCTAAACATATGTGTGTTTAAGCCCAATTTCATACAAACAACGAATTCATTTGACTTCTAATCATTAAAATTGTATTAAATCAATTTGGCAATCAATTGACAAGACTCTCTCTTTTATAATTGTTATGTTTAAATGTTTATTATTGCATTATTTGCCACCCTTGACTTTAAATTTTTCAATTAATCGTAAATTGATTTTAATACCAGCTGTTATTGTCGCCCCGATTTGCAATTAGTCAACTATTTGATACAAAATATTTTCAACATTTAACAGTGATATAAATAAATGTCACCCACGCACTTTGACATGACAGTTCCCGCTGCCCTTTGACCCCCTTCCCGGTAGGAAATTTGCTGAATAATTAACCGACAGCATAAAATTACATTACATTAAGTGCTGCTGCTGCTGCTGCTGTTGCTGCTTCTGGCCCTGGTCTGTTGCTGGCTATAGCCGGAAGAGCTGCGACCAATCTTTCACTAACTCCACGCAACGAACCGCAGGCAACCAACCAACCGCCCAACCACCAAAATGAGCAACACCGAGAGAAGCGGGTGAGGCACGTGACTCCGTCGCTCTGGTTGTCTCAATTGTGGCTCCAATGAATATTCTCATTAAAATTACGCGCAGCTGTTCAGTGTCCATGTTTGCTTCCAGCGGGGGGTGGTTGGGCTGGTTGGTCGTTTTAAATTTACCAACAAAATGATTTTACGCCATTGTAATGGCCAAACATTTAACAGGCGGAAATGTTGCTGAAGTGTAAAACGTGTGCAAATATTTTGCAACATGTTTGGGCGCGGCAGAGGACGTCATCAGGTCGGCAGTACAAACAACAACAACAACAATAACAACACATAGCCCTGATGACAGCCAAGCTAAAGCTAAAGAGAAACAGAAACAGCAACAGAGGCAAGAGTCGCCACCCAGCGGCATATACTCGTAATACTTGTGGAAGCAACATTCAACTTTGGCTTGAAAGCATTTGCAACATTTAAATGAAAACTTTTCTCATATTTCATCTGCTTGTAATTAACTTAATTTACTTGTTGTTAGCCATGGCTCGCTTCTGGCTCTGACAAACTTTGCTTTCTCTCTCTCTCTCTCTCTCTTTCTAAATAACAAGCAAACATTTCCTAAGGTAATACTTAGTTTTAGATACACAATTTCGCAACTAAAACCTTTTAACGCATCAGTTGTGAGCATAATAAATGAAGATGCTTTTAAGCTAAGAATTGTTAAACTTACGTTTGTATGAAGTTTTATTTTCTAGTAGAAAATTTAATCTAAAATCTTAGCCTCTATTTATCTAAGTTAGCTCAGAACATTGCTTCAGAACAGAAAAATGTACTCAAACACTCCTTTGCTTACAACTTGCATGTTATGTATGTACAATTTCCGTACTAAAGGGCTCATAAATGTGAAAAGAAAGTTTTATAGAATTTGAGTTTGCAGCTTAGTTTAAGATAAGTAATTTATATAAGTAATTTTCATTAAGAGAATGATTTAGCTAGAAAGTTTTTTTATTTACATATTGCACTTAAGTTCGCCAAGTTCAGTAACGTTCTTATTCATTTTGGCAGACATTATAATTCATATTATGATTTTAATATTTTGCTATAAATGATTTAAGTCTAATCATATCATGTTCAATTAACATTATCAAATCACATTAACAATTTCCTAGAGTATTGCTTACTAAATCAACTTTAAACAGAGTCAAGTTTTCAACATATTAAGAAACATATAGTATATTGTTGAAATGAAGAACATTGACCAGCTTAACTTTTTGTTCACTGTGATTTCAGTGGCGAATCAATGCCAGCGATTTCACAGTGAAAATGTGTCTTTTTTTGTAATGACTTTAACTGCTGGCACATATGGCGATTTAAATTAATTTTGTAACCTTTATTTCGACTGGCGGATCGCTGGACTGGCTCAGTCGCTATCCAATTTCGGTAATGAGCTTTTCAGCTTAAACGCAATTGTATTCAATTTGTCAGCAATATTACGTGCAATCCGATAAAGCCAACGCAAAGTGACAGAATTGCGAAAGAGTCACAGGCCGAGATCTGACCCACATGACACCCTCTTTTGGTCTCTGGCAATATCCTGGCATACCCTGCCGCATCCTTGCACAACAAATAAACAACGCGAACAAAGAAACCCAATAACAAATTTTTAAACAAGTGTTAACGCTACCTGAGCCCTGTCATCGACAGCGGCCGAAAATGGCAAGAGAAAACGCATGACGAAAAAACAAACAAAAAATCACAATAATATAAAAATGTGAAAATGTAAAAATGTGGAAATGGAATTGAACGAGCACGAAAAGTGCCGTCTGGCCAATGCAAGGGATAAGCCTTCTTTGGCACTCCACAACGGCTGCCTCCACAAAGCCTACGCCTCGGCATTGTGGTCAGCTCTGCGTGTGGTCGGTGTTAAGAGGAATGCCAAAAAGAATGCAAGCAAAAGCTGCACTCGCCACATTTACGGTTCCAGTTACAGTTGCAGTCCGAGATGCAGTTGCAGTTGCATTTCCACTTTCATTCTGCAGCTTCAAAAGTATGCAAAGTGTTCAACTGTCGCCGACACCGTAAATTCTTGGACACAATGCACAATGGATATACCAGAAAACTAGTTCACCACCATTTCGCCAATGGAGTCAAAGTAAACATTATTTGTTTATTTTTAAATTTTCATATTACAAAACGTATTTTTTATAAATTTTATCATATAAGTAAAGTCATAAAAATAAAGTAAATTCATGAGAAAATCAAATTATAACAGAGCCTTCTCACTAATTTTAACTTAAATTGAAATATTATTAAAAATTCTATAAAAAAATATTTTCTCCTCAACCTAAACTTTAACTTCATCATTAATGAAATATACTCGCTTAAGTGGGAGGAACATCTTTATCTAGTAATTATTAGATTATAGCCTATGCATGAGCTGAGAAAGTCAGTGTACAAAAATTAAACCAATCAAATGGTAAATGGGATGTTTTATTAAATGTATTGTGAGTTTATAATGACACCAACTAACTGATTTGGAAATAACATCAGATATTTCATTTCGAAAAGAGTGTACACTTTTTTGAATCTCGGATTAAAATGCCTAAGTTAATCAATTAAGTTTCTTAAAATTTTATCAAATTTACATACATAAATCGTCAATATTAATAGAGCAAAATAAAAATATATTTTATAAATAATATTATATACAAAGCGCTAACTGATAGTTTACAATTCTTAGCTTCAATCAAGGCCAACTGAGCTGGCAAAAAAAACATATGTTAATTTTAGGCGTTAAAGTAATTGGGAATGGGAACTCTTATGTGTATATTTCAGCTACATTTACGCTCTACAGTTCATACACAGTTCGTATCTGTCTGCATTTATGATAAAAATAAATGTGCTTGTAGTTCAATTCCTGGCTTTTTCCCCCAGCTTCACGTTGGGTTATGAGTTTGCTGTCTGCTGCCAGCGGAAGTTCTCTTTGCTTTCTTACCTCATCCCTCTTTCCAATTTACACCTCGCTTCCTCTGATTTCATTTCGGTCTCCTTTTGGTTGATTTTGGCTCTTGTGCATCAATTCCAATTTGATTTTGTGGCGTTTCTCATGTGGCAACTGCGAGGCAAAAGGGAAGGTTTGCCCTTACTCTTCTCGGCTAATTAGCTATCATAAATATATGGAAACAGTCAGGTTATTGCCTTTAAATTCTCTGTAGCAGAAAGGTCGCATCGTTAGCGATTTCCGAGACACATTTGAAATGTCATCAGGGATCGTACAATTAAATTAAGTGACAGCCCAAATGATAGCCGAAAAAAACACAATACTATAACAATTTGATTTACTACACAAATGCTGCTGGCAAAGTCATTAAATTTAGACAAGACGAAAAAATAAGAGCAACAAAAATAATTGTGCAATACTGACATATATATAAAAAAAAAAACTTGAAAAGCAAAAATAAAATAAGGCAATACAAAAAACTCTGAAAACGATGGAAAAAATAAAAGAATTGAAGGCGAAAACGCGCGAAATTTATGAGCCATCTTTGCGCAGTAACACGCACGCACATAACGAGCTATAACCAACACTATTACACACACACACACACACACACACACACACACATAAGAGTGTGACACATACATATATATGTTTGGTATTTCTAACAGTACTTTGTTTTAGTTTAGGGCACAATGGCACGCGGCCATCGTTGCCACACCATCGAGTCAATAAAACGCAGGCAACAACATAAAATGAACTCTACTCACAAAATGGCGCCGAGTAGATCCGGGCTATGGACCGGGCCTAGTGCTATATATATGTTGGTTACCCATTAAAGTTTGACCAAGAGGATTTCTTTAGCTCGGTCTGCACTTAGTTGCAGTGGAGACGTTATAACTGCTTTCCACCCCGACACTAGCCGGAATCAATCATCAAGTTTAAACGCATTACACTGAGCGTTAAACGATAAGCAGCTTTGTTGCAAGCTCCCCCTGCCCCCGTAAATATCTGCAGATTGCAACGGAGTCTGTGGCAAGCTGCTGTTAGCTCTATCTAATGCCACATCATCCACACACACACACACACACACAACACACACAGTTTTGCGCCATCATCAACTTGAGCTATTTTATTGTGCTGCGACCTAAAAACTGAGGCAATAATACGCTTGCTTGCCCCATGTTGCAATGCCGCTGTGTGTCGTCCACGTCTCTCTATAAGTATATATACTATATAGTATTTTGTATTGTATTGTGCGAGTTATATACTTAAATATTTTTTTCAGGATTTACGATGCAGCCGAGCAGCAGCCGCAGTAGCATCAATGTTGTCTTTATTTGAAGTACGGATGAAAGCAACTGCGTTAGACAGAGACACATAGGAAGAGCGCTGTTATAAGTGTTTGCGTGTGTGTGTGAGCAGTAGAGAAAATGTTAAGCTTACGATAAATCACATGTGCAAACGGAATGTTAGAAAATGCGAAGATATTGTGAAACGCCAGACCAGAAATATTAGTAGACTATTAAAGACATATCAAATTCAACTACGAATCGATTTCAAAAGTAGCTGAAATTTTATCGAGTCACTTTATATCAAGTATACGATAGAGCTGCATGAGAATTTAAGCGAAAATGCTTTTTAAAAGACTGAAAATCATTTGTTTAGATTTTCAGTTTTCAAGAATATTAAATGTATATCATATTCCATTTTAAAATAAATTTTAGTCTCGCCCTTAGAGCTCATTCGTATGTTATTCAATTTATTATCCATGATTTCATTTCTCGCGTATTCTAATTAAATTCTTATTCAGAGTTCTCCCAATACATATTTTACTTCAATAATTCTTGTTCTTTCTGAAGGTTTTTTCATATATAAATATTTCAATTATATTTTTCTATCTTTAATGTTTCAGCAACTTTATCAGCTCGGTAAAGTTTTAGACATTCACAGACATATACACACAATTAGTGGAAGCCCATTGAGTATAGGGTTTCCATTTGCTCAAACATAAAACTGAATGCTCTCTACGCTTAGGGGCTAACGCCACGCCCTCTCCCTGCTCTGCCTCCCTCTTCTGGGTGTGGCCCACCGCATGGCCCACTTCCTGTCCTGTCTGTGTGTGGTTACAAAACTATTTATTTAGTTGGTCATTTTGTTGTTATTTGTATTTGTAATAGACACGCGCACACACTCACACACACACACACACACACACACATAGTCCCGTTATAAGTTTGTGCTCTGTTCGTATCTCATGCCCAGCGCTCTCTGGTATTACTGGTATCTGTGCATGTCACCAGAGAGACGCACATCCGGTCAGATCTATAAATTTCCGATGTGTGTGTGTGTGTGTGTGTGTTGTCGGTGAAATTGTGCGCGCATTTATTTATTGTTGGCGCTAACTCGCCAGGCCAAAAGTGTGGCAAAAACAATGAAAAGGCAGCAACAAAAAAATATACTATAAATGATATAAAAATTGTGGCACGCCGACCAAAGCAGGCAGACAGCCGTTATATCTGCCTCAGTGTAGCTATTTGTTTCTATCTCTCTCTCTCTCTGTGTCTGTGTGTGCGTGTAACGATTATTGAAAAAAGAAAAAGACACATAACAACAGCACAAAATAAAATAAAATAAAAAAACAACATAACAGAACGCGAGGAAACAAAACAAATGCAGTGCAAAAAGCGGATATCAAAGTGCGATTTATTTTTATTAGTTTCGGATGTCAATGTGCGGGAAATTGAGAAATTAGAAAATATTATACACGCTTCTGGCTTGTTAACGCGCACCTAAATGCCAACACACACACACACACACATCAACACATAAACACACATAGCAATTTATGTATGTATCTGTGTGCTTTGTTGCCTGTCGACAACATTTCCCCTATATTTTATGATGTTATTTGATTTTATTGACTTTCTTCTATAGCGTTGCTTGTCCTAATCATTTTCATTCCTATTGATCTACGTTTTTAAATGTTTTCTGTTTCGTTTGTTAATAATTGCAAATTTAATAAACAGCAAATGCATTTTTCGGTGCAGCTTTAATTAAAAAACATAATTTAGAATTTACACTAATAACACTCAAACATGCTTATAAAATATGTATTGAATGTTTTGATTTGTGTCAAATATTATTCTTTTGTGAAAGCAATAAAATTGCAATCACATTTATAGTTCAATTGCTTAGGGTTATAAAATGTGATTAAATTAAAATATATTGTTTAAATTACCGCATTTAAATTTGAAACAATAAATGTCCAATTAAAATTGATAAATGATAAATTGTACAATCTAAATTGCACTTAATTTGTATCATATAAAATATATTAAAACTAAAAAAAAATAGCTTATCAATAAAAATGAAAATTATAATTCAATTATTAAGAAAGTCGCATTTTTTTTTAAGTAAAAAAAAACAAATCTATTCAAAATAGTATACACTTATTTTACAAGTTCTACTAAACAATTCCCCAAATATCACATTCAAACAGAATCTAATCAACAGATTGCATAATTTGTTAGTCAAACACAATTAATTAACAGCTGCAGAAATGTTCAGATAAAATGAGCGTGAGAGAGATATAAAATCAATATAGTTTATGGACACACTGCAATTAGCACTAAAACAAAAATCAGTGCGACAACAGCATGAACAACAACAACAATCACAAAATGACCACCGTCTCTTGGCCATTTCGAATAGGGCTCAAACTGTATCCGGAATATGGGCAAGAGAGGGCAATAAAATTAGACATAATTACAAGAGAACTGCCTACATAGCACATACGCACCCACACACAGAGACACACTCACACATACACGCATACGCACAAAAACTAATACAATCAATAGAAGAAAACACACACACATATGCGAAATAACATAATTTGCTGGGCAGTACACAAAATACGAGAGTTCCCGGTTAACTGTTGGAGATGGCGCGCAAAACAATTGTGAAACGTTGGCAAAAACTAACAACAAACACAAATATACTCGTAAATACACACACACACACACACACACACACAGCATAGATATATGAATTTACTAGCAAAACATGTGCGGGGGACGCCTTTTATTAGCAATAGTCTGTTGTTGTTATTGTTGTTGTTGCTGCTGCTCGTACGTGCTCCGAATTAGTTTTTTGCGATTTGAATAAAATTGTTTTGAATAAATTTGAATGCCACATGCACGCTCACAATTTCCCACACACATACACATACAATTGGCAATTGGCTCGGCATAGTTTTCCCTAATAAATAGGCAATCCTTTCTGTGCATCTCTGTGCTATTTGTCTGCTGCAACTCTTTGCTCGGTGTTTTGTAATTAGCCGAAACTTATCAGTTAAAAAGCTAGCCAAAATAAAAAAAAGAGCACATTTCATGAGGTTGCCAAATTGGCCAAGCCCTGCAGCCAATTTGTGTTGCATTTGAAGCGAATGTTGTGTGTGCACGATAGAACATACTATAGATGGTCCAATAAATAAGCAGCAAATGCAACATGCAACATGCACAGTGGTTGCATCACAAGCTAACAATATTAAAAGAGATTTGAAATTCAATTTAAAGCCAAGACTTGCGCATTTTTTACTATTCAAACTAGAGTATCATAGAAATTTGATTTATCAAACTAAAATAAATCCATTTTATAATAAGCTGCTGATTTGCCCAATTAAATTAAACTTTGGCTAAACTGAGAGAATATCCAATTAGGTACTCAATTTGTTTAGACTATGCCATTTTTCCAATTTGTTATTTTGCTTAAGATTAAAAGCGCTGATTTGATTTATCCGTGCGTGGTCCAGTGGATAGAACACTGGTCTGACAAGCGGATGGTCGTGGGTTCGAATCCCACGCGGCACCTAGAAAGAAACGGCTCTTTCTAGCATCTTTTCGACTATTTCCGCTATTCTAGTATTCTTCCTAGCAGAAATAGACCCTCGAAAAGTTTGGTCGCCACTCCCAGATGGCGCCAAGGTGGCACCCCCACCTCTGGGATAGGCTGCATCGGGCTAATCACCCAATCAGTTGAAATATAACGATTACCGAAACCTCAAGAAGATTAACAACAACAACAATCCCCCCACAACCGACGACGAACATCAGCATGTCAAAACGGACCCGAATAGGACAATGGAACGTAAGGACCCTTATGGAACCATCGAGATTAGCGCAATTTGAGAGAGAAATGGACAATCTGAAGATCATGATAGCTGGCATTAGCGAGACGAGATGGTGCGGATCTGGAACAACAACTACGTCAAACGGCAATCTGGTACTTCACAGCGGGAACAGCACTGGAGGCAGATATGGAGTAGGCATCTTCATAGACGGCAAAACGAAGAAGACGCTCCTCTCCTGGAAACCAATATCTGACAGAATCATCACAGCAAGATTCAGTAGCAAAGCGCGACACATCACCATCGTGCAATGCTACGCTCCAACGGAAGATGCACAGGTCGACGATAAAGACGAATTCTACGCCACTCTCATCGCTACCCTGGACAATACCAACAGAGGCGATATAGTGATCCTAATGGGAGACTTCAATGCCAAGATAGGTTCAAACAACACCGGGCTAGAAACACTCATGGGCAAGCATGGCTCTGGCACACGAAACAACAATGGCGACAGACTAACAGACTTATGCCAAACATTCCAACTAGTGATCGGTGGCTCGGTGTTCCCGCACAAGGAAATCCACAAATACACCTGGACTTCCCCAAACGGGCGCACCAGAAACCAGATAGACCACATATGCATAAGTAAGAAATGGAGACGATCATTGACTGATGTGAGGAACAAGCGAGGCGCATCCATCGACAGTGACCACGAGCTAATAGTCGGAACAATTCAAATCAAATTGAAGAGGAGACAAGACGCCGCGGCCACCAACAGAGGAAGCACAACACGACCGCCCCGCTTCAACCTAGACAGACTCGATGACGCTTCCATTTCGGCCAGAATGACGTCTACATTGCGAAACCAGATAACCACGCAAGAAGAACTCCCCTGGGAACACGCATGCTCTACACTGAGACAGATAGCGGAAGAAACCATTGGAATCCAACAGCGGCGTCGCTCTAACTGGATTTCGGAAAGGACTTGGGAGCTAATAAGCAGAAGAAACAGCCTCAAGACCATGGCACAACAGAACAGCCAAGTGAACAACGAACATCGTAAACTTTGCAAGTTGGTAAAGAAATCCGCAAGAGCTGACAAAAGGGCAATAACTGATAAGCTTGCAGCCAATGCAGAAAGCGCAGCCCAGGACAACAACATGCGCGGCTTATACCAGACTATCGCCAAGCTAACAGGGAATCCCCAACAACAAGACCGGCCAATCCGAGATAAAAACGGAAATCTCCTAACTGATGACGAAACACAACTCCAAAGATGGCAACAACACTTCCAAGAAATCAGTCAGACAGTCACGCAAGACGAATCTGAGGAAGAACAACTGATCTGGAGGTCGCCGGCAGCAGCGAGCAGAAACCCGCGGATCTCGCACTCAGCCCCATCCACGAGAGACATCACGAATGCGATTAGGAGACTCAAGACCAACAAAGCAGCCGGGGAAGACGGCATCCCTGTCGAACTCCTCCGGATAGATGCACAACTGATGGCCGAAACATTGCTTCCACACATCAACCGAATTTGGGAACTTAAGGTGATACCAGACGCCTGGAAACGCGGTATCATCATCAAACTCCCAAAGAAAGGAGATCTCAGTGACTGCAACAACTGGCGAGGAATAACGCTGCTCAACACCAGCTATAAGATCTTAGCGACTCTGTTGAACGAACGACTACAGGAGAAGATCGAACCAACACTCCGAGATGAACAGGCAGGCTTCAGACCACAGAGGAGCTGCGTAGACCAGGCAAACACACTACGCGCAATAACCGAGCAAGCTGTGGAATGGCGCTCACCGCTGTATCTCCTGTTCATCGATTTCAAGAAGGCGTTTGACACAGTAAAGAGAGCAGCAATATGGCAGGCACTTGCGAGGAAAGGAGTTCCAGACAACATCGTTACAATAATAAAAGCAATGTACGAAAACGCAGAGCTGTCGGTACTGCACAAAGGAAAAATCAGTGCCCCCTTCCAGACGAGAACTGGCGTCAAGCAAGGCTGCCCCCTGTCACCTCTACTCTTCAACCTGGTAGTAGACGAGATAATGAGAGAAGTGTGCATATCCAGACGCGGTATCACGTGGAGCCTCACACAACACCTAGAGGACCTGGATTACGCGGATGACATCTGCCTCATGTCTCATAAACTCAGTGACATTCAAGCCAAAGCGAATGACCTCTCCAGGATTGCCAGCAGAGTCGGCCTTGAAATAAACGCAGCCAAAACAAAGGCAATGCGCTTCAACCACGTCAACCAAGGAAACATCACCATCAATGGGAACTTAGTAGAATTCGTCGACAAGTTCTCCTACCTTGGCACCGTCATCACCAACAACGGTGGGGTGGATGAAGATGTAGAGAGCCGTCTCACGAAAGCACGATCGGCATTCGGCAGAATGTACCATGTCTGGAGAAACCAACGAATAAGCAGGAGAACGAAACTGAGGATCTTCAACGCGTGCATAAAAACGATACTGCTGTATGGCAGCGAGACGTGGCTCACTTCGCAACGGATGATACTCAAGCTGCAAGTATTCATCAACAAGTGCCTTAGAATCATATGTTCAGTATTCTGGCCCAACAGAATATCGAACAGTGATCTATGGCACATGGCGAACGAAGTCCCGATCCAACAGCAGCTAATGAAGAAGAAATGGAGTTGGATTGGACACGCGCTACGGAAACCCCAAGGCAGTATCACCAGGATGGCACTTGAATGGAATCCCCAGGGAAGCAGGAGAGTTGGGCGACCCAAGTGCACCTGGCGTCGAACAACAAGAACCGATCTCACCCGGCACAACATCAGCTGGGACACGGCGAAGCAGACTGCGCAAAACAGAGTCCGGTGGAGAAATCTAGTAGAGGCCCTAAGCTCCCAAGAGGAGTAAAAAGGATAAAAAAAAAAAAAAAAAAAAAGCGCTGATTTGAAACGAGTCTTAAGTAATTTATTTTCGAGCACTCTTCTTTAATTAAATGGCCTAAATTAAACTTTGCTATGGATTTTCATACACAAATGATTAATGCTATAGTAATATTGTAATTTAAATTTGATTTGCTGTCCAATGTTAGAAATTTGCCATGTTATTATTGGAATTTCACTGTTTGACAACTTTGCATTCCAAAAACTCAGCTTGAAATGAATGCTATGTATTAGGCATGAATAGACACAGAATAAACGCAACCACGCCTCAAAATGAACAAACACACACACACACAAATATACCTCCATGCTGTGAAAATAACCACAGCACAATTGATATGTACATTTGTATGCACATATGGAAAACATGCAGAAAGCCAAACCAAAGCCAAAATTCCAGTCATGGCATCAGAGAGAGAGAGAGAAAGAGAGAAAGACGGGACTTGCCACTGACCAGAGAAGGATCTATGAGAATGCGACCGACCATCCAAAATGTTGCACATATCGCGAGTCGTTTTTTGCCTCCCTTCATGTTGTAATTGAAGCAATAGAAACAAGCATCAGTTCCCCCTCCCAGTCCAGAGATAACCGCCTGGGAAATGCTATCAATATTGGCATGCGAACACTTTTTAAAGCGCCTACACAGATGCAAATATCTACAAATGTGTATGGGAGTGTACGAGAGTGGGTGTGATGTTCGTTTGTTTATCAATTTTGCTCGGACTGCCATCCAAACGAGAATCGCAGTCCAGAAAACGATGTCGGCCTGGGTCTCATTCGGCCAACAATTGAAAATCTATGGCTCGAATTCGAGTTCGTTATGGAAATCTGCGCTTAAATCGCCTCTTGCCAATTAGCGCAAATGTAAATGTAATTTCGTAATTTAGTTATTTCTTTTTTCATAATTTTGTTTTTTTTTTCTTTGGGTGCGATGGCAGGGCAAATTTAATTAAAATGTGCGAGAAAAACACTTGGAAAAGTGTTGCAAGAGAGCGTGAAGGGAAGGGACTTTCCCCCTTTTGCTTTCTTGGCACTTTCAATAACAAAAATAATTTGGGGATACACAAATAAAATTCAGTGTCGTACGCAAAATACATAAATAAAGAGGCGTTTAAAAGCTTTTATATTAAATATTCATGGGAGACGCATAATTAAATTATGCAAAGGCTGCGGCCGCGTGCCAAAACTTATAATATTTTCATTTACCAAACTGGCAAATGTTCAATAATAGTTTCAGGCAACTGAAACTGAGAGTAACAGAGAAAGAGAGAGCTATAGACGGACAAAGAGAGAAAGAGCAAGTAGGTGCGAAATTAAGTTGTTATTTATTTAATGGGGTTGAAATTTTGTTACAAGTTTGTTTAGGCCGAGCCAGAAAAAAGGTTGAATTAAAGCAAACGAAAAATTCAATTAAAACTTTCGACGCCTTATCTAAACTAAGCATCTTTCATCTCAGCTCAGCCTAGTTTAACAATTACGTCTAAAAGGTGCCTAAACTTTCGGCCCAGCTAACTGAAACTTATGACGTCTCTTGGCTTTAAGGCAATGCGCCAAAAAGTATGCTCTGCAGAGCATCATAAGTCATAGAACTTGCGAATTGGAACAGAGACGCGACTTCAAAATTTATGGAAAAACTTTCGCTGAAAAATTCAACGAAAAACAATTGATATACGCGTATCTAAAGACTTCCTAGACGGGGGAGAGAGGGAGTGAGAAGTAGGTTGAGCGTTTAGCTTAATTAATTTTGATGGAAAGGACAGAACAGGAGATCCCAGGACTTTAAGCCATATTCATCAGCTGGCTACCACTTCTTACTATGAGACCGCGGGAGGGCAAACTATAAACGCAACATAAAAACAGAGGAAATAAGTGAAAAAAAACGGAAAATATTTGCAAATAAAACGGCTGCAATGTGACGGAAATAAGCTGCCCTCGGACCAGGCAATACCAGTTGCCAGTTGCCAGTTGCAAACTGGGCAAATGCATTAAACTAAGCGCTGCGCTAAGATGCCACGACTTGAACGTGGAGATTCAAGAGGACATTCCGTTCGCTGCCTCCCATTTTCTTCTTTTTATACATTTGTATGCGATTCGCGTTTGTCTTCTGCTCAGTTTATTCTTTTCGAGCCAAGCCAAGCCAAGCAGGTCCATTGCCTAAGCCATCGTCTGACATCATTTTTTGCACTATGAATATATAATTCCATAATCTCATTAGATGCTAAACTAAAGACAACAGCAAAGTAGCTGCAAATTGTCCAATGAAAGGTGTCTCTACATTCAGTGCATATTAAATAGCATAGAGTAAATTCCCTCTAAATAAGTACTGCCTGCAGCGAATAATGCAATTTTAAAAGTAAATGCTAAAATTGGTGTTTATCTTTTACTTTGTAGATAAACTAGATATTTATACTTCGATAGTTTTTCTGAAATTGCCATGAAAAATTGCCTTTGGCTTTAGCTGTGTTTTAGCTCATTTTAAATTTTGCACTTTGAAGTTCAACTACTCTTAAATGCCTCTAAGCATATGAAGTTGGTATTGAAGTTTAATTAAAATTAACTTTATTAATTTCCTTTCAAGTCTACACCAAAATAAAAGACAAATATAAACTGAACACATCCCGTTTCACTTTTTGCTGTCTACAAATTGGGCTAATCGTCAAGTCGTTTTGAAACAATTTTAAAACAACGACAGCCATATTGCTGACCACAAATTGCTTATCTTCTTGTTGTCGATCGATACTGGAGTCCTGCGGATAGGAAAAATACCACCAGCACATTAGGGGAAATGGGGCCACTGAATGCAAAAACAATTTGGCAATGTGCTACACTCTCAAGTGACGAAATAAGCAGAGCGCCCAATGCAAAGCACAAAACTGAAACGGAGCCGGAGTTTCAGCCTGAACGGGTTACCATGAGAACAGGCTGTCATCACAGAAGCAATGAGTCTGTCCAGTCTAACCCGTCTGTCCGAGCCCAAAATGGGGCGTTATCTAATGAGTGGTGCAGCATGATGCTGACTGGATGTTGTTAGGAGGTCATCGAGATGAGAGATCCATTCAACTGTCACTTACGTGTGCCATGCTAACAGTTGAGCCTCCAACTTCAACTACAACTCTTCAGCTCGAACTCTCTACTCCGTCTCTGGGCTGCTGCTGATAGACGACAACGGCCAAACGACGAGATGAACTTCAAATCGAGCGTGAATTTTTGGGTTAACAGTCATTGGACATGGTCGCCTTCTTGGCTCTTGAAACAAAGCAAGCGAAAATCATGTCAGATAAATCCAAAAGCTGAGCTCGCTTTCAGTTTGCCGGGGCGTATACTTGATATTTTGCCAAACATTGTGTCATTCAACTTCAACTGCAGCTGGCACTATATTTCAAAAACGAAAATTTGTTCTATATATTAAAGCTCGGCTGATGTTTCCAATTAGACATTGTTAAAGCCAAGGCAAACATGTGCACAGCACATTTGTCAGTTGAGAGCTAAGAGTACTGAGTAAACCAATTATTTTGCCATTGTTTTCGTTATTGTTGTTGCTGTTGTGAGTTGTTTGCATTTACACAATAATCGTAACAATAATTGCATTTAAAGCAAAGCCAAAAATATGTTGCGACAGCAGCAAAGCAACAACAAAATATGCAAGAAATCTGGCCCCAAATTGTATGCTACACAAATTTGCAGCTGTTAGCCAGACTCCCTTGACTGCCATCCCCCCTTGATCTCTACCCATTTATGTCTCTCTCTGTCTTTTGTTATTTTTAATTATATTTTATGGTAATGTGTGCGAGTGTGTGTGTGTGTGTGTGTGTGTGTGTGTGTGTGTGTGCTGACAAGGCACATGAAATGTTTTCCCAAAAATGTTTTAGAATTCAGTATTGTACAACGTCAACAGTTGACATGGACGTTCGTTCCATTGAGCAGGTGTTACTTTGTACTCACCCATACACACACACACACACACACACACACGCATATGCAAATTGCCTGCCCAGTTTCTGACATATTTTTCAGTTCCAAAAGCTCTCACACCAACAAATCATCGCATTGTTCCCACTGTACAATAAAATCAAAACATATATTGCAACACGGCAAAAACATCAACGCAAACTTTTTTAATAAATTTCATTTGTGTTTGACCGCTGTGTATATATAAGTGTGTGTATATAAATCTGAGTGTGTGTGAGTGTATTTAATTCACTTTTCGTTCCATATGTGTGTGCAAACAATAACAAAAAAATCAAAAAATAAAAAGAAAAAAAAATAATATGAAAATATTAAAGCAACAACAATTATTATTAGCTCCAATGCAACATGAAAAAAATCAGTTTCCGGGAATTTGAGTTTGTTGTATTTCTGTATTTCCGCATTTCCTGTTGCCCTTCCATGTAATTTTCATGCTTACCTTTTGCAGTGGTCGAAATATTTTCTGTAGAATAGACATATGTAAGTGTGTGTGCGAGAGAGAGAAATAGTGAGTAAGGACGAAGAAGAGGGCCCCGAAAACTTTTATGCATGTGTAAACAATTTTTAGGAATATACATTTTTATGCTGCGCTTTCGATTTGCATACTTTATTCAAAGTTTCGTTGCATAAATTGAAAGCGCTTGAGCTTCCAAACATATGCATAGAATGTTTGCGAATGAATGGGTATTGAAAGTCCCACAATGAACACAAATGATCATCAAAATGAACAGTAAATCTGATATCAATCAGCAGTGCATCGAAATAATAATTCTACATATATGTTGTTTACAAAAATTTCATTGAAATATGCTATCGGCTTTTACAAAAAGGTAAATATTTTAGAAATGATGTTTACATACATGTTTATCTCTCTTTTCTCCCATTTTCTTTTTAATTCCCTGTCTTTCTTTACTCAAGCAGTCTTTGTTCGTCTTTCCTTAGCGTCTTAAATAGTTTAGAAAATAATATGGTCTGGTATTTAATTACCATGCAGTGAGTTGCCACTTTGAGAGTTGCTAAGTACTGAATTTTCAGCATCATTAAAAGCTAAATCATATCGCGAACTGTGAGCAACAACAACAAAAAGTTGCTCTACAAAAAGTTGTGGATGACATTGAAGCTTTTCAAATTCAATGGCTGACAGAGTGGGGCGTATAAGTGAACGAATTTCCCTGACACTCTATATACATACCTCTTCCTCCCTCTCTCTTTTTTTCAATCTCTCTTTCTCTCTCTGTATATGTGAGCGGCGCGGCGTTGCGTTTAAGTGGCGTTTGTTAAGTACAACACGCTTGACATCATTATCTCGAATGTCAACAAAATGGGCGTTGCTGCTGTTGTTGTTGTTGCTACTGTATGTTGCTGCCGTCTACTGTTGCTGTATGTTTATTATGCTGTTGCCTGTTCAAGTTTGCCCTCTGATTGACAACTTTCGCAACTTTTCGCCTCTGTTGTCAATTGTCGCTTAAATCCAATTTTACACATACGCCACAAGAGTCGTAAACGGCATTTTAAACATCAGCAGCCTCAACGTTATTGGCAACGTCATCGTTATCTGACAGTTTGAGGGCTTCCAAAATGTATCAGCCAGTTAACGGCTACGTCTTGTGGTAATAGTGTGAAGTGTCAAGGGGAAGGGGGAAGAATAGAAGATAGAAGAAGGCGGTAAAGTGGCAAGAACTTTCTTTGACATGTCACGCACACAGCGAACGGAACCCAGAAACTTGAGCAATTTTCTATCATATTTAGCTATCTGCGAAAATTCTTAATAAATTTTCTAGCGACACTTTCACAAGAAATTCTAAAGAAAAGTCATGTCAAAGTTTTGTTGTTTCATAAAATGAGTAATTTCAATTGTTAAAAGAGTCTGAGATGTGTTAAACAGTGGAAAACAGTGGCAAAGCGTTTGCATCGTTCCAATAATTAAAATATATTATATTTAACTTTTTAATAGACCAAAGTTGATGAAAATTTATGACAATTGAAAACAGTTTTATAAAGAGTATTTTATTTTTAGCAATGTGTTATAAGGGCCATTATTTAATTTAATGGCAAATTCAAATACGTCAATATTTAATATCGTCTTGAGTCGGAATGAATATTTTAATAGAATGTCTTAGCAGGCGTAAAAAATTGTCACACCTTTAAGCATTTTAGGAAAAAGTTGAAACGGAATCAGTGTTAACTCGGGGAAAAGGTGCGAGGATAAAGAAGTCGATGCTGACAATTGGCAGCATATGGCCAATGTAGACGCTCCATTTATCGTCACGGGGTTGTCGAATGAATCTGGAGCAGGAACTGAAAAGAAGACGTAAGATGAACAGTGGGATGAGACATCCCACTCAATTCAATTAAAATGGAGCACTTAATTTTATGCCAAGTTCAGCGCAACCAAAAAGTGCCAACAGGCTGGCAAATCAAAGGAAGCGGAAGGATGAAAGCGCTGTGACAGCCAACAGCTGCTCGAGAATATCCTGTGCGTATCTGTGTGATTTTATGTGAGTGTGTGTGTGTGTGTGTGAGTATTGGTGTATATGCCATGCATGCGATATGAGTCAATAATATTGTAACAGCTGTCTGTTTGGTTAGGTTTCCCTCGTTGTCTGTCTGTCTATCTGTCTACCTATCTGAGAGTGTATTTCTGTGTGTGTGTGTGTGTGCTGCCAATTGTAAATGGAAAATTTAAATGTGCAAAGGTGAAAGAGCACAAAATACCTGTCAGGCTGCTCAGCCAACGGCGAAACGAATTGAATGCGAAATGGAGTCTGATAATCAAAAGCAGCATTCACTATTTAACAGTTGATTTGCCATAAGCTCAACTCCGGAACGAAACTAGCTCAAGGCAAATACGAGTATGCCAAAATCTATATGCCAAAATCATATAAGATGAATGTAAATGCGTATGTGAATATTGGCATCGTTACGTACTTGTATTGAAATTTACAAATGTACTTTTGACATTTATTGAAAGCTTCATTTGGTATGTGGAAAAGCTGTTTCCATTGATGCGCAATCAATGTGGGATATTATGGCTTAAAACTAAATTCAATATTCTATTAAAGAAACACAATAGGCAAATGCATTTTATAAAATCTTTATTCATAAATAAAATGACAAAATGCATAAAAAAATATGACAGCTTGAAGATATTCAATAATTGTTTCAGAGCAGAGCTTTAATAAAAATTCTATATGTTTAGATAATGAATATTAATTAATAAATTATACACAATTCAACGAAAATCTAAGCAAGCTTTATTCAAATTTCTGTAACTAACACAAAAGAGAGAGAGTAAGTTTGATTTTTTTAAATATAGTTACATTATTCATCATAGTGAATTTGCAACATTGTAATTAGTCCAAAGAATACGTAAGTAGTTAAATGAACAAAGAGTGACCGAATTTAATTGAATGCAACTCATTGACAGCTCATTAAAAAAGGTGTTTAAAAATTGAAAGCATTACAGGTGTGTTTATTTCAGTTTCCACCCAGTTGTTACCCAATGTCTAACTCATTTTCTGAGCATTTCCTTTTTCTTTTCATTTGAGTCTTGGCCAGACTTTGTTTTAAGCCCGCAAAACTGTTTGGTTTGCCTCAACTGTCTCTTAGTCAACTCGTTCAGTTCGTTTTGACCAGGTCGACAGCGAGAAATGAGAGTGGAAATTATATGAAGAATTTGTACTCGTAGTTTCGCAAAGCAATTACGAGGAGCTGAAGGAACTGCTTAAGATTGCTCAGTGACCGTGGTTCTGTTTTGGCAGACAGTTTTGGGACCACACGACAATTTGTTTTGTGTGTGCGTTTGCACAATTTAGGAGACAGGGGAAGAAATGGACCGAGGAAGAACTAACGCTAATAGCTGGCATTGCTTTTAATTGGCTCTCATTAAAATTAAAAGCAGCAGCAAATTGAATATGAGACCAGCTCAACTCGACTTCATTTCTGTTAACCCCACGGTGAGCCATAGAGAGAGATAGAAAGAGAGAAAGCTATTTTCAGCTATTTGCTGATTTTTCGGTTAGTTCGTTGATTCTTATTTCAGCTAAAAACGTTTTCCAGTTGCTTTTTAATTGCTCTGCTGTGGTGCTCAGCAAACTTTTGTCGCTAATTTGTTTGGCTATTTGCAGGCACTCCATAAGCGTGTAAGTGTGTGTGTATATGTGTTAACTCGCAGCTGTTTAGTGGCAAGAAATGAAATTGAATGCCTCTCCGAACGCATCAAAGTTGAGAGTTGCGCCCAAGCAAAAGTTGCGAGTTCAAGTTTAATGACTTTTTGGTGGACTTTTCAACGCTACGAATGTGACATGTGGCATGTGGCAAGTGGCAAGTGAAAGTTATACATCTAAAGTTTATAGTGAAAGCATAAAGAATGTTGCAACCGAAAAGTAGGTCAGGAATGCTTTTGTATATGCAAATTTGACAAAACTGAACAAGGCAACGAGTTTGCAGAGAATTTTGAATATAATCAGGTTAAATAACTGCTAGAAAAACAAAAATAAAGTATTAGTTCTGATAAGGGAAAAAAATGAAAGACGTGAAAAAATGTATTAAAAAACCTGCTTGGAAAATTCTTGATATAAATGTTTGAACTGAATTTATTTATAATCCGAGTTTTATATATTAATTTAAAAATATCCAAGATTCCTTTTGAGGTTGGCTCAATTCGGTTCCGTGTGCCAAAAACATGTTCCCCCAGACGTCTAGAGCCGTGGGGGATTTCAGCACAAATTAAACAAACAGAGGCAGGAAAATAAATTGAAAGTTGTGCATACGCAATGTGGCAACACGGCAAATTGGAAATAAAATAAAGAGAAATCTTAAAGCTAAAGCTTGTTGTTGTTTTGTTTTTCAATTTGAGGTAAGAGTCGAGCAACAGGAGCCATAATCTAATGTGAAAGTCAATTCCTGCAAACAAAAGTGTATTGTCAATGCCAATCAAAATGTCAAAGTGCGAATTACACAGTGTTAGACCGAGAGTCAGTGCTAGTGAAAGAGGAAACGAGAAAGAGACAGAGACAGAGACAGAGATGTAGAGGTAGAGTTTTAAAAAAGTCAACGAAAAGAACTGCAAGTAAAATGAAATATCTAACCAAGCAGCAAATGCGGCAAATAGGATGAAAGCCAATCGAATTTAGCAGTTGGTCCAGGGATATAGGTATTAACAAATATGTAAGCCTTAAAGGAAGAGAGAGAGACAGGTGAACAGAATTCTAGAGAAAGGAGGATTGAGAGAGAACGTATGTTCTGCTTGCCTGGAATTTACAGTTAACGAAGCGTGAAGTTGGAGTCGCAAGAGTCAAATGCATGACGAGAGAGAAAGAGAGAGAGAGAGAGAGAGAGGTAGGTAGACAAACAGTCAGAGAGTCAAACAGTCTGACAACAAAGCCGGGACGAGCGATAAAGGAATTCAATCGAAGTCCTTGTCTAGTTGACAGCATTGAGCGTAGCAAATATTTATAAAAAAAAATAGGAAAAAATAGAATAGCTGGGAAAGTCGAGTCGGCAACAAGGCCCATTCCGTCCCTTCCCGTTCCGTTCCGTTCCGGCCCAAAGTGCAAATATTGTCAGGACAACGTTTGCTATTTGATTTTGCAGCCATGAGATTATCATCAGAAAGCCATTAGAATTTTTATTGAATTCCGCACGCACACCACACAACAGTCACTCCTTCAATATTGACACACGCAGCCCACACACACAACAAACACAACACTCACAACAACAACAACAACAGCAATAACAACAGAAGAAGAGGCAACAAGATTATTTAAGCCACATTGAATTATGTGCCTTTAGGCTGGATAAATCGAAATCCATACAACACTTTCACGCGCATTTTCGTTAATCATCTGGGATTAGTTCTAATCAAGTTCCGTTTTGTGTGCTGTTGCATTGTGTTATTGGATTTGAATTGAGTTCGTGTGGAATTTCAATTAAGGCAAACCCTTAACCCAACCTCAAATCCAATCAGACATTGTCTGGCTGTGTCTGTGCCAAGTTAATCTTTTATAATTAAACTGATTTAGCAGCACATTGGAGAGCTGCTGCATTGACTTGTTAGCATAATTACGCATTAATATCATACATTCTCATTCTCATTGGGATGCAACTAATTCAAATCTATGGCCGCAATGAACTGGACATTCATTGGACATTCTATGTATTTACAACAGTACTGTTAGCTAGACCTAATTGAAATTTAGTTATGCTCTAAGGCAGGCTGTTGCGCATGTTGTTGCCCCAAAAAGGTCAAGAGTTCATTGAGCTGCTCGATTTGAGTAACCTTATTTGTGGTATAGCATATAATCCAAATATGTACACAGTCTGGCGTCTCCAGTATGTCTAATGATCATTGAAATTGCAGCACACAGAGAGCGAAATATTGGAAAATACATTCAAATTAATTCCACATTTGCCCACAGACCACATTAATAAATGTCGAACTTCTGTTGTACATCTCTATTTCATTTCACAAAGAGAAAGACTGAGTGTAAGAAGGAGAGAGGATGTGTAAGTTACAACTGTGGCTAAATTATGAGTCAAGTTTGTGTTTAAGACAAAACTGCTGTTCTGCCTCAAATTAATCGTAAGGTCAATGAAGAAGTCAACCACAAGCATTGATTATTATTATAAATATTTATTACAATTACTATGAATCGAATTCATTAATTGTAAGATAGTCGAGAATAATAAATTGGTTTACTTTCATAAATAATATTAAATTATTGTATTGTTTCTGCGAAATCGATTAAACTTCAGGCTCAGAGATATTTATTTAGTATTTGTACTTATATTTACCTTTATCTTCTATTCGTAATCTTTCTTGAATTGTCTTAATTAATTGCTAATAAAATTTAAACAGAAGAAAAATTTGTCCAACAACAATAATTGTTCTGACGCTGAAATAATTTCCCAAAAACAATTGTTTTTGAAATTTACATTGAATTATTATTTATTGTTTGTTACTGGGTTCATGTCACAAAAGACCAAGCACATAAAATACAAATGGTGTTATTTAGAGATGGAAATTTCAATTAAATGCATTAAGAAATAGGAAAAGAGCTTTTGAAATTTAAATTAAGACAAAGCATCAAACTGACAAATGCAGCTAAATTAAGCATAAATTCAATGACTTGAGTGAAAGGCAAGCAAGAAAGCAGTCGAAATGCAATAACTTGGCCAATTGACAAATTCGTTTCAAAAGCTTTGCGAAATTGGCAACAAAATGTGCTCAAAGAGCATTGCCATTGGCATTGCTTAAATCTTGGCACAACAATAACATTTGCCTACAACAGACAGCAAAAAAAATAAGCAAAAAAAAAATATGAGAAAAAATTGCTAGCAAAATAAATACATAAAATTTAATCCACTTCAGGGAAAATTTGACTGAGAAACAATCTCAATCTCTGATGGCAGAGTCCGGAGAAAGTGGGCGAAAGTAAATGCTTAAACGAACTGCTTTCACTTGAGCCTTGCCAGCAAATTTTATTTTGGCGCTGGGCGAAGAAAATTTATTACCATATCGATATGCGTAATAACTTGGCAATAAAAATAAATCTCAGCACAATGCTATAAATACAAAAAACATCAGCACAAATGCGTTATAAATAATATTGCGATTGCCGTATTACAAATTCATTTCGGAAGCGCCAAACTCCAAATAATTTTGCAGACAAACAAATAAACAGACAGACAGATGGACAGACAATTGGAGAGACTGAACAAAGCACTCACATCAAAATCTAACAAATGCAGATTGGAAATCATCGAGGACCAAAGCTCAGATGGACGTAAATTTACCCGCTAATATGAATATTGTCGTGAAAACGGAATTGAACAAATGTTTAGCACCAGAGCCCAGAACCACGCCCCCTTTCACGCCCATTTTCATGCGCTCCTCGTTTTATGCCCATGAAGTGAAGCATGCGAGATTTCATAAAAAGCGCAAAGAAAGTAAGTAAATGTATTTCTTGTTGATTGGCTCTCACTTCCTTGCCAGGATATTGATAACGGCATTGCGAAAGAGAGGAGGCATAGACGGGTAGAGGGACGGCAACTTAGCGGGGTCATCCAACGAAAACTTCAATTTCATTTGATGCAGAAAAATTGCTGGCAATTCGTAAGTGCTTCATGGTAAATGAAATATACAAACGCTTCGCTGCGCATTGAACAAGTATTGCCCTCAAGTTGAATGTTCACTACTCTCGATTCGCAGCACTCAAACACCCAAATACTCGATACTCAAAGACTCGATATTCGACGGCGGAAAGTAGGTTTTTGCTCAACATTGTGGCTGTTATCTGTGCTCGTCTCTTTGCCTCTTGTTTGGCTCTGGCAATTTGTAAAGTGATTTCATAAATAATTTCATTAATTTTTGCGCATTATGCTAAGCAAATGCGATGACCTTTGACATTGTTAATAGCGTTTCATCCATTTCTGTGTCTCTAGCTATTCGCAAACAATTAGTTTATAGCTGAACTGACGAAAATTCAATAAGTTGAGCTAAACTTAAAAACAGCTGCCATCAAAGATTGTCAAAGATTTCACTTTAAAATGGAATTTCAAAGAGTTTCATCTTTAAATATTTATGTATATAATTTAATGATTTTGACTTATATACGTAGTAAATATCAGTTAAAATTGATTGACTTCTAGAGCTATCACTCAGATAAATCTGCTTTCTTTTAAGTTCTCCAAGAGCTGAAACTCCTCTAGCTTTTCCAGTTGATTTCCTTATCGCACTGCACTTTCTTATCTTGTGCATGCACATTTTGCAGTCGCACACACACTCACACACACACACACACACACACCCACACTCACTCAGATTCACACCCGCTTAAGTCCTTATAAAGCCACGTCAGTCATGGGCGTGTTTTACTCGTCCTGTCATGAGGCTTATCAAAATTTACAGCTGTCCTCAGTCGCCTGTCTGTCCTCAGCTGTCTGTTGTCTGTTGGCATCTTCCATATTTTGTTTATTTGTTTGCATCTGCCTCAGCTATAATAAGTATTTCCACATGAAATTAATTTCTCAAGAGCTCAAGTGCACATGTGACGAGCACACACACAACACACACACACACACACACACACACCCAACCACACACATAGCATATTCCCTTTTCTAAACACTAACTACAAACATAATACGTACTCTCTTCTGTATATAGTATATATAAACATACACACACATATTTATATATATATATATTTACAATATGCATTATGTTGACGTCCTCGTTGTGAAATCTGTTCAATCTGTGCCAGAGACATGTGTTTGTTGTTGTTGTCGTTGTTGTTGTCTGTGAGATTAGTTAAGTTTGTTGTTGTTGTGACCATTTTGTATTATAATAACTCACAAGATAATTCAAGTGTAGCTCAGGCTGTTGATGTGAAAATTGCCATTAAAATGTTTACTTCACATGCGTTGAGTTGATGGAACTCGACTCACAGCAAAAATACGAATTTGTTATGCAAATTGGAAAAGACAAATTAAAAGGACTTTTAAATGGCTTTTGAAGTTGCATTTTTTCAGATAATATCACATTATAATAGTACATTTAACCCAACAAGGTATCCAATAGTACAACGGTGGCCTTGCAAGTTTAAAGAATTAAAGGTAATGAAGATAAAAAGTAAATTCAATAGCTTAACGACAGATTCGGCAAAATTACCCCAGGGCTTCTTTGTAATCGAAGCTTAATATGCAAGAAGTTGCCAACATCTGCTTCGATCATTAGACATAAAGCTGTAAAAAAATATTGAACGATATTTTTGCCATGGTCTGTCCATATAAAGTCTCTTTAATTTCCAAGTATATCTTTCGATCTACAGCTGAAAGTATACGCTTCATTTAGAATTTAGTATATTATTCTTAACCAACTTTGATTGCTGTGTTAAATATCTAAATGATCTGTATATAACATTACTTTATCTCCATAAATTTAGTTGAAAACACTTGTAAGGTAATCAAGAAGCTTGAACTATTTGGTCGCATTTATAACAATTCCACGAAAATGCAATTAAATGTGGCACACAGACACATTAAAGCGGTGCACTTAAACAAGCTCATTTGTCAAAGAGCCTCGAGTCCTTCTCTCTCTCCTACTTTTTCTCTCTCTCTCTGTCTCTGTCTTACCCTCGATAAATTCACTTAATTTAGCTTACTCGGCTCATTCTGTGGTTGTATTATGAAGTTGAATAATTTTTGATATGCCCACAAGGTGTTTATTAGCAACACGGGAATAATGTGCGTATAAGTAATATTATACAGCAGGTTTTTTGTTGTTTCTCTTTTGTTGGATGCTGCCTTGGGACATTACTCATACGTCGTGTGCACCACCGCAAATACTCTGAGCCTCTTAAGAGGCCACTAAAAGCCAAAAGTCATAAAAGCAACAAAAATGTATGTGAAATAAGTGAAAATGCCAACGAGTGCCGTAGCAGACAAATGAAATAAACTACAGGAAAAAGCGCAAAAGGTGCACCCACAAACAGGAGAGTGCAGGGGCGAATGCGGGGGCGGGGGCACTGAAGGCATTTGGAATGAGGCTGGCTAAGTAAAGCAACAATTATGGCTAAGAGGCTGCCAGGCAGCCACCGACACGGCGACGTCAATGCAGACAGCAGACAGCAGTCGTCAGTCGTCAGACGACAGACGACAGTCGTCAGTCGTCCGTGGGCTTTAATAACACTTAGCCAGGCCGAAACGAGGACGCGACGACGCGTCGGCAACAACATCATCATCTCCTTTAACAGCCAAGTGACGAATTGAAGCTAATATATACAAACAAACGCATATACACATACACAAATATACAGCACTTCAACATATATTAATGGTACTCCCACACCGCCACTTTTGGGTTTTGCAGTGGGACGTTCTTCTGTGAGCGAGTTCACGTTTTTTATGCCTCGACATTTGTTTGTTTATTCTTATTTGTTTCCTTCGCCTTTTGAGCTTTGTGGACCATAAAACAACCCACGTAAGAACAACAACAACTTCATCACAATACAACAATATTACAACAAAGACTTGAAAATAGAAATTGTTGTCCGAAAATCAGATTGATGCTCGGTTAAAGCTATTAAGAACAAAATTCGGATAATGAGATTATCCTTAATAGAAGAAGATGATGTATTTAAAAACTCATACATATTTATAGAATTAAAATAAATATAGTTTAAGTCCGTTGAATGTGAATGCAAAATAAATAATAATAATACAAATATATTATAATTAAAAGTATTATTTCAAATATTAAAATCTAATGTTCAAACTACAAAAATTAAAATTGACGAAGAAAAATAAAAAACATCCATTTTTTTAAATAGGAGTAAAGAAAATGTTTAAGTTACTCTCATTTCAAAAATATGTATGTTAAAAAATGTTTAAGTTCTACCTCGTAGTAAATTCCATTGATTTAAATACAAAATTATTTAATATCAATTTCAGAAGAATTATAAACACTTACATTGTTTAAATTATTATTAATCACAATTTTACATATATTCCATAATGACTCAGAATTGTAAAATCTATAGCATATTTTATGTGTATTTGTTAGAGACGTACTATATCTGATTACCATAGCCTTTGCCAACTCACATAACATATAATGCTCTGATAGACAGCCAAAGGCAATGACCGTCAGTAAGAGGAAGTTCTGTTCCTCCTTTGCCAGGACAACACCCTGTAACAAGTTGCTAATGCTGCTTGCTAAATTTATTGTGCGTCTGTCAGTTTGTCGGTCACTTGCTTTCCATCTCTCTGCCTCTCTTCCTCTCTCTCTCACTACCTCTTGCTCTGTCTCTATCTCTGCTTCTTTTATGCTATTTGTTGTTTCTGTTCTAGCTGCAGCGCCTTGGGGAAATTAGTTTTGTGCGGCTGCCTGCCTTGCCTTCTTTTCCTATTAGAGATTTTACTACTTCCTATTTCCGGAGTACACACACACACACACACTCACATAAACAGTGTTCCGGCTCTTTCTATTCTATGGGCATGTAGCTCTGTGTGTGCTTTTTTACGTTTACTTTTATTTTATGGAAATTTCACACCATTTATTAGCCGCAAGTGCGAACTGGCCAAGTTATACTTTATGTCGACTTTTTTTAGCTTCATTTTCTCCATTTTGATGTGGTTTTTTTTGCGTAGATACTTCTCTGGGTAGATGTTTAGTTTTAATTTTCGCCTCAACTATTTGCTGCGTAAATTTGCATATGCCCCGAACTAAACATGAACTCAACAGGAAAATAAGCGAGAAAAGTGTTGAAACAAGTTAGATAACAAGCTTTTGCACTTTTAAAACTAATCCGAATTAAAGCTTATTTTTAATAACATTTTAATTGTTATTATATGTTTTTAAAAAAATTATTCATTATGGAAAAAGTTGAGTTTTTATAGATAGTTTCAGCCGGTTGCTGGGTCACGCTTTCAAGTTGTGGCAAAAACTCTGTTTCAACAATTGTGCTTTAAAAAATATCCACAGCACTCGCCACACTTTGGCCAACAACTGTCGCAGCAACGGCAACGGCAACGGCAACAGCAAACAGAATAAAACTGAAGAATTATTTGAAAACACGTAGCAAACATCAAACAAATTGTGGCGGAATCCTTTTAGCCAAGCTCTTTTCACGCGACAACGGGGAATGTCGCAATGGCAAACAGGAGCTTCTATGGCTGCTTCCGGTTGGCTCTGCGTTATGGCAGCACTTCCGTTCCATCTTCTGCCACACAGCCAGCTGTTGTTGTAGCTTTTGTTGTTGCTGCTATTGCTATTGCTATTGCTGTTGTTGTTGTTGTTGCTGTTGCTGTTGCCTGCACTCCAAAATTAATTCAAGCAGCAAAAACGGCGCGTTGATAACTTTTCACAAGGCAACAAGCAAGAGACAACAAGACTGTGCACTGTCGGCGATATCACCCGCTGCCTAAATGCTGGCACAGATGCTGCTTTTTCCTCCCTTTTTATATCTCACTGCTTTTATTATGATTTACCCAATTCAGTTTTGCGGACGGCATGCAGCCTTAAAGCAACCTTTAAATTTGTTGCCGGATGTGGGCTTAAAGACTCCCGCTGGCCGAGCACACAACAGGAACTGAAAACCCCGAATACCGACTTACATATGTCATTTGAAGTCACCTAAATCATTTAGGCAACAACAGATCAAGTTCAATGTCCCACGCACACAAGCCCACACAAAGTGGCAACAGTATCAATCTCAATGCTCATTAGGCCTTGTGAATTATGTATTTTAATGACCACATGCTTAACTACTTAAGTTCAATTGACGTAAGTCTTAAAACTTTATTGTATTTTATTTTACTTCTACTAAAAGCAGTTGACAAAACCATTTTTCGTATTGAAGATAAAATAAGAAGATATAATAGGATTTTAAATTAATGAACTTTGCCACTTGGATCAATTTTTATTAATTAGTTTTACTATAATAATATCGAATTGTTTGTCAGCGATAGTTTGTCATTCAAATTTCAGATTCAATCATGGATTTTCTTTTTGATTTTTTTCCACTTAAACTGAAAGTCAAAATAGTTGTTCGGTTAAAAGTAGGTATTATTAATTCATTCAAAATATGTTCCAAAACAAATTAACTCTTCTGAAATGTATTTTTTATTTATTCTGTCTGCAATTGCAACACAATTTTGTTGGCCAAATTGATGACAAGCAGCATTGCAATGCATTGGAAAACACATTCGATTGGAATATGAGGATGTCTGTTGCGTTCTTTTTGTTCCGTTCGAATCGAAATGATAGAACTAACCACGTAAAACCGTTAGGGCGCACCACAAAATGGGCCAAATGAAAACTTTTGCCTGGTCAATGGAAATACGTATCGAGTATAGTATTCGTAAGGGCGGGTAGTGGGTGAAGTGGGCGGTAGGTTTGGCAAAACCCTTTGAGTGCTTGCCAATAATTCAAGGCGCATGGCACAAAAAAAATGTTTTATCTGCCTTGGGACGCTGTTTACATAAAAACTGACTGCTGACTGGAAGCACAAAAAAAAAAAAACAGGAACACAAATGAAAACACAAATGAAAAGTGGGGAAGGGATTAGGAGAAGAAAAATAAAGAAAAATGGAAAAAGCACATAAGAGCTAAATGGCAGAAATTTGAGATTAGCTTATGATGCGAGTGGCTTAACGTCAGAACATGCCACATATGACAAGGAGCTTAACTGCAGACCTTATCCACTTTCCTTCCGTCCATTCCCCGGCTGCTCCTTCACTTTGCTACTTAATTAAGGACATTGCTCCCTTGCCCAAAGAATGCAAATGAAGTGCGCAGCAAACAGCGTAAAAACAGCAAAAAAAAATCATTTTCTATTAGCAAGCAAACAATTTTAAGGCCGCAGCATAATAAAATTGCCTTCACGCAGATAGAAAGAAAGCAAGAAAGAGAGAAAGAGAAAGCAGAACATAGAGGAGAAAGAGATGGATGACCCACTCACTTATCAGGTCTGATAAAAAGCAATAACGGAAAAAATACTTTTGCCACCCAAAAAACAGTAGCAAGGAGTAAGTAAAACCAAGGCGACTGGGCGCAGCAAAGTGAATTTTGCACACACCCAAAGCACACTCATACACACACACAAACACACACAGACACAACCATACACATACACACACACACCCACACGTACAGAACGTTTAGTATGGAAATTAAATTTGCATAAATAAACGTCGACATGGGGAAAGCGACAACGACATCAGCTCGAAGCATTCCGCTCACAGCTTCCCTTGGCAGCAAGGACACTGCCAGGATAACAGACAACGTGCCGGGCAAGAACAGGGGGGGGGGGGGGAAATAGTGCCAGAAGAGTTGTCTAAGCCCCACACTAACCACAAATGCGAAGGCAGAGCTGTGGCAAAGAAATCTCAAAAATGTATACGATTTGGGCACATACCAAATTAAATTTGCACCAACAAGAAAGGCAAAAAAAAATAATAATAGACAACGCGTGTCAACACATAAATATAAATAAATAAATGTATAAAATAAAACTATATAGAAAATTGCAAAGTGAAAATGATAAACGAGAAACCACAACATTTGTTTGTGAAGAACAAAGTGCATTTGGAATGTGATTCTGATGCGAACAGGGTCAGGATAAATCAAAAGAAAATGAATTGTCATGGTTATTGTCGAAGGAAGAGAAAGGGGTTGAGTTCAAAGAACTTGCCTGTCAGCATAAATCGGGTCAAGTGCTCTTAGCTTGCGGTCAAATCTTGACACAAAAATGTGAAGAAGTGGCTTATGGCCACAGCTTAACAATCAATTCAGTTATCTACTGTTAAGTGTGTGAGTCAAGGTTATATTTAAGCAAAGGAAAAACTGTGGGAAAAGAGATGAAAATATTTAATTTTAGCTTGGGAAACATTTGGCAATTTAACTGAAATGTATCCTAAGTATGAATATCCTTTATGATAGTTTAAATTTTAATCTTTATCTATACTTCATATCATACGAAGTCAGGCTATCTAAGAGACCACCAACCAGCGAATATATTTGCAATACAAATGTATCTTATTTATTTATCCTATAAACTTTATATAAAGAAAATTTAAACGTCAGATTATTTATTAGTACCACATGCGTGTTCATCAAACACGTTGACATCACGGCACCTTAATCTTGCATATGTTAATCAAAATATTTGCATTCCCAAAATAACTCACGGGGCGAAAGGAGGCGCCATCTGTGGCCAGTATTACGCAACCGAATTAAGTTCATTATGCCGAAGACATGCAAACAATAACAACAGAAGCTACACCTTACACATGACACTCACACACACACTCACACACACAGTGGTCGTAACGACAATAACAACAACAATATTGCGCTAATTTTGCAGAGCTTAAAGTCTTCATTATTTACAATGCCGACAAAAACTGAGCCGCTGGCAGCAGCAAGGCCGCATAAACATTACTCAAGCTTAAAAAAGACAAAAAATTATGATTCTCCCGTGGTACACCTTGACAACAACAACAAGAAGAAGAACAAGAGCGTTGAAAACGACAAGGCCAACAATAAATAAACTAAACAAGCGCCGAAGCAGCCACAGAATCTACACAAAGATCTGCAAGCAAATGACAAACAAGTGGAGCCAGACAAACAAACAACACAACTGAAACCACTGTGCGAATAACGACGGCAACAAAGCAAAGCACGAGGTGTTCTGACTCCTGTACAAACACACACACACACATTTATATATACATATATGTGTGTGTCTGTAGAACATTTGGCAATTTGGCCAAAATGCTGCCATAACATTGGCGGGCGAATTGCCCTTACCAAAACATGCAAAACTTCACCGGTTATTGCAATGTTCCAGAAACACATTTCGTCACCAAATCGCCAGCAAGTGAATTTTAACGGCAGCTAAAAACTAGTGCTTGACAAGTCATTAAAATTAAATTAAATTCAATTAAAATTTTTGAAGTTGCGCTACACTGATCAAAAATGTGCGGTTTTTTAAATCAAGAATATTAATCTCAATTAGTTTGCTCTAAAAATTAAATCTACTTTATAATACTAAAAATATAAAAATGAACTCCTAAGTATTTAAGCAATCAAGATGTTTTTTATATTTGATATCTGGTTTTAGAAAAATATTAATTTTAGACAAACTTTTTTTGAGTGTACTTAGAAGTCACAGAAGTTTGTCTTAAAGCTTTTTGATTTTTTCTTTAAGTTTTGGCGATTCCTCGTTGTTTGTGTTTTGGCGAATGCATCCAATTAGCTTTATGTTTTGGCGCCTCAATAATATTCATGCAAATCGCTTGCGTATGGGCGTGGCAGTTTAAAGTCCGCCCAGTGTCCCTCCTTTCCCCTCAACACACAGTTTCTGAGTTGGCTGTAATTGCCTCATGCTGGGAAGCCCATTTGCATTGCATTTGCCTTTGTGTGTGTTGGTGTAGGTGTGTGTGGATTTGGGTTTGGGTTTTGGTTAGTAAGCGTTTAGCAAATATAACAAACTATATGGACACATACATGTGTATTACACACACACACATGGACATGCAAATAGAACAAGGCAATTGCTTAGATTAGTTACCATTGCATTGGTTTGATGTTTTTGTTGTTGTTGTTGTTTTCTTCTTGTTGTTGTCGTTGTTACTGTACACCATGGGTTGCATTACCTGCAGGCAGCCTCCCAGTATTACATCGATATCATCTAAATACCATGGAAAAGTGGCACACAACTCAAATGTACACATGTATGGATGACAAAATTAGTAAATGTAAAAACAAAAACACATAATGCATAATTTGAATGGGGTGACACCATAGAAAATCCCAAAAGCAAATTTAACCTTACTTGTGCATATATTTATTACATGCACACACTGTTTTCCTCTATACATCACATAAATATTACATACCCATATTACATTAATAATACCCTCATGCATTTTAGATGAGTGGCGAAATGTACAACGTCGCTTGAGTGCTTAATTAACATCGAATCGAATCGAATTTGAAATTATTGTTTTGTTGTTTTTGTTTTTCAGTATTATTGTTTTTACATGGAGAAGGGTTTGCGGTTGTTCCGCCTGCCAATTATTGTGGTAAATTTTGTTGTGCTGCGTGATTTGGAGAGTTTTGGCAAAAGGCTCAACTTTTGTCTGATTTACAATTAATTACAATTGTCGAAAGTTCCGCCTTGTGCCTCATGTTGAACCAATGAAGTGTGTGGCACAATTAACGCTTGAAAGCGTATGTATGTGGTTGAATCTGAATAGATTGATTTATATCAGCTATCGGCACGGCCCTATCTCGATCTCATAGGAAATTTTCGTGGCGACTGCGCTGCCGCTCACGTACACTCACCTACGACACACTGCTACGATTTGCTTCTGTTAACGTCGCTGTTATTCCGCTGTTAGGCGAACAAAAATGCACACTAACGCAATGCAAAAATATGAATGTGTTGGTGCCGAACGCTGATTTATATTCATTGCGGTGTGTGGCATGGCTTAAGTAACATGTGAGTGTAGTAATGAAATTGTTTACAATTCATTTGCAATAGCAGTTTAAAAGATATTTGGGGAATTTACCTAATTAAATTCAACTATTGAGTGTGAAATTGTGCAAATGAATAATTGTTAAGCCAACTGTTGCCATTTCTTTTTTTATTTAATTCTATTTTGCAATAACAGTTTCCCCTTCATGTGTTAGCTTAACATTAGCTTCCACAGGGGAACATTTGTGGAAATGGTGCTGTTAAGGGGAAATAACAGCAGCCATTGCAGGGGTAACAGCAACAGTCCCTTAACAGCGTTCTGTTAAAGCAATGCAATCCACTTGGGTTCCACACTTAACACACAATCCCCATAATATCCCCACACACAACTTCCTCAATGCTAATGTCTCTCGGCGGTGACATGTTAATTTCGAAGGAACTTATTACAAACCAGGTTAGCCTGTATGGGACAAAGGAGAAAAGGTGGCAACTTGGCTCGTTGGCTAGGTGGCAAGGTGGTTAAGTGGCAAGCTGGCTGCCGGGGTGTGTCACTTTGATTTCTGCAGAGAAATGCGCTTTAATTTCGGGCAGGAGGCTAATTTTTGTGAAATTGGTCCTTTTGAGCAGGACACAGAAAGTGGCAATATTTGCCAACTGAAACTGAAGCAACGCAGCACAAGAACCTTAAAGCACTTTGTCTAAGTCTCTTAAAGATTTTAAATGGTAGCAGCGATTTTCAATCAATTTAAGGTTATCACACAATAAAACGAAATGAAACTCAGACCAGGGAAGTGACGACAAAAAATGAAAGGTAACCCAACGTAAGGTGCACAAAATCATTTATACCATGAAATTTATTGCTTTTGGGTTGCCAAATATTTGCCACACACACTCACAGTGAGTGGAAAACATATTCGGATCCCAGACGTTTCTGTAGACTAAAGCAGAAGCACACGGGCTCAAAAGTGTTTTATAAACCTTCAATTGCTGTCAATTTATTGACAACATGTCGCAGTGGCGTCTCCACAGACGCTTGAGGCGACAAACAGACAAAACCAAAAAAATAAAATAAAAAAACTGAATAAGAGCAAGAAAAAGTGTGTAAAAAAGACAAAAAGACAGCGAGGGAAATTTGTTTGCCAGCCTTGGGCCAAATATGTAAAGAAGCTGCAGGGCACACACACACACTCACACAAAAAGAGACATGTTGAAGTGGTTATCCTTTTTTGTTGGGCTTGTGAGAAATGCGCACAATTTACAATAGAAATTGCTGCGTGTGCATTTGGATAACTCGGCGTATACGCAATCAGCGCGCGATTGCTAAAAGCATGACGATGACAAGAACAGCAACAGCAACAACAGTGGCAGGTGACACAGCAACAACAACAACAACAAACACAATATACAAAACGAATGTTATATTTTACATTTCAATTGTTTTTTATGATTGCGCTCAAAGTGCACACGTCCCAAAAAAGAAAAAAAAAGACGAAGAGAAAAAACTGTTGTTGCTGTCTTCCTGCTGTCAATTTGAAGCTGTGCGTGTAAATTGCACAACAGCTGCTCGATTGACAGTTACTCTGTATATGTATGAGTGTCTTTGTGTGTGCGTGTCTGTGTGTGTGTGTGTGTGTGTGCGTGCTATCAGCATTTTGCTTGATTTTATGGCATGCCGTGTTGAAATTGAAAGTGAAAAATGCTTTTCAGGTGCTTAAGTGATGAAGTGCCAATTGCTGCTTCTGTTTTGTGCCTACTACTTTACTTTGATTGCGACCATTCAGTGTCGCCGCGCCTATCGATTTCCGCGACACGCCCTTACCCCACCACCCCCTCCCCTAAGAATCTCCACTTCCGCCGCCAAAAAGTAGGCAACAAAATTTGATGCCCTCGCGTGTGTGAGTTACACGAATCGAATCGTATGCAAATGGAAATCTATGACAGACACTCGGCTTTTAGCACGCATACGTGTGATGAGAATGGAATCAGCTGCCATTATGTGCTTAAGGCCCCGATATAACTGAGTAACGTAATTAGGTTAGGGGTTTGTTTATTGTGAGCTGAATACTAAAAATACAATCCAAAGTAAAAGAAACGCAAAGAAAAACAATCTGTGTATTTAAACACAACTCAAAATGTGAGGAAATAAATAAATATTGTAAAAGAAAAGCTGAGAATATTAATGAAAATTATTACATTATGCATTTTTTTGTTTTTATTTTCTGAATAGACGTAAAAGATTAAAAATGTCAAATGATCTTGCTATCCATATGAGTTAATAAAGTTTATTATTAAATACAATTTTCTTCATTGTCAGTATCAAATAGTAAACGAGAGTATAAATCTAATTACTGGAAAATATAAAGAATAATTTCTTTTAATAAAAAAGGTTTAGATGCTGATCTTCTTTTTATCTTTTATAGTTTGATAATATTTTGAAATTAATTATTTATAAAACGTTTTCTGCCTATTTCCCTCTTGTCTTCACTTCATAAACTTAACTCGCACATTGAGTGGAGCAGCTTTGGAGTAGCCTAAAAATGCAAATTAAACTCAAAAGGTTAAGCAAAAAATATTTAAAAAAATAAAGAGAAAATAGCAACAGTCGGCAACAACAACAAGTATAAGCGATGGGCTGTTGGAAGCTCTCTAAAGTACAGTTACTTTGAAGCAACTGTGCCACTTTACAGTAAACTACTAAATTAAGGCACATGGTAATAAAACAAGCCGAAAAGAGATGAGCCCAGGCCACAACAACAACAAAAACAACAGCAAGAACAACAGTGGCAACAACAATTTTTACAACTTTAGACTCGCGCTAACATAAAAATAAATTTCTTATTTACATAAAGAAACTTTTACGCTTACAAAGTATAAAAAAAAATAAAATCAAAATAAAAATAAAAACCGCAAACGGAAAAATCTTAAGAGCACAGCCCCAAACATTAACAGCAACAACTACATTTGCATATTTATTTATTTACATTTTTTTTTGTGCCCCTCTATAATTTGTTTGCAACATACACTAACACACTCACACACACGTACGCACACACACAGACTGACAGCGCAACCAAAAAGTATGCAACAGCTAAGTGACTTTTGTTGTTTGACGGCTTAGTCGAAAAACATTCTTGGTGTGTAAATTTTAAGCATGCAATAAAATAAACAGAACAAAAGTTGCTCCAGCTGATATAGTGAATAGAAAATACCCTTTATTTAGGCTAATTGGCTTTAAATTGCGTAAATTAAGAAATGTGTGATAATTAATTATATTTATATTTCAAATGGTATGTCTAACAAGCATTTAAAAAATTACAAATAAAATGTTAAATTAGTTGTATTTTTAAAATCTACTCACTTAATTAGTAAGTTTATTAATAGCTCCGCCCATATATAAAAATGAGCAGGTGAATGACTGCGCTGAATGAATTCTGGTCTGTCAAACAAACAAAACAAACTACCTGAAATACCCAAAGTGAAGGGAAACAAAAAATGTTACAAATAAATTGTGTATGGGGTGTAACATGCTGACGCAAATAGGCCAAAAAGTGAATAAGGCTGAAGATCTGCTCGAAACTGGGGCAACTTTTCTAGGTAACGGGCATTAGAGTCAACGATGCGTATGTAATTGTGAGGGTGTGCTATTATGTGTGTATGTGTGTGAGTCTGTGTGTGTGTGTGTGTGTGTGTGTGTGGTATCTGTGTAAGTGTTAGTGCTTTCCGGCCTATGCCAATTCCCAGCGCAGCATTTGGCTTTTGCTCTGTTTGCAGTTGTTGGCTGTTGATTTGCTTACAGTGCCAGACGCAGCTGCACATTTAGAGAGGGGATCACAAAGGGGTCCGTGAAACAAACATTTCCCGTCCGTCGTTTTCATTTTCATATTGTTGCTGTTGTTTTTTTCACAGTCATTTGGGCGCATAACAATCTACATTTTTTGTGCTAGCCCGTGGGGTATGTGGATGCTTCGCAGTGCCCATAAATATTCAGTCATTGTTTTGCTTTATTATTTTTATGGTTATTGTTTCTCTGAATGCCACTTGCCCCCGACATCCACTTCCACTTCCACTTCCGCAGCCCTGCAGCTTCCTCTCAGGTCAGCACAATTTATGTTGATTATTTTTATGGCGCGGTCACTTGGTGGCCAATCGAGAATCAGAACAGGATCCATTTAAATACGCCTGGCAATATGTCAATATGGAGTTTGTTGTATTCAACGCTTAACATGACAAATTGCCACGCCCATCGGATCAGGGCGCTGTCAATGAACGACAATTTATGCGTTGTTGTCCATTCATGTCGATAGTCAAGGCATTCAAAAACAAATGACTATCGTCTTTGCACATTCACAGCAAGGGATCAAAACTGACTTTGAACTTTGAACAAATTTCCTGGCTGCCATCAGGTTTATGTTATGTATATTCATTTGTGAATAATTTTATAGAGGGAATATCAAATGAATGAATGAATACTGGTATTTACCTAAAAATAGACAGAAATAGAAAGAGTCTATTTAAAAATATCAAAGATTGCTGAAATTTAATTGGAAGTTGTTTGTTAGCAATGTTGAAAATATTTGCAAACTGTACATATAAAAGATATCGCATATATTTAAGATATAAAAAGCATAATAAACTTAGACAAATAAAAATTCGATAAAAACTTCTGCAAAAATAATTGTGTTTATGTCAAGTTATCAAATTTACTATCAAGAAATAAAATTTAAAAAATCTTCTTAAGTTTCCAAGACAAGATGAACAATGAGCAATGATGAGCAATCTGTCAACTTTTTAGCTAGTTTTAAAACTCGTAAAAGTTCTCAAATTTTAATAAAATATTTTAATTTGTTTTTAATATTTTCCAACTTTGTCTCACAGTGTAATTGACATTAGCACTTTCTTTCGTTGTCTCAAATAACCAAGAAACCCAGATTCATCCAACTCTAGTAGACAATGTGCACACAAATATATGAATATAGTATGTATATGTATGTAGGGCACTTCGATGACACATGTACACAATTTTGAGGTGAAGATTAACTTGCAGAGCTAACAACACACAGATACACCCAGACGCACACACACATTCACTCAAGACAGTCTGGCCATAAAGAACTCGCACTTTTAACCTTTTCCACAAGGCAATATAACTGCTTCAGATCTTTTTCTTGCTTTCCCTTCGAGTTTGTTTGCACTTTCCGTTCTGCGATTTTAGTATCTGGCTATTAATATTTTACTTGTTCAGTTTTGTTTGTTTGCTTGTCTGTTTGACTGCCAGCCGACTTGACGCCCAATTGTTGTTGATGTTGTTGTTGGTTGTTGTTGGCAGGAAACGTGCTAGACATTCACGTCCTTGTGCTCTGGCTAACGTGGCACTTATTAATACGCTTAACATGGGCCAACATGATAAGCTAACAAGTGTGTTTGTCTAGGATTTGACTTGATTTTGGCCACGTTGGCTTTGCTTTTAGCTTTGCTTTTAGCTTTGCCTTGACTGCTTTATGACTGTTTGCCGCGTGTCCTTGACTTGCTTTCAAGATGTCCTGAATTCAACTATAAATAAATTAGAAAAATTTTAACGTAAATTACAGGTTGATAATTCCAAATGTACACAAATTAATTGCAGTTCATTAAGAAAATTACATATAAAAATGCACACGCACATGGAAAATCAATTAAAATTCACCGCAGATAACAAAAGCATTTTGCGCTAAACCGCAAATCGTTGCCGCAAAATCGAAACAGCAGGAACAATAACAACAACATAACAACAGCAGCTGTAATGCCAAAAGGGATACCCCCAAAAACCAAACCCATTGGCTAATCCTGTCAATATTAGATTTTAAAACATGGCGCATTAAATACACATTTGTATGTACTTATATTTACAAGCTCCATTCATGTCGCCAACATTACAACAAATTGCCAGCGGCTATATAACTGTGGCCATAACTGTGCCTGTGTGTGTGTGAGTGTGTGTGTGTGTCTGTGTCTGTGTCAGTGTGTATGTGTGTACGATAAGGTGAATACGCAGGAACAGCACTTATCCACAGGCCAAATGTCAAACAAGCACAACCCAAAAACCAAACAAGAATGCATAAAATGAGAATGCTCGACTTATTTACATACCCTGCAAATCAACTAACGACTCTTTAAATAAGTTAACGCCATTTATATACAAAATAATTTAGTTTTTATTCCTGAATGCAATTGTTTTCCAATGTGATAGTCTAAGCAAACTTGTTGAAATTCTGTATAGAGTATTTACATCAACCAAAATGGCAAGTTTGCATTTGATGTGCATTTTCTTTTCTGCCACTGGCAACAACAAATAAAATAAACATAAAATCCCAAACCAAATGCACTTTTCCCGAGTTGCAAATACGTGTATTGAACGTGCATCTATTGAGCATATAAATGGCATTTGTACTCGGCATCTGAACAAGTGAATGCCTCACTGCAACTACAACTGCAATAGAAAATAAACAATCTGCAATTCAAGTAAATACCTAAATATATAAACAAATAAACAACTCGTGTTCTTCTTGAACAGCTTTTAAAAGTATTCATTCATTCATTCTTATTTCAAATCAAGTAGATTTAAGCACAGCTTTCATAATATTGTTAGTCATAAAATGAGTTAATTACTTAGTAGAGTTAATTTTACCTATAAAAAAACCTCCCTACGAGGTAAAAGTCTAGTGACGAAAATATTTTCATGCCCCAAAATTTCTGATATCCAATTTTGTGACGAATAATATTACGTTCTACATATAAATCGGACAGTCATAGCAAATTTTCCATTCTTTCTGTATATATTGCTAGTCGCCTTTCGCACCCTTCGTGCTGCTTTCGTCACTAGCGCGGACTGCCGTCCACAGTGATTATATTTTAAAGTAATTTCCTTTTAAGTTCTTAAATATATTTAATTTAACTTCTAATAAATAACATTTGAAATATTCACATAAGTTTAAGTTGCTTAAATGTGAAACATGTTGTTCAATTCATATGCTTTTAATATAGAGTGTCGATTAAATTTACCATAATTCAAATAAGCATTTTTCATAGTGTATTTAAATTAAACAAATAAGCTATAATTATATTCACTTTTTCCACACAAATTTAATGCATTTTAATTGCTTTTCATAGAAAGTTTAATTAGTTCATTTTTGGTATTGTGGCTTATTTTTGATGTGGTTTATTGTGAACAAATATTAACCTATTATTGTGTACGGTAGTCCACGCTAGTGTTTGTTCGTTACCCATCTTTGAGATATCGGCTGTTCTGATATTGGATACTGTTTATTGTCGAATACCAATCAACTCTTTTTCTTTTGCTGTGCGCTATTTTAGCGGGAAAACTCGAGTAACATAATATCAGAGTCAAGGACTCAACTATAGCGTTGATAATTGCTTGACAAAAATTACTTATATCTTCTAAAAAAAGAAACCCTATACATAAGGAAAAAGTCTAGAGACGGAAGCATTTTCAATCCCCAAAATATTTGGTATGCAATTTTGAGGCGAAAAATATGAAGTTAGGTATTATTTTAAAAAGTCAAAAATAATTTTCCAATTTTTCCAAACTATTTTTTCAGGCCATATACTCGTATGTGGATTGGTGTATTGCTGTGTACACTAATCCCAACTGATGAGCTCGCTAACGTCGCAGTCAATGGTGAAATTCAATTATTTGTGAAGCAAACATATAAAACCTTAAAGCTAAATATAAACCCCACATATATAAGCTAGTACAAAAATAAATAGCTAATAGATATCAATTGGCAATAATGAATAACAGAAAAAAAACAATAATTGAAAACCGATTATTTATAATTGAAATCAAGCTAAAACAGTAGCATATCAGGAAACTGGCCCAGTTAAGCGCATTACAAATAGGCTCAATTCACAATTGCAATTAATATTATGCAAATTGTTGGAAGGGCAAAAAGTAAAAAAAAGTAGCAAATTGACTGAAAACAACTCGAACTGATGCAAACATGAACAACTCGAATATAAGTATCATTAAGTGTGACTCACACAATTTTTTCTTATATTTTTTGTTAATTTGTGGGTTTTTTTTTCTTATTGGTTTTTTTCTCTCATAATTATGATAATTGTTTTCCAATTGATGGAGCACAAATGCAATGAATGAATTTCAATGATGATGTTGATACAAATTGTGCTCTCGCTTTCACACTTTACGCACTCTCTCTTGCGCTCTCTGTCTCTCTCATTTTTGTCTGCCTCTCTCTCACTCTCTTACTGGCATACATAAATTGAACGTTCAATGTTCAATTCGTTTACCGCTGTATCAATAAATTTATGATAATTTGCATTTGGCTTGTTCAAGCAGCGCGAAATTGAAATCGCCCAATTCCCAAATGGTTATACCCTGTAAATTGGTTAGGGAAAGGGTATTTCCTGTGTGCGTAATCATATGTTACTGGATGCAACTAAAGTCTATTAAAGAACAGAAACATCTCGAGGCGATAACAGAGATTGAATTACCTCCAAGTCGTGCAGTCTCTCCGAAAACACTCTCGTTTATTCTACGGTATAATCTACTTTATAAAGTGCATGCTCGATTAATAATAGTTTAGACAATGAAGCGCAAAATCAATGCAAGTATTTAGCAAAGTCATAACTTAAATTGGCTTTATGCTGTCAAATTTTATTGCAGCAATGTTATTAATTATTTAAGAACTTAAATTAAAAAGCAAAACAAATTATTCACAATATTTTGTTTGCACTTCAAATGGTGCTCAATGGCTTTGATTGACCCAATTGAAAAGCAATGGCCACTAAATTTCTATACATTGCAAGCAAAAATTGTTTTTCTTTCATTTCTCCAACTATCAATCTCCCTTTGTCTACCCCTCACTACTTGTAATTATCTAACAAGTTTTCGCAAAAATATCTGTGGGCAACAGCTACATCAACAACTTGAAAAGGGCCAAAAGTAAAGTTGGCCAAATGCAAATTGTTGGCAAGTCGTTTACACAACGCATCAATGCACAACAACTGCAACTCGCCATATTCCCCCTCTACTGATTTAGAGTAAAAGTGTTACAGATATTTCCTTTTCGAAATTTTACAAAATTTTATTCATGGTCACTTTAAAAGGAACAGAAACTTGATCATTATTACATCTTGAACAAAGTAAAACAGTTGCTGTTGCTTAAATGAACCCATAATTAAATCAAACTTAATATTAATATTATTTAAGAAATAGCACTGATTTAACTAAAGTTTATATCAATGCTCGATTTGAATAGAAACTCCAGGTTAAGCAACACAAATCAAATCACTTTATAAAAGTTTAAAGCTTTAATTTTAAAGAGTGATAAAACTTGAAGCGAAAAGATTCGCAATTGAATTTAATTTCAAACAAATATTTGCACTTAAAAATGCTTTAAAAGAAAACTGTGTTTTCTGTAGAAAACACAGATTTTTCATGCAGAACATTTGCATTTTAAATACTATTAAAGATTTTTATTGAATTGCGATGAATTTTACTCGAAAGTTGCGCCTCTGCTCAGTCTCAATTTGTGCCTCATTCTATAATTTTTTGCCCGCTCCCCGTTCACGTTGAAGTGTATACAACTTGTGGGGCAGCAAAACTTTTGACTACAAACTGTTGCCCCAAAAATGTGAGTGAGAAGGAGTAGAGTCAGAGAGAGAGTGAGATAGAGAGAGAGAGAGAGAGAGAGAGAGAGCGGGAAGTGAAGTGGTGTCCACAGGCGTTGACGTTGTCAGCCTGGCCGCATAAATATTTAAGATTTTATTTGCCAGACTCTTGTTATAGCCGTTGCTGTCATACGATATAGAGGGATCGGGGAGAGGAATGAGTCAAGAATAGCGGCAGCTGCATATTTCGCCAGCCTAACCGGCAAGCTGTTCATCCGGGTGACGCTTGATGTAACGGCTACTGACGCCACTCTCTTCTATTCTCTTCTCATCCCTTTTCCCCTTTCCTTTCCTTCTCTCTCCCCCTTTGCCACTTGCATATAGTTGGCCAACTTGGCATGCGGCAACTGCAATGTTGACGCTGCTGTTGCTCAGCCTGAACACGGAGAATAGTAGGGACAGAGAGAGAGAGAGAAAGTGAGAGAGAGCGGCAGAGAGTGGGACAGCAACTGCATAAATATGTTTTGGCTGCCTTCGCTTGTGTGTCCTTAACTTGGGCTTTACTCGTATTCACAAGGGTAAAATCAGGTTTTTGGGTATTAATTTGTTGCATGCGCCAAAAATGCTTACTAAATATTTTAATTAAGAGTCAGGTTATGACATGAACGAGAGCAAAATGTCAGTGGCTTGATGAAACCTATGTTGCATTTTGTCAAAGGATATCGAAAGTTAAAGACTGGGAAATCTTACAAACAAGTTTTTAGATAGAATGTCAACTTTGCAACATCTAAGTTTTTGGCCAGGCCAAAAGTGCATAAACTTATGATGTTTAGTCACAGACACACACACACATACTTTGCTAAGGAAAATGTGATCTGCTTTTGCCTCACGCGTTTTTGGCAGCCTTGGGCGACATTTAGCACTTGGTCGGCACGCCCCTTGTCGCCCATGGCCCATGGCCCAGACTCAGACCCAGACCCAGACCCGGACTCAGCCCTCGACATGGTCTCGGTCTCGACCCTGCCATGGCGTACACATGACGCAGCTTAACTGTGACACATTTTACACATAATTTTCAGCACCTAAATCCGCAAGTTAGTGCAGCCATCAGATTTTGCACACGTTAACGCAAACATAAAGCGTTGGATTTGCGGCATGTGGCAAGTTGGATGAACCAGGGCTGTGTGTGTGTGTGTGTGTTCAAGTTGGCATGGAAACAGCCAGCTAGACACCATGGACACTTGCCCAGTTGCCCACATTCGCACACATGTTTGGCGCACTTTAAGCCAACCTCTAAGACAAGGGATGACGGCATGAAATGAAATGCACAGCTTTCTGCATATGTTAACTAGAGTCAAATAATGCCAGACGATCCTGCTACCAGCAGCAATTAGCTTTAACAGCTGTGGTACATTCTCAATAATGTACATTGTACATACGTATACTTACTAACTGGTTACATATAACTTAACAAGTCTAATTGAGACTTGTAGAGCTATAATCTGACAGCCGATAGAAACAGAGATATAGAAATTGAGAGATTATCTTCATTGTAAGATCAGAATATTTTTTAATTCAATATTTTTTTTTCTTCAAATTGTCTTATTTAAAAAATAATATATTTTAGCCAAGTACTTTTAATGATCTCTGCAAACTTTAAGACCAATTCTATCCACTATCTTCGCTCTAGATTCACAATTTACTTTAGATTCGATAGGACAATAAAAGTGTGATGATGATAAAAGATGAGTAGATGCCATAGTTTACTTTAAGCTACAATTTTCACATCTCTACCTTTGCCTATTCTCCTCTTTTCACTCATAACAAACTATTCAGACTACTCACAATTGTTTCATAATACTTTCCAACACTTAACCTCCGGTATATATCATCTGGACACCTAGCAAACAGCATCAGCACTATAATGTTACCTACATCTGCTGCAATAATTTACATTTTAACCCATTTGTTGTTCTTCTTGTTTTTGTTGTACGCTCCTTACCCTTGTAATTGTTGACCGTCCGTCATGTGACGCAACATGTTTGTTTTAAACAAAAGTTTATATTACATGTGGATGAGCCAGACCAGGAGTTACCTACCAACTTGAAGTGGAAATTAATAAAAATGTTGTCAGGCAGCAACAGAGTAAAACTTGCATGATATTAATATGCAACATTTTGCTGTGAGTGCTGCCTCTGGCAGACACGTGTCCGTGCGGCATGTGTTGCACATATGCAAATGTGATGAGAGCACGCAAATAAAAGCAATAAAAAAACAACACAAAAAAACAACACAAAAAAAAGGCAAACAGTTTTGTGAAATTCTCTGCTCGGCTTTGTGGCCAGCCTGGGACTAAGTATGTCCAGGGAATAGACTAGGAAGTAGATCTTTGTCCTCTGTGCGTAATCAATTATATTTATAGCGCGGCAGCTGCCATCAACGGGCAGCGTAACATTTGTATAAATTAAGTTTGCCACGAGAATCTCTCCATGCACCTAATCGAGTGTGTGTCGTGTCCTGGCATATTTATTCAGTGTGCTGCCAATGACAAGTGAACGAAAGAAAGGAGAGGGAACCCGATACTTCAGCAGCACTCGCTGCCTGCCACAATATTATGCCAATCAAAAGCAACTTGAACATGCCCAGTCACGGCCCAACTACAAGCTGTAAACAAATAAAGCTCGAACTCGAACCCGACCTCGACTCCGACTCCAACTCCAACTCCGACCCTGACTTCGAACCCAACTCCCATCGAGACACTGACACTGAACTCCGTTACGGCAAAGAGCCTCCCAGCCGGGTCACATAGCTGCCATAGATATTGGCCACCTCTTGGCAGACAGGCAGGAGGCAGGAGGCCGGAAGCATGGGGGAATGCAGTCAGGCAGTCAGGCAGGCAGCGTAAAGATAAAATGCCCAAAGGAATCGCAGCAGTTGGTAAAAGTTTTCAATAAGCTTCTCCACAACAGAAAATGCATAAACATTTATAAACATTTCCTGAACATGTTAAACATAATTTGATGGCATTGCCTTTGAGTGAAAATCAATTCGATTGCATAAAACATTTAAATTTTAAATTTGTTTTCAATGCAGGAAATTTGTTCAGGTTTTTAAATTGTCAGAATATATTTGAAAATCTTAAAATGGTCAACAATAACAATATCTCTTTTTATACCAATTTAATTTATCTTTGTAAAATTTAAAGCTAAATGTTTATTTTAATATTCTTTAATGTGACAAAAATAATTTTACATTAAATTGTTGTTGTTTGTTTTAATTTTTGTTATTATATATTCTAAATATTGTTAATTAAAATGTGCATAGATTTAATTTAAATTGATTTTGATCACACAAATGACTTTAAAACTTATTTTAAATTTATTTAATGCAATTGCAACTAATATAAATTAATATTCTGTAGCTTTGGTTGCCCATAAACATTCGCTGACTTTAACAAACGGCAAACATTTGTTACCCAAAATTCTATACATATACATATGTTACTATATCCCTTGGAACCTAGATCCGATGCCTAATGCGGCCATAACTCAATGCAAACCTATTGAATCACAGCAAATTAACATGCATGCGAGTTTATCTCATGTGTGTGATATGTGTGTTGGCGTGTGTGTGTGTGTGTATTTGTCTGTTTTGTATGCCCACAGGGGCAGATGTCGCCTGTTGGCGTTTATGTTGCCCAGCCCCGCCCACTCAAAGGCCCCTGGCCACGATTTGGCTTAGACAGGGCATGCCAAAATAAGCAAAAACAAATTCGATAACAAATGGTTTGGAATTGAAATAACAACAAAAACAACAAATGCATAATATGTTTAGACATACATATACATATGCTGATATTGAAAGCAAAAGAAAAAAGCCGAATAACAAATGAAGGAAGAACATCGCCGAATGTGGAACAAATGACATATTGTCATTGGCAAGCCAAACAAAGTCAAGACCAGCAAAAATAGAGCAAAAGTCAAACACATACATACGTATACACATGTACCATATGTATACACATAACTAGAAGCCTCTTATATTTGGTATTTCCTCAACGTAAGTATAAAATTTATTATCAAACCAAGCGCATAAATTAGTAGTCAAGAAATCAGCCACAGAACGAGATCTTGATGATTACAAATGAACTGAGACTGAAAGCGAATGTGCACAAAGTAGAATATATGAATTGTCTGAGAGGATAGCCAAAACGTTGAAGGACCACTAATCAGACTGGGCTTTTACTCAAGCTGACCAAATTGTCAAGTCCTTAGATTTAAGCCTCAACTATTTACCCACGAAGAGGCTGGAGGTATTGTTTTGAATTAGAAATATGTATTTAACATATAAATTGACAAATGCGTTTAAATAAAAGTTAAATTTATAATCCAAAATATATTTAAGACTTTAATTTTATCACTTATCTTATGATGAACTAATTTGTTAATTCCAATCCAAGATTGAAAATTTTGAAAATGTATTCTTTAAATATTAAATAAAATGTCGTATTTGTAATTTAAATTAAAATCAATTTCAACTGTACAAATTAGTATAAAGCAATTTTTTAATGTTCATATTAATGCTCTTATAATTTTCAAATAAAAAACGAATTTTATAAAAATACTTTATTTAATACGATTTGTCTTGCATTTCTTAAATAATATTCAATAGCACATACATATATCTGAATGGATTTCTGAATGTAAACATACTTCTGTTGTTTTAGTCGTGCCAATGGAAGACACAGTGGGCAATGAGCAAATAAATTGTACTCACAAGTATCGTCATAAGCATTATTGGAAAACCGACAGTAAAAAATTTATAAAAATTTATTGTATACCCATATTGATTGGCAATAGCCGCAGTTACCACATTCGCAGATGCTCCGATTAAAGTTCCATTTCCCCCGAAGCAGGCACCAAATGAAAGGGCCCAAATCAAGGGGGGAAGTGGCAGGGCCACCTTACTGTTGGTGGCCAAATTAATGGTCACCTTCAACATCATCGTTGTGATGGGAATGTTGTCGACAAAGGCTGAGGTAAGAGCACAGACCCATAGCACTAATAGGATTGCGACAGCCAATTGATAATTCTTCTCCACCTTCAGGATCACAGAAATGGTTACTTCTCCCACCCAATCGATGAGGCCCATTTCAACCAAAGACTCCACGAAAATAAACAGGGATGCGAAGAAGATCAGAGTGGACCATTCGACACTCCGCAGGACCGATTCATACATTGGCTTGTTGGCTAAAATAATTAAGAGGAGAGCTCCCAAAATGGCTGCCCAACAGATTTTCATGCCGGACATGAAGGGAAATGAGTGAAAAAAGAACATACAAATCGCAAATCCAAAGCAAATACAACACTTGATCAATAGTACTTTATCCTTGATTCTACATTTCTCCTTCATGTTGGCCAAGGTTTCTTGGAAATTGGTCGATTTTTCGCCATGTTCATATTTTAATCGATCCTTCAACTCATCGATGCGTTTCCGAATATTTTGATCGTTTTTATTATCATTGAGTTTCTTTTCCAGCGATCTAATAGAACGTAAGAGACCAGCTTCGTTGGTTGCAACAAGTTTGTTTCGACCCATTAAATACAACATTAGAAATGCTAATAAATTGGATACCATGACACCAGGAAACATGTGCAGAGTGAAATTAAGAAAGTGAATTCCATTTGCAGACACGAAAAAATTAGTGGCAGTAATCACATTGGGTGGATCACCAACTGGCGTGAGAGTTCCTCCAATATTCGAGAATATCGCAATGCTGATGACCACAAATATCGTATTTAATCTTAGAATCTCACACAATCGAATAGTTACAGGCACCATCAGTAGAACCATTGTAACATTATCTAAGAAGGCAGAGAGGAATCCGGTAAACATGCATAGATAAAAGATAAGAAACCAGATCTTTCCCCTCGACAGCTGATAGGCAAAGACGGACACATAGTCAAAGACTCCTGTGTCCGAGAGTATTCCCACCATGATCATCATGCCAAAGAGTAGCAACAATGTTTCCATATCGATCCACCTGATAATTGTTTCAAGATGTGGACGCGAATTCATCAGGCTGAGAACTCCAATGGCCGCCGTGGCTGTTAATATGGCGGCGAGTGTGCGATCCGTAATATCCAATATGATCAGGGTATATAGAAAAAAGAGCAATAGAAATCCAAATATTATGCCCTGCGTTGTATCCACGGGATTAGGTTCGATCGTCATGGACATGCCAGTCGATTCATTATAGAGATTCAAAAGTGAGACCTGCAATTGATAGTTGGGATCATCCCATAAAAGAATAGATCTTTCAGCGGCGTCAATCGATTGCGATGATTTTTTCTTGTACTTTTGTATCTGCGAGCTCAGTTTGAAGTCATTTCTGACAGTGTCAAAATCATATATACTCCCAGTGACATAAACATTCCAATCTCTTGATTTCCACACCGTTTCGTTAGACAAGGTATTATATTGTCTGAGGCAAACTTCAATGCATGGTTCTCGCTCCGATGTAGGATTGCTGGTCTTAATATTATCGACATTACCCTTCAGAATAATTCTAACAAAGTCACCCGTTGGTTCCTCCTTTATCCTTACAATCTGTTCTTCCCGGGACCTTAAAGGGATGAGAACTTCGTGCGGCTCAATGGGCGATGATATTGAAATTAGTATTGTAAAGAATAACCAAATAACCAGAAATACTGCGATCTTAACGAAATTACAAACACGTTGTCGAATGGTACGACGAAGCTGCTGTTCCTCGGTTAATTCCTCACTCTGATCCTCATTCACCTGCAAAAGGAATGAACGACGGTTCCGCGACAGACGAATCTCCATATAAACAAATACCACAAATTTATGTAAAAAACTGCCTATAATTGTAACTAAATATCAAAAATTTTAAAAATAATTAAATGAAAAAGATTTCAAGTCGTTCTATGTATACATTATTTATCTCTTGTATATCCTTTAACCCATCTCTTAGGTATATATTCGATATTTTTCTATCTACTAATAATTATATCAGCTTTCTATTCATCCATTCACCATAATTAAACAAGCTTTATTATACCCTGGGGGTATATTAAGTTTGTGCAAAGTATGTTACAGGAAGAAGGAAGCATCTCCGACCCGATAAAGTATATATAGCTATGTCCGTCTGTCCGTATAAACGAGAGGATCTCAGAGATGGTAAGAGCTAGGACCCCCAAATTTGGCACCGGACCCGTGCCGTTGTGTGCTTGCCCGAATTCCTAGCAGTCCACCACCGAAAATAACCAAGCAATTGTGGTGGGTCAGCTGAAATCTTTATTTTCACAATTCAATATAAAGTTTCACAAATAATTTCATTTTCTTACTTACATTCGTGCTTCGCGCACACTTAAATCCCAATTTACAAAATATGTGCCTCTGCTTGGGCCAATGTGCAAATTTCAAATGACTTACAGACGAAGAAAAATGTGCAGCTGCACGCATTGATCACTCGCGTGTAAGTGCGAGCGAGATGAATATATGACTTAAACGGTAAACTTCCAGTAGGCAATAAGGAATTGGCGATAATAAGTGCCCAGTAGAAAATTTGACGCTTAGTGCCTGCTAGAAATTTTAGCTCGCCCGCCAACAGTCCCTATAATGTCAGGCAGAACAAACTTATGTTAAAATTTTGCCACGCCCACTGGCATCATCTTTAATTTAGGGTTATGAGTTAAATTTTGAAATTTTTTGTATTTCAACGGGTGTAGGATCATGCCCAGAAACTAATCACCAACTTTCAACACGATTGGGCCATAAATAGTGAGGTTTTTAACAATTTTGTCAAACGCCTTTTAATGGCAATTCTATAAATATAATTAATGGTCAATAAATCACTGCGGACGGCAGTCCGCGCTAGTGACGAAAGCAGCACGAAGTGTGCGAAAGCGACTAGCATATATACACAGGAAGAATGGAAAATTTGCTATGACTGTCCGATCAGGTCGAGCTATATACCGATCGAAAGGTATCAACTTAACTTACAAATGTGCATACTAAGACTTTTGAAAACTCACCTGGTTCGTGAGATAAACAGGTGTAAGTGGAAGGGGCAAAATTTAAATTATTGGAGCTAGTGGGGCCGTTGGAGCCTTTTGGTCAACATTTTTAATTTTTTAATATTTCTCATAAAAATACGTGTCGAATGACACCTCAATCATCAAAATCCGACTACTGGTTCAAAAGATAAATTATTTTGAAATTTTTGGTGCCCTTCTCAAAACGAGATGAAAAGTCAGTCTGTTTGTTTGTCTGTTTGTTTGTTTGTTTGTTTGTTTGTATAGATCAAATCGTTGTTTTAGCTTAAAAGTTTGAATGAGGACTTGTTCCCGCTCAAAAATCTAGAAACGTTTGTTCTACGACTTTTTCGAAAAATCGCTAGTTTAGCGGGAAATCGCTAAAAACCGCTAAAATTGAAACCCCCATAGCATCCAAACTATAGAAGCTATAGATGCGATCTATATATCGGTGAAAAGGTATTTCGAAGGGCTTTTAGACATACCTTCAAAGTTTTTTTTTTAAGAAAATAGGTAAACAGCCACAGGTGAAATAAGGTATTTTTCTCCACATTTTGGCGATTTAAGAAAAATCTACACATCAAATCACTTTTAAATATGTAGTATGTTGTAGACAATTTAATTCCGCGTCTTTTGACATATAACACATATCTGTCAAAATTCGTTTGAGCGAGAAATTACCTATCTACTGAATATACCTTTAACCTTTACACTACTGCATGTACATGTGCAGTATGTACACTGCTTGGAGCGTAATGCGGAAATAAACTGCTTGCAAGTGGTGCTCTCAACCAGTGCTTAAAGTAACCAGTGCTGCCAGAAAGTTTAGTTTTGTTATGTGACAACGCGACTATAATTTGTTCAAATGAGTTAAGCATTAGAGTCTCTCTGTAAATTTATTTTATTTATTCTTCTTTACTATATAATTAATTAATTGCTTAATATTGCAAACAGAAAATTTATCTTTATACTTGTGCATTGCATGTGTACCCAGTGTTGCCAGACAGTTCATTTTCGTTAAATAAGAATTCGGGCTATCATTTATAAATACCTTTTGACAAAGTAGTTTTGTCAAAAGCAGAGGCGATTGCAAAAATTTCTGATATCCCCCAAAAAAACCTCTTTACGCGGTAAAAGTCTAGTGACGAAAACATTTCCATGCCACAAAATTTCTGATATCCAATTTTGTGACGAAATATATTAAATTTTTTATGTATGTTAATTTATTATATACTAGGGGGCTCCGCCCCCTGCTCGCTTCGCTCGCCAACCCCCGCTCGTTTTTATATATGCCAAAAAAAAATTAATATACATACAAAGTAAAAAAAAAAATTGGCATTCGGCACTGCGCAAAAAGTTATTTTTTAGGTGCAAAGAAGCTGAAGCTTTTTGCGCAAAGTGCGGAGTGCCAATTTTTTTTTTTACTTTGTATGTATATTAATTTTTTTTTGGCATATATAAAAACGAGCGGGGGTTGGCGAGCGAAGCGAGCAGGGGGCGGAGCCCCCTAGTATATAATAAATTAACATATATAAAAAATTTAATATATTTCGTCACAAAATTGGATATCAGAAATTTTGTGGCATGGAAATGTTTTCGTCACTAGACTTTTACCGCGTAAAGAGGTTTTTTTGGGGGATACATTTTACATTTACTTTGCCAGAATTTACATCGATAATGTATATCGAATTTGCCAGCATCAGTCCAAGTGGCGGAGTGGTGGAAGTGATAAAAGATGATTTTTAACTATTTCATATTTTTCATCTATTTTAATTGTGAGTCTAATGATAGAGATTCGCGGCCGTGCGCGAGGGGTCGTGGGTTCGATTCGTGGTTTGGTCAACGAATTATTTTAGTTTTTTTAAATTATTTTTAATTTTTATACATTTTTAAAATTTTAAGATATCGTGCAAATTGGTTCCATCACTCATTTAAATAATATATGTTTGAAGCTGCCACAGAAACGATATGAAGACAATTTAGAATTATTATGGGCATCAAATCTTCAGCGTGCCGAGTCTTAGACCCAGGGTATTTTACAAATTATGTTTAATTTATTTAGCTCATCATATATATTTATTTTCCTTTATATCCGCGTTTGGTATTCTATCATAAAGATTTAAAATATCTTTTGAGACTTAAATCTATATTCTGCTTTCATCGAGCTAACTTTAATCTATATCCATTATCTATATCAGTCCATGATATTTTACTTTTCTATGCTTTCATTACCCTCCCATTTTCATCTATTTATTTTTCATCTTTGTTATCTACTTTTCAGTTTATCTAACATTTTTCTGGCATTCCTATGGAAACGGCGCCGTATTTCATTTTTTTTGGAAATGTTATTCCTTAAATAATAAAAAAAAAATGAAGTACTATGTAGTAATTTAAGCCCAAGTCGACTGAACAAATAAGTATAAAACATTATTTTAATGTCCAAAGAGATTGTTTATTAATTTAAATTTAAAAAAAAAAACACATTAAGTGCAAATATTTTATTAAATACGATTTGTCTTACATATCTCGAGGAATATTTAAAAGTGCACATTTTTCTGTATATAATAAAATGTACATACGCATTTCTGAATGAATTTCTGGTTGTAAACATACTACTGTTGTTTTAGTCGTGCCAATGAAAGGCACAGTGGGCAATGAGCAAATAAATTGTACTCACAAGTATCGTCATAAGCATTATTGGAAAACCGATAGTAAAAAATTTATAAAAATTTATTGTATAACCATATTGATTGGCAATAGCCGCAGTTACCACATTCGCAGATGCTCCGATTAAAGTTCCATTTCCCCCGAAGCAGGCACCAAATGAAAGGGCCCAAATCAAAGGGGAAAGTGGTAGGGCCAACTTACTGTTGGTGGCCAATTTAATGGTCACCTTCAACATCATCGTTGTGATGGGAATGTTGTCGACAAAGGCTGAGGTAAGAGCACTGACCCACAGCAATAATAAAATCGCGACAGCCAATTGATAATTCTTCTCCACACTCATTATCACAGAAATGGTTAATTCTCCCACCCAATCGATGAGGCCCATTTCAACCAAAGACTCCATGAAAATAAACAGGGATGCGAAGAAGATCAGAGTGGACCATTCGACACGCTTCAGAACGGAGTCCACATTTGGCTTGTTGGCTAAAGTAATTAAGAGGAGGGCTCCTAACATGGCAGCCCAGCAGAGTTTTACGCCGGACATGAAGGGAAATGAGTGAAGAAAGAACATACAAATCGCGAATCCAAAGCAAATACAACACTTGATCAATAGTACTTTATCCTTGATTCTATATTTCTCCTTCATGTCGGCCAAGGTTTCTTGGAAATTCGTCGACTTTTCGATATGTTCATATTTTAAACGATCCTTTAACTCATCGATGCGTTTCCGAATATTTTGATCGTTTTTATTATCATTGAGTTTCTTTTCCAGCGATCTAATAGAACGTAAGAGACCAGCTTCGTTGGTTGCAACAAGTTTGTTTCGACCCATTAAATACAACATTAGAAATGCTAATAAATTGGATACCATGACACCAGGAAACATGTGCAGAGTGAAATTAAGAAACTCAATTCCATTTGCAGACACAAATGGATTAGTGGCAATAATCACATTGGGTGGATCACCAACTGGCGTGAGAGTTCCTCCAATATTCGAAAATATCGCAATGCTGATAAGCACAAATATCGTATTTAATCTTAGAATCTCACACAATCGAATAGTTACAGGCACCATCAGCAGAACCATTGTAACATTATCTAAGAAGGCAGAGAGGAATCCGGTAAACATGCATAGATAAAAGATAAGAAACCAGATCTTTCCCCTCGACAGCTGATAGGCAAAGACGGACAGATAGTCAAAGACTCCTGTGTCCGAGAGTATTCCCACCATGACCATCATGCCGAAAAGTAGCATCAATGTTTCCATATCGATCCACCTGATAATTGTTTCAAGATGTGGACGCGAATTCATCAGGCTGAGAACTCCAATGGCCGCCGTGGCTGTTAATATGGCGGCGAGTGTGCGATCCGTAATATCCAATATGATCAGGGTATATAGAAAAAAGAGCAATAGAAATCCAAATATTATGCCCTGCGTTGTATCCACGGGATTAGGTTCGATCGTCATGGACATGCCAGTCGATTCATTATAGAGATTCAAAAGTGAGACCTGCAATTGATAGTTGGGATCATCCCATAAAAGAATAGATCTTTCAGCGGCGTCAATCGATTGCGATGATTTTTTCTTGTACTTTTGTATCTGCGAGCTCAGTTTGAAGTCATTTCTGACAGTGTCAAAATCATATATACTCCCAGTGACATAAACATTCCAATCTCTTGATTTCCACACCGTTTCGTTAGACAAGGTATTATATTGTCTGAGGCAAACTTCAATGCATGGTTCTCGCTCCGATGTAGGATTGCTGGTCTTAATATTATCGACATTACCCTTCAGAATAATTCTAACAAAGTCACCCGTTGGTTCCTCCTTTATCCTTACAATCTGTTCTTCCCGGGACCTTAAAGGGATGAGAACTTCGTGCGGCTCAATGGGCGATGATATTGAAATTAGTATTGTAAAGAATAACCAAATAACCAGAAATACTCCGATCTTAACGAAATTACAAACACGTTGTCGAATGGTACGACGAAGCTGCTGCTCCTCGGTTAATTCCTCACTCTGATCCTCATTCAGCTGCAAAAGGAATGAACGACGGTTCCGCGACAGACGAATCTCCATATAAACAAATACTACAAATTTATGTAAAATACTGCTTATAAATAACGAAATATGTAATAATAATGAAATGAAAAAGATTTCAAGTCGTTCTATCTATACATTATTTATCTCTTGTATATCATTTAAACCATCTCTTAGGTATATATTTCATATGTATCTATCTACTAACAATTATACCAGCTTTCTATCCATCCATCCACCATAATTAAAAAGGCTTTATTCTAAATTTTTTTAATATATTTCATTTTCCATATATTTTTATAGTAATCAAAAATCTATTTATAAATAAATTTTAATAACCTTTTAGTTTCTGATATCCAATTCTGTGACAAATAAGATTAAGTTATACATATAAATTGTTAAAATTATTAAATTATTTATTAAGTATGAAGAATTTAGCGCAATGTGCCGAGTGTCAAAAAAATTGGATATCAGAAGTTTTGGGACATGAAAATGTTTTCGTCACTAGACTTTTACCTCATAAAGAGGTTTTTTTTCAAAGTATAAACGTATGTATGTTACCCATGCTCTATCTATAGTGAAACTATCTTTAGCAAAGATTCAAAATATATTTTGAGATTTAAATCTATACTCTGTTTTTCATCAAGCTAACTTTCAGTCCATGATATTTTACTTTTCTATGCTTTCATTACCCTCCTATTTTAATTTATTATACCCTGAGGGGGCATATTAAGTTTGTTCTAAAGTATGTAACAGGCAGAAGGAAGCATCTCCGACCCCATAAAGTGCATATATTTTTGATCAGCATCAACAGCCGAGTCGATAAACCCTTGTCTGTCTGTCCGTATAAGCGAAAAGATCTCATAGATGGTAAGAGCTAGGACCACCAAATTTAGAATGAAGATTCCTTATTATGTCAGGCAATATCAGTTTATGTTAAAATTTGACCACGCCCACTGTGAGGGGCGTAAATCATCCAAAACTTTCCTTTAATTTAGGGTTTTAAGCTAAATTTGTAAATTCTTTTTATACTAAAGGGTGTAGGAACATGCCCAAAAACTAATCACCAACTTTCATCAAGATTGGGCCATAAATGGTGAAAGTATTAAGGATTTTGTCAAACATTATTTAAATGCAATTCTATAAATAGAATTAATGGTCAATTAATTCATTTTATATTTACTCTGCCAGAATGTGTATTGAGTATGTAATGTATATGGAGTTTCCCTGCATCAACAAATGTGTCGCAGTAGTCGAGGTGTTAAGTGTTCGACAAGCAAACTGGGAGATCGCGGTTCGAGTCTCGGTATGGGCGGTGCAGACGATTTTTCGTTTATTTAAATCTTTTTAATGCTAGAGAAACGCGCCCGTGCGCGAGGGGTCGTGGGTTCGATTCCTGGATTGGTCAACCATTTTTTTTTTGTTTTTTTTATATATTTTACTTTTAATACATTTTTAAAATATCGTCCAAATTGGTTTAAATCACTCATTTATATTATAAATGTATGTAGGATTATTATGGGAATTGCATGGGCATCAAATCTTCGGCGTGCCGGGGCCTAGGCTCAGGGTATATTACTGTCGAGTGCACTCGACTGTTCCGCTTGTTTATTTTTATCGTTGTTATCTACTTTTCAGTTTATCTAACATTTTTCTGACATTCCCTATGGAAATGGCAACTAAAAGGCAATGACAAAACATGTGTTTTCTTTTGCTTGCAACTACATCGATTCGATTAACCAAAATACAAACATCATGTAAACTGCATTTCCCAAAAGCCAAAGCGGAACTTATCACACCACTTGCTCTGCCACGAATGTAAAGTTGAAAAATTCATGAAAAATTCAAGAAAAAAGTGAAGAAAATAAATGGAGTTTAGATAAAACGCGTCGCATTTCACGCGCGAGTTTTTCAGCTTTTCCAGTTTGCCTGCTGCAGGCCTGTTGACAGCGCTTCCGTTTCCGGTTCGCGACGGTTACCGGCTGCCTAGCGCCACCTGGCGACGGCACGTGATAAAGTTATGACAGAAAAGTTGTTGCTAAAAAGAAAAAGAGAGAAAGAGAGAGAGAGAAAGAGAGGTGCAAGTCTTTGACTGCAAATAAATTGCATTTGTTTTGGCAGGCGCATTTCACATTTGTTGTTGCTGTCGATGCTTAACCCTACATTGCCCGCGATTTTATTATGCAAGGCTCGCATTTTTAGTTCCTGTTGTTGTTGTTATTATTGTTATTGTAGCCGCGGTTTTTTTTTATTTATTTGCGTGTAAACTCAGTCACGTCCACAACGCAACTAGAGAAACTTGGGCCGCCCTGCAATCAGCGTTTTTATGCATTCCAGCGACTCATCCCCCCTTCCTTTCCTCCTCTACCACTTTCATCCCACATCCTGGCTATCCCATTTTGAGAATTCCATTCGAGAGTCGCGCTCATTTGACTTATTTTTCCTGGTTTGCAGCACAGCAACAAAGCTGCATAATTTTAGTTAACATTTTTGGCATTTTATGCACGAAAACGTTTCTGGGTTAATTTGCATTTCAACAGTACAGCTTTCAATTTTTCCCCATTACTTTCCCTCTCTCTCTCTCTCTCTCTCTCTGTGTGGGACAGGTGAAAAATAAAATTGAATTAACAGCTAAATGAAATGGAATTTATGTGCAGGCGCTCAAAAATGTTTGCCGTCATGATTTTCTATAAGGGAAATTCCATTTGTGCAACCGCACAGCAGTTGGTTAGTTGCACGTTCAGTGTGATATGTTGCATGTTGAATGTTGCCCGGGCAACAGGTGCATATATGTATTTGCAGCTATACCGAGTCATTCAATTGTAGCAGCCGTATAAGTTGTGAATTGATGTTGTCATTATATTATATCCTTTATATATACATATAAATAAGCAGATACAGAGTTGAACAATATAGAATCTATGTACAAAAATCAATGCAGAGATCACTCAGTGAATTTATACTTGTAGTGCTTGGATGCTGAATGAAAAAAAAAAGTAAATAAATACATATATAAACACAGTACAGATATAGATCCTCTGAACAAATACAGAATGCTTAATAAAATTATGCACTAAGAAAAGTTACAGATGCACAATAAAGATACAAATACAAAGGAAAGATACACAGATGAGATACACATAAAATATACTAAAACAGTAAATGGATACGAGTACATATACAAATGAAGATACAGATACTCAGATGTGTTAACAAATGATGATGCAAAATAAATCTCAAGCTGCCATTTGAGTGTTTATTTTGCAAGTCGAGCCGACGATAAAAAACAGATAGAAACAAATGAAACAGAGAGAAATTGACAAAGAAGTGTAGAGAAAGTCGAAAAGAGAGTAAAAATAAATTTGAATTATATTTATTCACATGTATTCAAATTTATTTATAAGATTGACTTTCTAAAAGTTGAAATACAAACTGAGGCACATCAAGAGAATAAACAAAATAAATACTTGCGGGAAACTTGCATGAACTCTGTCTCTCTCTCTCTCTCTCTCACTCTGTTTGCCTCTGGCTCATCAAATGGATGTTGCAACAATTAGCTAGCAGTTATCTGTTTATTACACCAAAAAGTCCTAGGCGGATCCGTTGTGGGCATAAATTTTTGGCTGCAGGCATTAAACAAACTAGGACAAAACTCATTTGCTATACAGACAGGATATGCAGGATGTAAGAAAGAGATGGCAGATGAGACAGAGAGAGAGAGAGAGAGCAAGACTTTAGGTATGATTGTGTTGTACTTTCAACACGCCTCAAATGTTGCAGCTTCGAGTCTTAAAAGTTTCATGCGGTTTTAGCAAAGTTTTCGTTGCCTTATTTGGTGTTGTTGTTGCTGATGTTGTTATTGCTGCACTTGTTGTTGCAGTTGTTGTGTTTCTTCATGTTGCTCTTAGAATTTTGTGTTTGCATAGAATTTTAACATGCGCTGAGACTGCAGATTCTCAAACCCATTCACGTCCTTGACAGAACCTTACCGAGCCGAAACCGAACAACTTGATGGCCAAAAAACACATCAAAAGCCACTTGCTTCAGGTTGACGCTGTTGCTTTTGTGGTTAGTTTTCCAACGCTTACTCCCATTGAGTCCTCCAAAATATGTCAGAGTGAGTTCCCAGCGTGAAAACTTTCAAAATGATTTCATTAACCAGCCGCATGAGAAAATTAGCACCTGTATTTAGAATTGCGGCAAACGAAAGGAATTAGCAAAGTGAGTGACGGATAGAGGAGACAATCGAGTGTGAATTTCAAGAAGAAGAAGACTCTCCCGAGACGACATCTGATATGATAAGTTGATAATACAGTTTAGCTCTTTTCAATTCAGCTTCGTTGAAAGTTTCATCTGCCGCAGGCTAATTGAAGCGCAAACTGACAAATTGATGGAACGGTATCAATTAGAATACTTAACATAAAGATTACATTTATAAAGTTTTGGTTTAAGTAGATACTTGGGGAATTTGAAAATTATAAATTGCGTTGTTTAGCCTTAAATGATACTGTAATGTAACTGTTTGAGCAGTGGTTGAAATACCGATATACAAACAGATACGAGCGTAACTCCAGATACACAAGTATTTAGAGCATACTTATTATTAACAGAATATGAATTATACTCTTATTTACCGATTTGTATTTATTTTTTATTTAATATTAATTCAGATCTAAATACAAATACATTTTGCCCGAGAAAGTATAACAATTTATTTATATTTATATACAGGCCTGTTCCGGTTTTCACTTTCGGCAAGATTTTGCGGATTGAATTCACTTGACAATGAGCTAGTGAATTTGAATTCGGATAGAACAAATCGATGATTTTGGCATGTCTAGCATAAAATCAATATGAAATCAACATTTTTTTAAAATACTCCAATGCTTTAGGAATAATGTTGCATCATCTTGTTTTTTAAATGCAAGTTTGGACAAAACTGTTTGTTATTTTATGCAAAAAAAAAACAGAATATTTTTATAAACAAACACTGTGCAACAATTGACAACTCTGCAAAAAGACATTTCTCAACACTGAAAGCAACCCGCACTTTCAAAAATACAAAAGTTATAGCGAAAGTAGGTTTTACCTTTGAAAAATGTTTCCACTTACGATTTAATAAATATTTGATGTAGTAATTACACATTTTAACAGGCGGAAATTCTTTTGACGCAAATGTCTGATTCACTCAAAACATTTTCCAGCACTGTTCTCCAAAAAAATTACTCAACACAATGTGGGAGGAAAATTCGGAGGGTAATTCGTAGGAAATGTAAAGGAATTTTAAGGGAAATTCTGTCAAATCTTGCGGATTGAAATTCGCAAAATACAAGTGAAAACCGGAACAGGCCTGATAGAAATGGTTTTAAAAACGCAACAAGCCACAGTGGAAGGCCTTAACTCGTGAAACGAACGTGAAAGCGTTTGTGATACCAATGATAATAGTTTGCTTTGCTCATTTAAGCCGCAACCACACTCAATTGGCCAATGGCTGAATGAACTTGGGCACAAAAGCCCTGACAATTGAAATGTATGTTCGGGGCATGTCATAACCTTTGGCCGCCACTTAAATCTGACCTGATGCATGAAACGGGTCATTCAAGTGGAAGACTGGGAATCCATGGAGTGTGGGAAAAGGGAGAATTGTCGATTAATCAGATTTGGCAGGCTTACAATTAGTGGAATGGTGGGCAAGGGGGTGTGGAGTTTAATACACATGCAAATGTCACTGACGAGCTTTGCTTCAATTTTAATTAATTTGTAATCCTTGACATTGAAGTTTTGGGGGTTCAGTGCAATTAGAGAGGCAGCTGCTGCCAAGGATTACAGCTGGAGACATTTGTTCCATGCATTTATCAAATGTCAACATACGTTGTCAAAGACTCATCACACACACACACATTGTAACACACACGACACAGATTTCCCAATCAAATTCCAATTAGACATTTGAAATTTAATCATCAAAGTTGGCAACATTCGCAATTCGAATCACGAAGCTTTCCTTCAACACACAGCAAAGGGGAGAGGGCGTGACACCGGATGAGTCTCTGGGCATAATAAGGCCGCGACTGGACTCAAGGGAATATCTAATTCAGTTAACAGCATATACGGCTAAATGTCACTTTCAGCCATATCAATTGCAAGCATCATTTACATTTCACAACAAAATTACCGCAATATTGAATTCATGATTAACTTCAGATCTGGCAACTGAAAATTGAGGCAAGGATACGATAATTTTGCGCTAAGCTTTAAGCAGTTGAAGGATTTGTATGAATAGGTTTTTGCATTTTTTTAATATGGCCTAAAAGGTAAACTCATCTTAAATTCAAAACATCACAGTGTGAGCTACAGAGTATCTTACAATCGAGCACACTCTGATGTTAAATGAAACCAAAAACAGTTCTTACAATTTTCAACGAATTTTAAGTTCAAGTTAAAGTCAAGGCTTAAAAACTTTCTTTAAAGTTATTTGCGAGATTCAACCGAAAATTTAGTTAGCGGGAAATGCGTAATAACTTCTGGTAGTTGGTTGTTTTGGTTGTTGGGCTGGCTTGAAGTGTATAATTTATTTATGGCATTTGCGACATCGGCAAAAGGCAAAACTGAAAGCTCAGTGAATTACAATTACGACCACGCCCACCGATACGGATGAAACGATTTGTGTGGGCGGTCGTTATGATTGCAGCTTTGATTTGTGTTTTTCTAAAGAAATATGTCTGCCACAAACAGACAGACGGACGGACAGAATGACGGACGGCCTCCTCGAAGCACTTTACGCACAAATTGTGTTCATTTGCATATTCGAAACTTTGCCTAATTGAACATAATGCCACTTAATTAAAGTTAAGCAAGTTTCCCAAAGGGCTAGAGGAGAGGAAACAGGGAACAGAGGGGAGAAACATCTTGGCAACAACTTGGAACCAGTGTAAAACTATGCCCCAAACATTTATGACACTTTGTTGTTGGCATTCCCCAATTAGTTTAATATAATACGAGTATGTCGCAAAACGCAAGCCCGAAATAAACTATCCCAATATTCATCGCCCTTTATCTCGTTTCATAGTTAAGCATTTATGACTTTCTGTTTAAATATTTAAACGGATTTTTAAATTGGCCTAAACGTTGGCTAAGTGGCAATTGCAGCAATTACTTATTATTTCAATTGCAACTGGCGATTAAAATGCTGAGGCCATTCAATAAGGGGAGTATTTATTATTTGACAGAAGGTGCATTGAAGAATCTAAGAATTGAGAATCAAAGTCTTAAAACCAGATTAAGATATCAAACTTGGCAAAATCTTAGCAAACTAAGCTTATAAAATATCAAAGGCAGGGTAAAGAAGAGATTACGGTATTTTTGACAGCACGTATATTTGATACCCTTGCCGAACACTTTACTCTAGTGATGTAAATCCAAACAAAACCAAAAAAACTAGTCGCAATTAAATTTCCTCTATTTCGAGTAAAAAAAAAAAAATGTCTAAGAAAATATAATGTTAAATACAAAAGACACGAATATTTACAAGTTAATTTAGACTTGTAAAGTCTCCTAGGCCCAAAATGAAACCGACTGCAAAATTTTATAACTACCAAAACTGATCCGATTTTCAAGCGGAATGTCTATCTTATCATAATTTTAAATAAACTCAGACTAAATTGAACAACCAATCCTGACAATTTGACTAACATACTTACATCGATAATAAATATTAATTACTTAATGAATTAATTCTGGCGAAAATTCGCAAGAAAATTCCCCAGGCAATACCCTAGGACATTTTATCGAATATTCCCTACGGAATTCCCTAGGGAAAACTCCAGCAGGACTCCCTAGAGAATTCATAGAGAAGGAAAGTTTGTTGGATTTTCCCCAGGGAATTTCGCTGGATTTTTCATATGGAATTTGCCGAATTTTCCCTATGAAATTTCCTTGGGATTTTATCATATAAAATTTCCTTTGGAATTTTCCTGAATTTTCCCTAGGGAAATTAGCCGGATTTTCCGTTTCCGAAAATTCCTTATGGATTCCCTAACGATTTTGGAGGCATTTTCGTTAGGGAATCCTCATGGAATTTAACATAATACCTCTCACTAAATAAAGCGTGTGCATTAATTTTGAAATAATTGTATAAGTTTTATTTTTTAATTTTCTTTATTTTCAAGCGCACTTTTGTTTTGTGTTTTAGCTTGTTTTTAATGCATATCAATGTCTTTGTTAGCGCTTTTTCCGCCGTCTGTGTGGAATCTACCAGATGAATGGATTCTGAAATAAAATTTCATAAAATAATATTAAATCTCCCTGCCATTTCTGTTTAATCCAAGTAGGCCTTAAACAAACATTTCTTATTAGAAATTGCCAGTTGTAAAATGTCGTTTTTGGCCTTTTTTGTTTTCCTGTACCTTTGGTGTGGAATTTGCAGCTTCGTTTTCGTCGTTGAATCGTTTTTCTGGGACGAATTTGAATAGTCTTCAATAATCGCTGACAACGAGCGCAGTTCCCGCCAAAAGAACTTGTTCCGCGGTGCCTCCAAATGATTCCATTTCCAGGTGACAGAGAAGCTTGTCTCGGTTGGACCGCGAATATAGAGGTAAACTAATTCTTTCTTCCGAGTGATGACTGTAACTGGCGAATTGGTCGATTTTCTTGAATTTCTCGCTTTTTGCACTGCTCTCACGATCCTCGTTGATTTTGTATGTGATGTAGAACGTCGATTCACTTGTATTTGTTGACTGCGTGTCGCCATCAAGCTGCAAATAATAAACAAATTATATTTAAATTTTAAATTAAAAACATCGCGTCTTATTTAGACAGAAACCTTTGCTTAGCCTGTGCATGCACCAAGCGAGGTGTGTGACAAGTGACAAGAGCTGCTCGCCATCAGAAATTACAAACTTGACGAGCATTAACAGATTTGACGAACTGTTAACTTAACATAAAGTGCAACTGCTCCACACTGCTAACACATAAAATACTTGTGTGGAGTAGCATTGAAATTGTTTTAAAATAATAATAAATAATTTGGTTTTAGGTAAAATGTGTAAAATAAAATATTATAATGAAAACAAAAATATACATTTTATCATATGTTTATTAACAGTGATTTTGTAACATGGTCCCAAAAAAATACTTGTGCTCATTAACAGTGTACATAGCAATATGCTGCAGCCCTGGTACGAGTTAACAGAGCGCCGGAATGTCAATCAAATAAACAAAAAGAAGCGGCGTGAAGAAAAAAGCGAAAAAACTGCAGCGAAATCAATTCCCGAGTAACAAAAAAGCCAAACTAAATGTTGTAAATAAAAGTTATAAATCAAATACAAGTGTTAAACATAACGAAGACAAGCTGGAGACACATTTTATGGCCAAGATGGGCAAGGTAAGCGCAGAACAAGAAAAATGAAGCAGCGAAAAGAAAAAAAAAGACAAAAGAGACAACGCTGAGTGACAGACAGGCGAGACGGACGGACAGATGGAAGGAGGGACGGACGGAGGGACAAGATATACGCGTTGTTTGGACAAAATCAGTTCTGGACTCGATAAATGTATGTACAAATCAGAAATATTTACCTTGAGCGGCGCCAGCTTCAACACTATGGAGCTGCTCCCCTCGTCGCTCCCTCTGCCCTTGAGGCTGTGCAACTGCAGTCGCTGCGTGGAGACGCCTAATTGCTGCGCCTGCTGCAACTTGAGACAGGCCAAGAGATTCTCGCAATTGTAGACATGTGTTAGATTGATTTCCACTCCAAATTTCAGCTGCACTTGCTCCTTGTAACGCTGCTCCGCCGCCTGCGCACGCACTATCAAACCACGCAAATAATCCACAGCGTTGTTGCTGCTAGATCCCGGCCAGAGTTTTTGCCAGGCATTGGGCACCTGATAGAGAGAGAGGTGAGAGAGAAAGATTAACATCGATTGATGCTCCTGCTGTTTCGAACAGTATTGCCATTTTAGCTATTAAGTAGCTAGACTTGGCAAGTTTGTAATTGAATATTTGGCTATTTAAAAAATAAATAAAAATAGATTGCCAGATAAGTTCATGAAATTTAAATATTCTTCGCAAAAAATATACAAGTTTAGTACTGGATAATTGTAATGCAGAAAGTTTGGAACAGCTTATATCGAAAATTCTGATTTATCAATTGGGAAAATACTACTGAAATCGTTAAAATACAATTTATAGTTTCATATTTCTAATTAGTACATTATAACTAAAAATAAAAACAAATTTGTTTACAACTGCACATTGGCAAACGATTTTCTGTTGAATCAATTGGATGCATTTCAAATCGGACAAATATCTGTCGATATTGTTCTTGATATTTATAAAATAGCTTTATTTTATGTTTTTGTTTTTTTTTTGGTACTAACAGAATTTTTTAAATGTATTAGCAATACACAAAAATATTGATTTTTTTTTACTATTTTAATAACTTTTTAGCTTTTTCTAGCTACTTTTTAAGAGATAGAAATTGTGCCACCACTGGCTGCCACTCACCTGCTGCTCGGCGAGCGCTTGCAGCGCATTTGACTCCACATCGAGTGGAGGATTCGCTGTCGCCGTCGACTCCTTGAGCCAGCTGTGTAGTTGGGAAAGCAATTGATGCACTGTTCTGTATAAAAGTGCGCCCAATTGCAGCTCGGCGTGCACAAACAGTTGCCAGGGAGAGGATGAATCTGCGCCCTTCATTTCTAGAACTTCCTTGGCTGTCTGTGTTATGCTGCAGTTGTTGGCCAATTTGCGCCATAAGCTTAACAACGGTTTGATCTGCTGCTCCAGGCGTTGTCTGGCATTTATCGTAGACACTTCCCCGCCAGCTGCAACTGCTGCTCCCGCTCCGTAGTTGACACGACGCAGTTGCTTGATCACCAAACGCGCTTGCTCCATTTCCCGCTGCTGTTGCGCCTGACTTGCCAGTCCATACATGCCGGGCTCATCCACATCTGGCAGCTTCTCCAGCGCCGCATAGTAATCCTGTAGCTGCCCGCTCGTTGGCATATTGCTGGCCAATCCTAGAGGCATCCAGCGATTGCTTAGCACATCGGCAGCGCAGAACTGCGCCAGATAGCTCCTCAAAATCTCCACATCCCTATCATTATTAATTCTCCCGCCATAAGCTAAGGATTCGCAGAGTCGCTGCATCAATGTCCAATCACAGCGTCCACTAGCGAGCTGTGCATCCAGCCAAGTTAATACGCCCAAGGCCGCTTTGAGATCGGCCTCGCCGAACTCGTAGTACTTGGACCAGCCCTGTGGAATATATTGACGCCTCTGCTGGAGCACCGCCTGCAGCAGGAACATTACCAAACGCATCTTCAGGCACTTGGCTGGCTGCTTTTTGGCTACCTCCGGTTCGAGGCTGGCGGCATAGTTCTGCAGCATGCGTTGCACCTGCTGCTTGAGGCCACGTGGTTGCTCGTATCGCACCTTGAGGCACTTGTAAACCGCCGACTCGCTGAATCCTTTGGTGGATTCACACAGCAGCCACAAACGAAAGTCGGGCGACTTTCGCACTTCCCCCAATTGTCTTTCCATTTGTGGCAGCCATTCCGGCACCAAATGCACATTCTTGATGCACAGCCATTGCCCCTCTGCGGCAGCTTGTTGCAAGGCCAACAGGGCGCGTTGCTCGCTGCCACGCCCAATGGCCAACTCCAGGTACTTCTGGGATCTCTTTAAGGCCACGCCGCGCAGCTCTGTGGCAGGATCTAGCTCTGGCTGACTTATCATCAGAACGGGTCGATCGCAGCTGCTTTGCTCCAGCAGCTGTTGCACGCTCGGCTGTGTGGCAGCTTCGGGCGAGAGACCCAACAACTGGCTGCTGGCCAAACGCAGCTGCGACAACAGCAAATCGGGCCGAAAGATTTGGGCCAAAAGCACGCGCTGAAACGGCGATGAAATGGCAGCTGTAAGTAGAGAATTTAATTTAAATCAGGGATCGTAGCAAGTATGAATTTTATTTTAAAAATAATCATTGCAAATTCAAAATTATGTTTACGTTAAAAAAAAAAGTATTTCAATTCATCTACAATTATACAAATAATTGAATTTAAATTAAACTTTTTAATTCGTTCAATATATACAAATTATTCAATAACTATTTTTTTAAATTTATTTTTATATAAATATTAAAGTCTACTAATTTTTTTCTAATTTAAAAAAAGAGTTTAAATTACAAGGATATAAATAGTGAAATTTAATTGCAATAATTTTATAATTTGGAAATTGAATTATTGTTTCACATATTTGGAAACTTAGATTCAGAAATAAAACTCATTTTATAGTCTATTCTTTTAAACTGAAGATGTAACTTGTCACAAGTTATCCCATACCAAAAAAAAAGGGTATCTCAATATCTCAGGTTTCATTGTGTAATTTCATGCCTCTTACCTACGATCTCTGATTAATTTTTGTGTTTAATTAATATTAATTATCAATTTACTTACGCAGCACGTCGTCTGTTTGCTGCTCGATGAATCCCCGCCACACATAATCCTTGTCGAGTTGCAGTTGCGCTCTCATCTCCGGCAACTGTTGCAACAGCTGCGTGAGCTTCAGTTGCGAGTCACGGCTCATGCAATCCGGGAAGCCTGCCAACTGGTTGTTGCCTCCATCGGCGCTGCCCATGAAGTTGCTGACAAACAATTCCCACTCCTTGAGGCCAAGTGCTGAGCCATAGGCCTGTCGACACACCCAGAGAGCCAAGGTCAATTGGTCCTCTCTGGTTGTGGCACGCGCCAGTTGCAAGTAAACACTTCTCACAAGACGCTCGTATAACTGAGGCAGCTCCTGGCCACGCAAGGCGCCCAAGAAGAGCTCGATGTAAACCAAGGCGGACAGTTCGTAGCCCTGCGTGAGGCCAGCATAAAAGTCCGCCGCCTTGACACAGAGTTCCCGGAGCGAACCGAACTGGGAGAGCAGCGTCTGCTTCACTTGACCACTCTGCTCCAGGGCAGCATCGATCTGTGCGCTGCTCTGTTTCACCTCATTGAGGCTGGCCAGGAGCTGCTCATTGCGTAATATGTCTCCCTCAGCCTTGGACAATTGCTCCAACAACTTATCCTGCAGCACTTGACGCTGCTTGAGCAGCTCACCTTCACGCTGGAGCAGCTCAATGCGTTGTTGCTCCAGTGCGGGGCTCTTCAGCACAATAGCCTTGGACAGCAATTGATCCGCCAGTCCCGTGGCAGTCACTGTGAATCTCAAGAGATTCACCTGACCACGCTGCTCTGGCGGCAACTGTTGCAAGCGATGCGATTTGCTGATCAACACGAGTTGAAAATCTTCATGTAGATCCACAAGTTTACTGCCCACCGCCAGCTGGCGTTTATTGAACCTCACATAGATGTGGCCCTGCAACAGCTCCAGCAATGGCGGACGCAGTTGCTCGCAGTCCATGACGAGCAGCGTTTTGCCAAATCGAACAGCCAACTCCAATTGATAGCAAAGCCGTTCATTTCCTTGTGTGGTCAACTCACTCGATCTTCCTGTGGCCCGTAAATGCGCCGATAGCCATTGTCCCGCTGTCTGTGTGGGATCGAGGAGCAGAGGCACTGGGCAGCTGCCATAGGGCAACGATAGCATCTCTCGGAGCAACGCAGCGCTCTCAATGATCTGTGCATCTCGAGCTAGCCCTTGACTCTCCCAGATAATCTGCTGCTGCTCCGTGACGAGAGTTTGACGCAGCTCAAACTCAGATCCTGGCAGACGAAACTCCAGGCTGAGGCGTTTAATTGAAGCGCTGAGGAGGAGAAGAAGGAGAGAGAGATATTACTTGCTGGCTAGTCAATTATGATTACTCACCCTCGCTGCTCCACGCCCCATCCCGCATAGTAGTTGATAGCCATAGCCAGGAGCAACATTTTTCCGTCCAGCGTTTTGTGTGCTTTCTTCAGCTCCGCCAGCTGCTCGCTCCAAGTGGCATACTCCGCACTTAGTTTGCCCACGAGGAGTTCGGCTGCCTGGAGTGTGGCGCCCGCCTCTTGAAGCTTCAGCTCCAGCACAGCCGCCTCTTGGGTGTAGGTCTGCAACTTGGCCGACAGCTGTTTGACCCGTTTGTCCACATCATCCAAGCCACTGGCCAGTTGCTCCATCTCATTCTCGGCCGCATTGAGATTATGCTGCAGTTCGTTTTGTTCCCGCTCCAAGGGCTTGATGCTCTGGATGACGCGGGCATAGCGGACGCTGGCTTGAACCCAGGCGGCCAGAGGAGCTGCCGCTGCCGAGGCGCGTTTGGCGTTCTTGGATTCATAGGAATCTCCCTTCGCTTCGAGCAGTCGTTCCACGGCCTGACAGTTCTCCGGACTGATGTGGGCAGGATCTAATGAGCGTATATCCTCCTTGACGCCACGTTTGGCCAGAAAGGTCTTCATGCTGTTCCACGAGGTGTCCCTGATGCCCATGAGCCGCAGCACGCCCTCAAGGATGTCTCTCACCGCCTCCGGTGGAGCACGCAGCGATCGAATCTCGGAGAGCGCTTCGGATTTGATTTGGCCCACCGCCGTGCTGGCTTGGGCCAGAATTGGCTCCACTTCGGCCAACTCCTGTTGAATCTCCCGCTGGCGTTGCTTCAGTTGCTCGCTGCTCAGCTGCGTCTGCTGCTTCAACTCCAACATGCTCGACTTTTGCTCATTCGCATTGTGCATCGTTTGCGAGATCATTTGGAGCGCATCATTCGCCAGCTGTCGCTTCTCGCCGAGAGCCTGCTCCTGGGCCGCGGCATTGGACTTGAGAGTGTCCACCAGTCCATGGGCAGCTGCCAGCTTATCCACTCCTAACTGCAGCTTGCCCAGACGCTGATCAATCTCCGCTGCCGCATTGCTGTACATGTGATAATAGCTGCTGATCAGTTGATAATAACGATGTGAAGGCTGCTCCGTTGGCAACTCTTCGGCCACGTCTGCAAAGTGACTGCAGACGGGCACCTTGCCACGCCCCTTTCCTACGCCCGCCTCATTAAGCAGCTCGATGAACTGCTTGGGCAACATGGCCAGTGTTTCCCGTGACTCGGGACGCAAATAGAGCATGTCCATTTGGCGATGCAAAGCTGGACAACTGTTGAAATACTCCGATAACTGTGGACTGTTCGGATCGAGCACCAGAATCAGATGCAGGTGCTCTCGTGCACCTGAAAAGGGAGCATAGGAAGAAGGTTATGGCTGACTGTAAAGATGTAAATCCAAATTACGGATCAAGCTTTAAATCGAAATGAACAAACTCCGGAGAGCTGTAGATTTTTCATGAGAATCGATTTAATTAACTCGATACATCTTCAGTAAAATTATCGAGTTAAGTACTAATCGCTTTCCCAAAATCACTAGTTGATTGAGATACTCAATAGCTGTATTCTACTTTACATTAATCCTTTCCACTATTCCTCTCCAACTTACGTTTCATAAAATAGGCGCCTAGGGATTCCTGGTATCCTTCCAGCTGTGCCGCCTGCTTCAAGGTGCTCGCCACCGACTCGAGATCATCGCCAAACAGTTCCAAGATCTCGCTGCCCTCGAGCAAGGCCTCGATGGGCTTCAATATATCCGGCACGTAGCTGAGCCAACAGTGCTCGATGAGCAGGTAGCTCACCTGCTGCTCCAACGCCGCTGTCTGCATCGCCAGCTTTAGTTCGTTATAGAAGTCCGTCAATCCGTAGTTGAAATTCCCTTGTAGACTCAGCACCTTGGCCTGTTGCAATGTGGCAGCTGCATAAATCGCATCCATGTGTCGATCTCCTGCCTCCGCGAGGATCAACAAGTGTGCATCGTTGCGGGACAAAACTCGGGCTACTTTCGCCGTCTGCTGCAGCAGTTCCTCTGTAATGGGCGCTGTAATACTGTAGCTTTCGGCATCTAAAGCAGATAAAAGGGGAAAAAAGATAGTTTTAAATGATTACAATAGTTGTCCAAGTGTTCTCAAGGCAGTCTTAACCTAATTTATCTTTATTGACAATTAGTAATGTTAGTAAATGTTTCTTTTAGTTAAAAAACGGCTCCAAGGAAAGATAGTATATCTCCACCAAAATAAAACTCTATAATCAATATCTTATAATTACATAGTGCTTTATACAGTTACTCAATTTCCCAGCGAACTTTATCTAATATTTGCATGCCATGTTAACTATAAGTTAACAGTGCACTCACTAACATTTCACATGCATAAAGACAAACAAAGTTCTACGCGCATCGTCATTGAAGTTGACTCCAATGGTAAACTCAATTTAGCCTCTTTGGAATTGATGAGAACAAATTAAATTTCCAACTATATTTTGCACAATTTATCTGCTACGAATTTTATATATCTGAGCCGCAATATTTTCTGTTTTTTTCTACCCGTTCTTTATATACTTGCAGTGGATGACCCCCGAAGAGGAGGCTCGCCAAAAGTTCATTATGCGGGAACGAGATCGCGAGAGAAAACGGATCAAACGCATGAATCCCGAGTATCGACAAATGGAACGGGAGAGGGATCGATTTCGCAAGCAGACGCCACGGCCCAGTGTAGTTATCCCAAATCATATAAACACATTCACACACACTTACACACACTCACACACACACACATCTACATTGTGCTCTTCTTCTTGTGTTTTTTTTACTTCTACTGATTTGAATTTCGCTTCTTGGAACGGTATAAGAAAGTCAGAAAGCGACTTCCTACTCTTAAGATACAGTTCTGGAGCAATGTACAACTTCAACTTCGATGCGCGTGTTCCAAAAAAAAAAATACTATTCCTTTAAAGAAATGGACAGTTTATCTAGGGGCATTCAACATTTTTAGCAGATATAGAATAACAGAACTCCCGAACTTAAATTATAAATTACTGAAATGTTAGTGTAAATTAACAGATATCAATTATGTTGAAAATAATTGAAATATATAATTTCGACTGGGTCATAGATAGTTTTTCACTTACTGCATATTGTGATTTGCCTTTGCACCTCCTCCAGCCACTCATCGTGTGCCAGTCCATGCAATTGTCCCTTCGATTTCGATGACTTGGGAACAAAGTAGACTTTCTATGAAATCAAATGAAATACAATAAGCAACTGTAGATAGAAATTAATTTGATGACCAACCTCCTTGCCAAGATATTTGCGCATAGTCTGCTTAAGAATTGACTCAAATTGCTGGACATGCTCCTCGCTGGCCAAGCGATCCCTAAACATGCCCAACAGCTCGCAGTACATGGCCTGCAAAAGGAATCAAACAAAAGTCAACTGTCAATTAAATTAATTAAATTAAACAAGTTACCTCATTGAAGTCAGAGGGTGGATAAAAGACAAGCGAGTCCAGTAATTTCATAATGCTCTTGGGGCTGAACTGATAATGAACTTGATTTTGAGCTCCAGAGGCTGTGAATGTTGTTTGCAACTGCGAAGGATAAAAGCGAGTTAACAGAGAGAGAGAAAGAGGAGGAGAGAGACCAGTTACCTTTTCAAAGCACTCCATTAGACATTCGCACACATGTTGCAAATTGACGCTGCTGCCACTTGTCCTGAAATGTCCTTTGAGCAGCGGCTCGAGGCGGCACTGAACGATGGCCATCATATCGGAGGCTGTTGGTCGCCCGACGCGCACATATTGATTGATGGCCAAGTAACGCGGAGCAATTTTCAGCAAATTACCGCTAATGGACGCACAGATTTGCAATCCGCTGACGGTCACCCACTCCAGATTGTCGGCGTAGAAGCCTCCGCGTTGCACAAGTTGCAGCAGCAGCTCGACAATCTCACATGCACCCCAGGCATCCGACTGACACAGATCCAGATTCTTCATGAACAGCACCAAACGCGATTGTTTCGGTCGATATTCCCGTCCCCGCACACCGCTCACCGTGACGCAGTGCGTCCTTAGAGTGTGCAGGACATAGGCAGCTGTCAGCTGTGTGGAGCAATTGATGCTGGCCAACTGATAGCCCGAGTGCTCCAGCATGGCCTGTTGTAAGATTAACGTTTTGCCCGCTCCACTTGGTCCGACGAGCACAAAGGGAGAGGCCTTTCCCGCTGGCAGCGCCAACAGCGATCCTATTATATTCAAGTATGACTTGACGTAAGCTGTAACTATTAGTTGACTGTCCCGCTCCGGTGGCTCGACCACGCCCACCGCATACTGCTCGAGGGCGTTGCGCTGTGGCTCAAAGTAACTCAGCTCGGCGTGGTTGGGTTGTGCCACATAGAGATTCGCCCGTTGCAGCACCAGCTGGGCAAATTCACTTTGCCGCTCGCTGGGAATGTAGCCGAGAATCGCGCGAAGTGTGGCAGCTCCATACTCCTCCATCGATTGACTGTTGTGCAGCTGCAGCAGCAGAGAGCGCAGCAAACTGACTTGACTGATGCCAGGCATTTGACTGTGGAGAAGAGGGGAAAGCTATTAGAGAGGGCAGTTCGAAATGTGATCAATCAATCAGAAATTGTGACCTATTGTGAACACAGGAAATACTGGATAAGCTAAAATTATATATAGTTGTTTATAAAATTAAATTGAAAAACACTTAATAGATCTATCATATTATTACTCTCTTAACACGATGAATCCGATCATCAGATATTATATATTTAGATTTATAAAATAGTTCAGAATATAATTTAATATTCAACTCAATTAGCTTTTTCTTTTAAATACTTGATTCATTATGTTTAATTTTGTTCATTTAATTCAAGAACCCAACCTTTTCCCTTCATAAACCCCTGCTCAAAGCAGTACTCACTCCAATATGTGCTCAGTTTCCAGCCACTCGACAGCAATCCTGAAATTGCCATCAATATAGCTTTGTAGTAAATCTCCATAGGGTTCCTTGGTTAGCTCGTGTTTTAGCATTTCTTGCATAGGATAATAGTCGTAGCTATAAAACAATTACAGGTTCCATATTAAGTTTGCTGTAATCACATTTCTTGACTGAATACTTACCTCATGTTGACAATGCCCATGCGGGATATTGTGGCCGGGGAGGCGTGACGCACATCGTCCGTTTCGAATATAAAGTTGACATTGTTGCCGAACTGAATGCGCCAACCAGAGGGCAGTGTGAGGAGTCTATACAAATGAAATGTTGAAGAAAAGACACAAGATGAAGACACAAACAACAAAAAACACACTCTTAATATATCTAGTTATCTTTTTTGCTTTACTTTTGACATGTATATGTCTATTGGCTAGGAAACCACTTAAGAAATGTTAATGTTAACAGCGTCTGTTAATGTTAGTAAAAAGAGCGCCTTAAATGTTACAGAAATTATTGTGTTTGTTGACTTTGGGACAGCCTCAGACATATACATGCTCAATGTAGATGAAAATCCTTTTGAGAAGAAGAATTCTTTTTAAAGTGCTTTCACATTTATCTTCTGTTCCGTTGAACTGCCCTGAAAAAGAGCTCTCTGACTTTCTCAATCTCTCACTCACTCACACTCTCTCTCTCTCTCTGTGTGTATACAAATCAAAAACAAACAAAAATCGCTTCTCTATCTTGCAGCTGATGACACCCGAGGAGGAGGCGCGCCACAAGTTCATCATGCGCGAGCGAGATCGAGAGCGAAAGCGCATCAAGCGCCTGAATCCCGAATATCGGCGAATGGAGCGCGAGCGCGATAGATTTCGCAAGAAGGCACGACGTGCTAACGTAGCATTTTTCCAATATTTCTAAATTATATTTAAAATACACTCATACGCACACACACACACTCACACACACATCTACACACCTACACTCATTCTCATCTTAGTTTTAAGTAGTTGAAAGTTTGAACTGGGCTTGTGTTATTGTTTTGTCGGGGGCTTACTTAGTTTTCGTTCGTTTTACAACACTGTTACGACTGACCTCTGACCTTAGTTTATTTTTCTACAATACTTGAATACAGCTTACAATTTATAAAAACAATAACAAGCAATTGATTAATCCAGCTACGTTGTGCTTTAATAAGTTTTCCCCCATTTTTCTCTCTTCATTCAACTCTCAGTTGACGCCCGAGGAGGAACTGCGTCAAAAGATGATACAAAGGGAACGGGATCGTGAACGTAAGCGTATTAAACGCATGAATCCCGAATATCGCCGCTTGGAACAGGAGCGCGATCGGGACAGGAAAAAGGCGCGACGGGCGAACGAAGCATTCAGACAATTGGAAAAGTTACGTGATAAGATTCGGAAGGAGCGAAAAAAGGGATTACTGGTGACGGATCCCACGCAATTGCCGCCAGAGTTTGCGGCCATTATACCGCCAGTGCCTGTTGAGCCTGAGGTGATTATATCCACGCCGCAGACACAGCAACAACAACAACAGCAGCAGCAGCAACAACAGCAGCAATCGTTGCAACAGCAACAACAGCAGCAGCAGCAGCAACAACAACAACCAGCGACACACATTCAACAACAGCAACAGCAGCAGCAACAACAGTTGGCGGCAGCTGCAGCGGCGGCAGCGGCAGCGCATCACCAGCAGCAGCATCAGCGACGCCGCAACATGTCCCATGTGCCGCCAACGGCAACGTCGAGTCTCAACAGCGCGACGCTGACGCAACTGACGGCGGCAGCGGCGGCGGGCAATGCGGCAATGCATACGCCCGCGGCGCATGCCACGCCCACGCATTTACAGCAGCTCAATAAGCTGCAGCAACTGTATCCGCCGCCCAGTTTTGCACATCCCGCCCTGCCCATTGCCGGCGTCACGTTGATGCCACAACTCTGCCATCCCATCTTGCACCAGAACCTGGGAGCCTCGCTCTACGCGCCACCGAATGGCATCAAGCAGGAGTACGGCCAGGATGTGAGCAGCCTGAGTGCAGCGGCAGCTGCGGCTGCCACAAGCTCCGCTTCCGCGGTGGCTGCCGCCCAGGCGGCGGCACTTGCCTCGTTGCGTGGCAGCGGCGTGCAGCCGGATGATTCCGAGATGGCGTTGAATTTGGAGCCAGAGATAATACTGCAGACGCCGCCAGATGGGAATCCCACGCAGCAGCAACAACAGCAGCAGCAACAGCATCATTTCAATGCACACCAGCAACAACAGCAGCAGCAACATCATTTGCAGCAACAGCAGCAGCAGCATTGCAACATGTTCCAGCACATGGCGCCACAGGCGCACATGCAACACATGCGACCGGCGCCGTTGCCACCGCCGCCTTCGTTGCCACCACCAGCACCGCCAGCGACACACCAGCAACAACAGCAGCCGCCACCGCCACCAACACAACAGCAGCAGCAGCAACAGTTGCAGTCACATGCGCAACAACAGTGAGAGATTTCGACCCAACTCGCCTTTAGTTCGTAAGCTCTCAACTAGCCACTCACACCCAACACGCATTTCGTAGGTTCAGTTAAATGTTGTTTTATTTAAGAGAGAGAGAGAGAAGAAGAGTTCTCACAGTTCAGAGCCAAGTGTGTGTGAACTAGTTCAATGAATTTAAACGGAATTTACATTTAAACAGCTTAATCTATGCGAGGATCATTTTATGCATTTCGAGCTAAAATTATCTGTGCTTCAAGCACACGCATAACTAAATCAATTAATTGTATTTAACAGTCAGATCGAATATATTCTTATTATAATCGGAACTGATATAAGGGAATGAACAAAAATTAGTTTAAAATTTGTTTAGCATAAAATAATGCGATTGTATTAGTTGAAATCAATACTCAGTTCATGTAATTGTTTGAAGCTCATGAAAGAACTAGTTCAAATGAACACAAATACACGCACACACACACACACACCCTCCTATTGATATGTAAGAGACTCTTGAACGTCATTTGCAAAATGCCGTTACGTTGTGTATTACGTTTACGTTTAGGTTACGTTACGTTACGTTATGTTTTAGTGGGCTTCCCCTCATTTGATGTCATCGAAAAAAGTAAGCGCATTTCTTTGTTTATTTTCTTTATAAGTCTGTAAACTATTTTCCGTTCGGTAGCTAAGTGATAGGGGAATGGGAAAGTTAATTGCCCATCCCGAACAATACAATACTTGCAACATTAAGATACGATACGATATAATGATAACTGTATACCCCTACGATATACATATACATATATATACATAATTATATATAATGAACGATATATATACATATATGGCAAGCCGTAAATAATTATTACGAATTTATGCGCAAGTATGAGCAAAATATAATAGCAAAAGCTGTTGCTAAAATTGAAATAAACAACTTGTTTCTTGGGTAAAAGGTGGATTAATCTTTGCATAAATTGAGGAAAATATAAATTTGGTTGGTCAAATAAGAAGTATAATTTTACATCAGTGAGTTAGGAAAGGGTTTTAATCAATTATTAGTTATTCATAACAGAAACATTATGTTGGATAAATCAATTTGTGAGATATGATATCAGCCTCTACCAGTATACAAAGAAACTCGTTCTTTAGCTAACATTGTATAGAATATGCCTGAATCAGATAAATTTTTAAAGCTCTCAAAAATCAAGAGTAAGTACAAGTATTTCAGAACATTAGCTCTTTTAAAAGAATATTGTCAGAAACATTTTTGAAAAATGCGAGATGTTTGTTAAAGAGTGTTTGACCGTAGGGATAGCATCCACAATAGACTTACTTGTTATCATCCAGCACCGAGTTCAATGCCTCTATCCACTCGGGATCAATGCTGCCATCGCAGACAATCCACGAATGGACGTGACCTGGTTCCTGATTGACCACAACAGCCGTGTGGGTCAAGACGCCGTCCAGCCACTGCCTGGTATCCGTGTCTAAGCGTCCGAGCAGCTGCACGCGACTCATCGACTTGGGACTGATGGTGTGGACCCGCAGTTGAGTCCCCGATGCTGCGGTCAATGCCTGACGAAGCAGCGACAGGATTGTCGACTTGCCGCAGCCGGGTGGCCCGACGAGAACGACGCCCATGCGCTTCTGGAGCTGCTCATGCAATTGCAATGCCTTCTCAATTTGCCTGTTGTTGGAGCACAGTCCAAGTGGCCCAAAGGCGGTCGACAGCGCCTCTTGCAGCGGCGTTGATGGCGCCACCGAGGCGCCAATTTCCGGAAACACATTTAACAGCAGCATTTCAAAACGCTCGACGTCCTGCTGCGCCAACTTGGACATTGTTGACGAGCGCAGACAGTGGACAACAATTCGCATTTCATCCTCAACATTTGCGGGGGGCATTGATTGATTTAACGGCCGTGTTGCCGCTAATTGCAGGCGAAGTCCCTCGCCGCAAACGAGCAGCACCGTCTTCAGTTCGCGGAGTCCCCAATCATAATGCCGCTGGGCGGACAGCATTTTGCCACAAAGATCGAACAGCTCCACGATGCGCCCGGCAATATCTGCGGCAGCCACAAAGCCCTCCACAAACAGCATGACCCGGGCAATCTCCCCCGGCTCCGGCTGCTGCATCACAATGGGTCGAAAGAGCGCTTGAATATTGCCCGGCAGCTTCTGCCGGCCGCCATATTCACCGCCAGCCGGATTCAGAGTCACGAATATGCCACAATGCAGATTAAGTTGCACCTATTCAACGATATCATAAAATTATAAATTTAATAATACGTACAGTAGGCTCTCGTAAATAGGAAACACTTGGAACTAGTGATGTAAGTCCAAACAGTGAATCGTGTTAATATCGAAAAGTAAATCTAGTTGCCGATTATTCGATGTATTTTTACATCACTACTTCGAGCACTACAGGTAGTTCGATTTTTGAATTTCCTTAAGTCTCTCTTCAACTCTTACTACTATCTAATTTTTTTAATTAATTTCTCCATTGTACATATAATCGATCATTCGCGCGATGGGTAATTTCTCACCTTTCGTTCGCCAATTTGCACAGCATCCGCCTTGTCCTTGAGTGCACTTTGAATGGGCTGTATGAGCATTGATATGGATGATAGAGTGGCCTCCTGGAGCCTATTGAACTCATCAAAGCAGCCCCAGGCGCCGCAACGCGCCAAGCCGGTTAGGATTAGACTCATCGATTCGGTGTCCACATTCTGAAAACACAAACAGACCACCGATGACATAATGACAAATTGCATAGAGGAGAAAGCCTCCCATTTCATCTCCCACTTTCACTCACCTCATCACAATTGAAAACCAACACGAGACGTCCAAGCATGCCGCCCAATGCCTTGACGCACTCGGTTTTGCCGGTGCCCGCCGGTCCGAAGGGATTACCCCCGAGACCCATGTGCATGGCCTGTGTGAGTATGAGATAACACTTGTGTGTCAGTTGTGTGTGGACCAGCTTGTTGGCATGGCCCAGAAACTCGTAGGCGTATTCGAATTCAGCGTAAACCATTCGCACCCGCACCTGCCGCCCGTCCAGGTAATATCGCAGTTGACTCAGCCAATGCCAGTCTGTGGCATGCGTCACATTATGGCTCTGCAGCAGCGCCACAACGCTCGCATAATGCACCAGATCCAGCAGCAAGGCACTCAGCTTAAGACATTTCAAGCTGCCGCCTTTTGTTCGCTGCTTTATCCCCGCCAGATGGGAGATTTCCGCCTTAAGCTGTTGCTCCAACTTTCCCAACGACATGCTGCCAATCGCCTTTTCCGTCTGCCTCGTAAAATGCAGAGCTCGCGACGTGGCAAGAACTTGGCTAACATATCGCTCCAGTAGCTCCTCGTTGAGGTTATCACTGGATCCGTTTGTGTTGTTGTAGCACTCGTAGATCTGGGCACGCAGCGCCTCCTGCACGGCACTCACGAGCTCGTTGAGCCAACGCTGTCGAAGAGGGAGCAAATTAGTTCGGGGTACAATTTATGGTATACGATTTACTCAAGGGCGTAGTCAAGGGGGGGCCTTAAGCAGAGATAGCCCTCTGCGTAAATTACTTGCACATAGCTTATTTATTTCATATGTATTGCTTTCTTATCCCTATATGAGGGACATTTTTTTTTTTTCAAAAAAAGCAGTCTCCCCTTTGAGAAAAAACGGGCTACGCCCTTGGATTCACACTCACCTCAATGTCACCGGTCATGTCAACAGCTTGACTTAGCTGGAGCTTATCGCCATCGGCGCTGTGCACGGCCAGAATTCTGTAGTGACCTCCATTGGACGCCTGTTCGATTGCCAGGCTGTGACAGCCCGGAAAGAGCTTGCGTATGTGACGCTTTATAATATCCGCATCCTTGGCCGCCTGACCCAGCAGCTCCAGCAGATCATCATCGCCCAGAAAGTAAAAGCGCGGAAAGGAATTTCGCTTGTCCTGGAAATAGTGAAAGTATAAATGAATGTTCCCTTCTCTCATGGTTTCTTTTCGTACCGTAATGTAGCTCATCAGATTCTGCTGACAGCGGGCCAATTGAGTTTCCAGTGCATTGACAATGGTGCTTATGTTGTTGACCTTCAGCAGTGACGTCACCCGCGAGTCCATCTGAATCTCACGCATGACAAAGCGAAAGTCCTTGTCGATGCGCTTGAAGAGAGCGTGCTCCTGCTGAAGAGTGCCAGCTCCAAAGACGGGCTCCAAGTAGACCCAACTGAGAGAGTGGAAGGATAGATTATTTAGACATGGTTATTTTACAATATTACCAATTGCTCATCCATAAACTCACCGTCGCTGGGAATGACTGAGGCTGGTGAGCAGCACATCCAACGTGTTGAGGCGACTCTCCCAGAGTCCAGCCTGATCCGAGAAGCTGTCGAAGGCGGCCGAGTTCTTGGCCGACTGGAGCAGCGATTGATTGTCGCCAATCTTGTTGAGCACCTCCTGGTAGTCCTTGATCAGGGACACAGGCTGTCCGGCTGCATCCGTGCGCTCAATGAGCTTCAACTGGGCCGTGACTGACCACTGATCGAGCTCCACGAGAGCTTGTCTCACAATCTGCTCGGATGCCGCCTGTCGCACAATGTTGCCAATCTCTGGAGCGGCTGCCTGCAGCGCATCCATGTTCTCCACGATGTCCTGCAGCTGAATAGCATGCAGGGGCTTGGATTGACTGCGATGCAGGAGCTGGAAGACGCGTGCCCAATGACGTTCGCTCAGTGCGTCCGACTGGAGCTGCTGGAGGATTGGCAAAGCAGTTTGTAAGCGCTCCACCTGCTGGCGAATGCGCTTCGAGGGCAGGTCAATGGAGGCGTGAACAGAGCCCTCCCAGTGGGCGATGAACTCGTTCAGCACGTAGGGACGCCGTCTATAGATTGCCCATTCCTCCTGCAAAATGGGCTGCAGTTCACCGAGGAATGAATCGTAGATCTGCCACTGCTGCGACTGTTTCTCCAGCTGCGCATCGATCTCGGCAAACGGAGCAAGTGCATCCTCGGGGAATTCCATGTTGAATTTGGTGCACTCGTCCAGCAGCTGCTGCTTCTTGGCCAGCAACTGTTGCCAGTGGGAGCGTCGCTCCTTGAAGAGCTCCAAGCTGGCGTTCTCATTGGCCTCCAGTTCGGCGATTGTGGATTCCCAGCGCAGCAGAAACTTGTCCGCCTCATTCCGCAAATTCTGGAGCTGTGTGTGCGCTTGGGTCTTGATCATGTCCACCTGGCGCTGCAAGATGACCGCATGATTCTCCAGCAGCGGCTGCAGTTGCTCCCACTGCAGCATGATGGCGGCCAGGGCTGTGACTCGTTCCTTGCACCAGCCCGCCAGGCAGGCATCCTTCTCCCTCACCAACTCCAAAGTGGCGCTGATCTGCGGCAGCTCACTCATGATCTTCTCATACTTCATGCCGGACTGACTGATGCTGCCCTCGTCCATGGGCACATTCTGGAGGAACTGCAGCGCATTCTGCAGGAACTCCTGGACAGCACCGATGTCATTCAGTATCGAGGTGCGCAGACTGTTGGCCAGGGCCTCCCAATACCGTCTGCTGAGATACTCGATGTCCGTGCGCAACGGCAACACATTGATGACAATGCAATCGATGGATTCCTCCGATTGCTGCAGCTTCGCCAGCTGCTGGCTGAACTGTTTGCAGGCACGGAAATTGCGATCCCAATCGGCGGCTTCGTTCAGATGAATCCCGCACAGCTGCTCCACGTCCACGCAGCCCAGCGCAATCCAAGGCAACCAAATGCTCTTGAAATCCTCCAGCTTATCGAACAGCTCCGCAGCCCTAGCATACAGGGGTCCAAAGTGATGGCGATTCAATGCAACCATTGATTGAAACAGCGCCGAGCTCTGCTCGGAGAGTCCGTGAAAGTTGCACGGTCGCTCGACAAAGCGTCGCAGCTGGGAGAAATACACTTCCCGGATCTCCTCCTCCGGCGGACTGTAGCAGAGTTCGCGCTGCCTTAGAACTAGCTTGATGTGTATATCCGGCAACTTGTTGTTCATGTCCAGCAGGCCGAGTATATATTGATACTCCAGCACCTTGTAGAGCTGATGGTCCCAGTGCAGCTTGAAGGCATCGAGATTGGAATAGCCCTGGCGCTCCAAAGTGGCAACCAGCTCCCTCAAATGACGCAGCTCATCCTTCCACACTTGGTTTTGGGTCAACAGATCGGTGCCCATAAGTTTCATGACCTGCGGGAGATAATATTGAAGGAAAAGTTTGCGATATTTCAGATATAATTTAATACTTAGAATTAACAATATTTTTAAAAATTTAATTTTAATCGGTAGGACTGTAACAATATCTACAACAAATGTGCGAGCAATAAATGAAATATAGAATTTGTATTACATAGTTTTGCTCATGCATCTGCGCAAAGTTTTAAATCCCTATCATATTTATACCATACAAATAAAAATACTTATGTTAAAATGAGCATTTATGACAGTAAGTAATCAACAAATGTACGTTTTGTACATGGGCATTTCCAAAATCGCGCACGGGACACTTGTACGCATTCAAGGTAAAAAAAAACGGTAAAAAGGAAACGGTTTTTTTTTTCTGATGAAAGGCTTAACAAAGATTGATTTTGAGTAATTTTTCATTTTTAAGATAATAGCAAAATTAAAGTGATTCGCATGGGACACGAAACAGATGTGGCTTGTGAGGTCAACCAATTCAAACGCCAATTTCAGCGAATCCAGAGGCAATATTTTAATGCAATTAATTTTTAAACTCTTGTGCATTGATGCCTCTTAAAAATGGTTTTGATTTTTTTCAAAGATGACTTGCACTTTTTTTAAATTAAATTTGACATTTTTTTTCACAATATATTTATGTTGTTTCTGTCTCTCTTTTTTTTTAAATTATATATCGAAAACAGCCCAAAAAACTTATCACTGCGGACGGCAGTCCGCGCTAGTGACGAAAGCAGCACGAAGGGTGCGAAGTTTAAATTAAACTTTCAATATATGTATTTCTTTGAATTAAAATGTTTCATGTTACAATCTTACTACGTCCATTACTAAGTCCATTTTTAAGAAAATCGGCAAAAATATAGAAAAACTGAATTTATTCCAATATAGAAACTATATGTTCATCCTATTGAATTTCTTCTAGCGTATATTGCTTAAATAAATAACTTAAATACATTTCTGGAAGAAAATTTCACAAGATGTTAGTTTTTGATCAATTTTACGTTTTTGGCCGCGGTGGACCTTTCTGTGGAAATGCCCATATTCATTAATTAATTTTTTCTTTTTTATGGAAAACGAGAAAACCAAAATTTCAGCTCACAATAAGTTAAAATATACTCACCGTTCGCTTGGCCTGCTCATGGTAGCCCGCCAGGAGCGTGTTGTCCGCCGATAGCTTGGACACTGCCCCCTGCAAGGTGTTCACATAGCGCTGCACGGACGCCTCGTCCTGCCAGGCGACCGTCTCGCTCTGCACCAGCCGCTGCAGCTCCAGCGCGTTCTTCAGCATGATGGGTCTCTGGCAGGGTATCATGCGATCCCCAATTGTGTTGTGGAATGTGGCAATTTGCTGCAGACGCCGTGCATAGCACATGTACTTGGAGGCATGGGTGGCCGCCGAGCGCAGCTCGAGGGGCACATTGTAGCCGAGATTCTCGAACTCGCGCACATCCTGGCAGAAGGTGACGAGCTTCGGATTGAAGGTGACGCGCATCAGTTGACGACCCTCCTTCTCGAACTTGACCACAGCCTGATCGTCGCGGAGTCTGCAAAGAATGGCAAGGCTTGAACACTTTGTCTCAATTGCTAGCAGGGATTTCACCTCAGCTCTCCGCTTTTGACGGCCGTCGAGCATTGGCCGGACCAGATTTCGAAATTGGTGCGCAGCAGCGACTCCGTCTCCTCCTTGATCTCCTGCACCGCCTTGTTGATCTTGTCGAAGCCGTCGCGTCCACTTATTAGATGGCTGACCTTCTCGATCTCCTGTATCTGATATTGGACCACCTTGAGCCAACGACACTCGTTGCAAATAACAGATAGGTGGCCCGTATCCGGCTCCATGTTCGTGTCCGTCATCGCCTTGCGCAGATCCTGCAAAAGTAAATGCAGCGACTGCAAGAACTGTTCCCTCTCAATGGTGAGCAGTTCCAGGACGGCGGGTCGTTGGATGAGCATCTCGTACTTGGAGAATATATAGATGACCTGGCGTGGATTGCTCAAATGATGGTGAAGTTGAGCCTTCAGGGCGGCGGCAATGCGTTCATCGATCGGCTGCAAAACCTGCTCGAAGTGCTGCAACGCCTTGTGCCACTTGGTCTGACCCGCTGGAGAGGTGTCGAATATATTGAAATCTAGAATCAAGAATCAGTTAAAGAGAGATCTATGAATTTGGGTATACTCTACTTGCCACTAAAGGCTGCCTGCTCCTGGAACATCTCCTGCAGCTCGGCATCGTTGAGCAGCGTTGCAATTTGCTTATACAGCTGCTTGATGTTGCGAATCTCGCCAAGACGATCCTTAAACTGTTGACCACGTCGCGGCACATGCGGCTCCCCGACCCACGGATGCTTCACGTAGTTGGGCCAGAAGAGTCGCGTCAGGGAATCGCACAACTGCATCCAGGCGTCCACCGTGTCCATGCACTGACCCATCAGATTATTGACATGATACGAGCCCAGACTCCAAATGTCCTCGGACAGGCTCAGCTGCAGCAGACACGCCTCCAGCAGGCGATTGCCCATAATGTCCAGCAAGTCTGCCATCCGTTGCTGCGGATAATTGTAGGGCAGACGCCACAGCTCGTCCAGATTGTTGTGGGCGTGGTCGAGGAACTCCTCAATCCGATGCGTTGAGTTGCCCACATTATCAATGGTGCTGCGTGTGTTTTCGTGTTAATTGATTTCATTTAATTTACATCATATTAAATATACCTGATTTTCTGCTCAATCTTTTCCAGCACGCCAATGAAAACCTGCGCCGTCTCGCGATCCAGACGTGAACTCGACTTTTGGCCCAGTTTTTGCTTCCAATATTTGATTTCGTCCTTGACGCTCGTAATGCCTGTATTAATAAGGACATAAGTATTAAGTTAAATTGTGACAAAGTTTTGACTGAAGTTTCGAAAAAGTGAACAGTTTTAGTAACGAATTAAATTTTTGAAATTAATAAAATGTTGATGTAGAATCGAATTAGAAACCAAACAAAGATAAAATTGACACTCTGCAAGAAAATCGGTTGAGTTTTGACTGAGTTATACAGCTTAAGGTTTTTTTAAAAACTGTCGAGGTTTGGGATGCAAAAGTGGACAGTGTTGACAACTCAAATTTTTGAATATATATAAATATTATCACACTGTAACTATCGATAAGTCGACTATCATCGATTCATAGTCGAATGCGCATTGCGCAGTTTGATTAGCTTTTTTATTTTTGGGACCCTGAGATCACAGGGGGCACAATTATGTGATAATGAAGAGATTGCCATTGTGAAATTGAATACGCTTAATTTTGACGCATTTTGTCAAGCAAATTTAAGCAAAGTGCAGTGAATAAAATGTATTAATTGGAAATAAAGTCAGTATAAGTCGACAAGTGGAAAACCAATTACAAGTGCTTCTGAATAATGTGATAAATAAATTGTAAAAAATCCCATAAATACTGGAAATCAGGGACCGTAATCATTATGAGTTATATAATAAAAATTACATAGTAATGATTATATTATAATTTTTAACAATTTTGTTTAGTGATAATAATTATTTTTGAGTAATTTTATAAAACTTAAACCGTAATCATTATTTTTGATCAAAAAAAAATAAAACTCAAAAATAATGATTATTAATGATTTTTACTTTTTTCTTCACTGATAATAATTATTTTTGAGTAATTTTTTAAAACTTAGACCGTAATTATTATTTTTGATAAAAAAAAAATAAAACTCAAGAATAATGATTATTTATGATTTTTATTTTTTTCGCTCAAAATAAAACTCAACAGTAATTTACGGCCTCTGGGTTAAATATTTTGCCAATATTATTTTTTATTCTTATAAATGGAACCTAAAGCTACCACCCAGCAGCATAATTTTTTTTTTTCTAAAATTTAAAAAAAAAAAAAAAAAATAATTAATTTATTATATATTTCAAATGATTTTTATTTTTTTCGCTCAAAAATCTTTTTAAAAAATTTTAGAAAAAAAAAAAATTATGCTGGGTGGTAGCTTTAGGTTCCATTTATAAGAATAAAAAATAATATTGGCAAAATATTTAACCCAGAGGCTGTAAATTACTGTTGAGTTTTATTTTGAGCGAAAAAAATAAAAATCATAAATAATCATTATTCTTGAGTTTTATTTTTTTTTTATCAAAAATAATAATTACGGTCTAAGTTTTAAAAAATTACTCAAAAATAATTATTATCAGTGAAGAAAAAAGTAAAAATCATTAATAATCATTATTTTTGAGTTTTATTTTATTTTGATCAAAAATAATGATTACAGTCTAAATTTTAAAAAATTACTCAAAAATAATTATTATCAGTGAAGAAAACAGTAAAAATCATAAATAATCATTATTTTTGAGTTTTATTTTTTTTTGATCAAAAGTAAATAATTACGGTCTAAGTTTTATAAAATTACTCAACAATAATTATTATCATTGAAGAAAAACGTAAAAATCATAAATTTAAAAATCATGACGGAAACGCAGAGATTAAGAAAAAATAAAGATTTTGGTGTAAACCATTTTTTTCTAGGTCCACTAGAAGTGTGTGATTTTTTTAGTTAAAAAAATAAAAATAATCATTATTTACGGTCCCTGCTGGAAATATTCGACAAGTAATATTAGATTTAGCTAGCAAAGATTGTGTAGAGCACTTACCACTCTGTGGTAATCCCAAAGTGGAGCCCAGCGAGACGTGCAGATTCTCCAGTAGACCGCTCAGTTCAGGGCTGTATTCGTTGCGCTGGACGGAAAAGGAAAAGGAGACGCAAATTCAAAAGTAAGTGAAAGATAAAGAAGAAGAAGAAGAGGAAGAAAATCATATAAAAATATTGAGAAACAAATTACATTCGTTGGCAAGCAAAAATATAATTGACAAAATGAAATTGCAAAAAGAATTGAATTATGTGCAAATGCGATTAAAATGCTGTTGGTAACTGCAGCTGCAGCTTCTGAAGAGCAAACAGCAAAATAATTTAAGCCAGGTCTGGAATTACCAAGAACTACAAGCAATATATGCATACATACATATGTATATGTAGTATATATACGAATACGAATCTGAATCAGAATACAAACTATACATGTGGAACTTACCCGAGCCGTAGCATGGGGAGAAAAGACACGTGAAACGGAATTGTAAATGGATTTAACCAGGCCACCCTCCAGTGTTAATATGCCCAACAGTGGTTCGCCTCCTGCACCACCGCCTGCACCACCGCCTTGTCCCACCTGCGGCACCTTGTAGAAAAGCAAACAGACTTCGTCGTTGGGTATGCGATGCTGAAATTTGATTTTGCCATCGGATTTATTATGCACGGCCGAGATAACCGTGTGCTCCTCCTGCTCTAGAAACTCCAATATAGTCGCTGTTTGCTCATCCAATTCCGTGCCTGGAATGCGAGCTGCAAAGTACTCAACTGCAGCAGCAAATGGGAAGAGATAGAAGAATAATTCTATAGTTTGATGTGCAGTAAAACTATTGGACTGTGTCCCACTAGGAAATAACTTTCTATATTCATTTTCCATTTTTATTTCTTTACCAGATGTGTTTATTATGAATTTAGTACGCTGACTCATATTAGAAATTTAATTTAATTGATTGTTTAAATATTTTTCTGCGCTCCACTTGCTGCACTTTCGGTTTTAACTGAGGTTCTTTCACTTTTCCCTAAAGTTTCTTTAGTCGAAACAAACCAATTTGTTGTTCCTTTCGGTTGTCCATGGCAACAACGGCAAACGACGTTGCTAAGGATTTTACAGTTGTGGGTTTCTATTTCCATACATGTTTTTTTAGCTTGTCTTGTTATTGTTTGCCTTTTGCACCTGTTGTTTTTTTATTGTGCCTTGGGCACGTGTTTCCCGTTATTCGGATAGTTGTTAGGGTGTGGAGGCAACTGTAAATTGTGTTTAGTGCTGTCCACTTTTCATGCATCTGGCAACATTACTTCAATCTTGTCACAGTGCCTGCTAATGAAATAGAGCATTGCTCTCTCTATCTCTTTTTCTTTCGTTCTTTCTCTCGCTTGCTCGGAGCACTAAAAATGCCTCAGCAAGTTTATATCGTTTGAATGCCCATTAATTAAATTGTACGGGCGTGCTCAGTTGTTGGATAAGGACTAAAACCAAGTCAGGACACAGGCATCACGGCACTTTATGGCTATGTCAGAGCTGTAAACAGCAACTACTCTAACAACAACACAATATTGACAGGCACTGTAAAAGCAAGTGAACGAATTGGTTAGAATGCTGCACTCAGTGTACAATGTTCATGGATTCTTGTTAGCTGTCTTAAGCCAAATGACAGCTTATGCAGATTCTGACGGATTCTCATCTCAGTAGATTGTGTCTTTATTTCGGTTAGAAGAATGTCTAAACGTATTCCAAATACATCGTTCAAATCAATTATGTCAGCATTATATTTCGATTCTATTTTGAAATATCTCTTCGGGAATAAGATGCACGGGATGCACTCGTGTTTCAGTAAGAAGAGCTCTTTATAATTGTGTTTAAAATAACCAGACCCATTTTAAATTTTACAATCAAATTAATTCACAACAATAATTCTTACAAATAAAATATTTTTACCAAGTAATTTTAAGATTTATGTAATGCGAACTCTTTACGAATTCTTTTTAGAATTTAATTTGCATTAAACTTAAATTTGGAATGGGCCTATATGTGTGTTGACTATAAATAATTTATTAATGTAATTTGATTCATAAGATTTAGGTATCTGAATACATATCTATCATTTCGAGTGCTTTAATGCAGATATTCATGTTTGACATTTATGAGCAAATAAATTCCATGCACACCTCGCACAGTTGATTATAATCAAATTTTGGCACACATGGGGATTTAAGTTGGGCCTGAAAGTTGCAATTGTGCGGTATGGTTGTGTGTGTTAGTGTGCGTGTGTAAACTTAGTTACGCCAACTATCTCCTAACTCGACTAAACTCTGTAGGATACTCAGCGGTATAGCAGCATCAAAAGCCCCAAAGGCAGCTATCAGAGAGCGTAAAAGCGAATTTAATAGTGGATAAAGGAAAGTGCCACTACCATTGCACTACCCCCTGCCCCATTCCACCAACTATCCGGCCTGCATTCTAGGCTTATCCTGTCGGCACATCTGTTTGCTGCAAATACCGTCAAAATAGTTTGCTAGCTGCCTCAATTTCTATGCCTCGCCGTATGTTGCAACGTATTATTGGCAGACACAGAGATAGCTTTTTTATTCTCTTGTATTTTGTTTGTTTTATTTTTTTTTTCAGTCTTTAGTGTTTGTGCTAACATTTAACTTGCTGAGCCACCGCTGGCCATTTAATCAAATTAACTGGATTGTTGCGCGTTTGATTTTAACCGCCAAAAGACCTTGGCTAACGAAATACGATTTTTTTTCTATTTTTTTTAGCACTTTGCCAACAAAATACAAGTCTGTTTTCATATAAAAAGCGTCAGCTAGTCAAAGCTCTTCTATGCATGCATTTTATTGACATAAATAAAAAAGAGGTAAAACAAACGTCAAAGTGAAACTCGAAGATAAGTTCTTAAATTTTATTTCAACTAAATTTTCTAGAAATAAAATCAACGAGTTTTTGTAAGAGAAAATCTGTTAAATTCTATTTATAAATTATAAGAGAAATTGTTTTGTTAGTTCGTTATTTTTCAAAAGCGAGTATAGATTTCAGAACATCGTTGCATTAAAAAAAACTGCGGAATGTCATTGAGGCTTTCATTGTATAAAATCCGGCAAGCTTAAAAAAATAATAATAAAAGCAGAAATTTCAACTGGGAAACTATGAAATTGACACATTTTGGTGGATGCCTTGTGGCCTTGTGCTTATGACGGGAGCAGCTTTTTGTGCGGCACTGTATGGCTTTGTGTAATATGCGAACTAACTTTAATGCCATGCGAGTATGAGCTTAGTAATTCATCGTTAGCGGCTCATTTAAGACTTGATTTAAATCAAGCCTGGTATTAAATACAGTAATTTGCCTCGTAATATCCATATGTGAAAGCGTATGCATGATAAACGCCCAAAACTAGGCACTAAATATATTTGTTGGTCCCATGACTTGGATTCTATTTCACTAATAGACCATTCTTACATACATGACGATTTATTTGTTTATGTTCTTTTTATGTACGACGGAGAGATGTTTGAATGCTGCTGCTTCCAGGGTTTTGTCAGCTACATTTACAACAAACTGACACAAGAATATGACGATTTCGATAATATTTTATGTGGTCTTCGACTGCTTGGCTCGTTTTTATTGCCAGCGATTACGAGTCAGTTGCAGGGCCAAGTGGACGAAGCCCAAAGACAAAAAATCCACTGGCAAAAACAATGGTTAGGGCTTAGCTTTTGGGAACTGTTAGGTCTCTTCTTCTGCTTCTGCTTTTGCTTCTTCTCTCATCTAGGCACAATTTTAGTGTTTGGCTTTTCCCAAGAATTTATGGTTTATGGCATTTTGTTGGTTTTGTCAAATTACACGTTCTTCGTGTCGTTGTTGCTGTTCATGGTTTAGTTGTTGGGGCCAACCTTTTGTGTCTAAGTGTGTATTCAAGCGTATAAATTGTCAACACATATTACAAGCATCTGTATATGTATGTGTTTCTCTCCATCTCTCTCTCTATCTTCCTCTGTGTGTGTGTTGTATCTTATTGATGACATTTTACATTGAAATTGGTCTTTGATGGTCGCTCTCTTTGTTTATTTGTTTACTTTTTTGGACTCGTAAAAACATATCAATGTGTAAATTTTTATTCTGATGCTGCTGCAACACCAGCAATAATAACAATCAAGCCATAAAGTAGAAATTATATCGAAGATTATGATTGCTATTTCTTTTACAACATTGAGACACAAAATACTCGTAAATATAAATAAATAAATATAAATTGAAAATAATATTGTACCCATGTTAGAAGCATTTTCTTACTACAAAATGGCTTTCAATGTTTAATCTTGTTGATAGGGATGGCATGATATGGGTTTTCCAATTGTTCTTAATGTGGTTCATTCGAAAAGTGATCAAATTTTATTGGTTATTGGGTTATCAGTTAGCTTATAGAGTTATTTTTAGAAAGGTTTATAAAGGTCAAAACTTCACCTATTGAGCTATTGGCCTATTCTTATTACCTTTATGTTGGAGTTTATTTAAGTTCATTTAAATTCCACAAAAATATGTGGCAATTTATGGTTTAAGTATAAAGAAAATGGGTTTGATATTTTCGAACTTTATTTTATATTCATAGCTGCAAGCAGAGCATAGTTTAAAGTTGTTGAACAGGTGAGGTATTCGCTTACCAGACACGTGCCATAAAATATGCATGCGAATATTAATGGGCGTTGCAACAATTCATCGTTAAGCCGTAGCCCTTAATCAACCACATACAAACACACACACACAAATAGACACACTCGCACACATACTCAGACACTGAATCAGCCAGATACTTGTGCTCAGGTGGAAGGTGTCTGTTGGAGCAACAGCAGGTGGCATGCCACCCCCTCAGGGAAGCGGCAACAACATAATAATCACATGCATTTCCGTTGCATACTTACAGGCGCTGCCTTGACGTATTGTTGATGCATTTGTGCGATTTGCAAGCAATAAATTTGGACCGTCAATGCAGTGTGCACGGAATTTGACATTTACTAATTGCAGCATTATGTAACACAGAAAGAGAGAGAGAATGAGACAGTCTGAAAGAGAGAGATGAAGAGCCAGGAAATGCAGTTACTTAAAATTGCAGAAAAGGATATTGTTGAGCTCTCTCGTGCTATTCTAATCAATTTGTGTTGCCGGGCCAAAAGGTGATTGTCATCAGCTATAATTAATCAACGATATGCTCGTCAGCCTTGAGTGCTGTCTGTTGTTAGTTTTTATATTGGTATTTCTATCTCTACAGTTTTGATTCTTGTTATTGCTTTTTCTTTCTATCGGTTGTATCACTTTCGCAAATTGAAGTTACTTTTTTTCTATGCTGCATAACTTGCTGTTGATGTTGATGTTGATGTTACTCTTCTTGTTGTTGCAGTCGAGTTGTTGTCATTGGGACTGTCGTGCTTCAGGGGGAGAGTCATGCATATTCATTGTTTACTTAGGCAAACCAACAGAACCCAACGAGCAGCAACAGAAACAGCAACAGCAACAGCAACAAAAATAAACAGTGTAAGAATTTCACCTGATTTCTTTACAAGCCGCTTCTCTCTTTTACACCGACTCGTTTACTATTTTTGTCTCTTTTCGTATGCAAGGACATGGCTTGCAGTCTTGCTCATACAGGCAGGAACAATTGTGGTATATATTTAGCCTTTGTTGCTGTGGACAACAAGCCCTCAGTCGTCATACATACGTTGTGTAGTTACCTAATTGGTTTCAATTAACCAGAAGAAAGACAGAAAGACAGACGGATTTCCATTCCAACCGACCAACGACTATAAAATTTGTCTAGCTATTTTTGCATTTTGTTGCAATGAAGAGATTTGCATTTCAAATCTTCTGTGCAATGCCAGTAAAACGGTAAAAATGTTTAACAGTTACTAGCAAATTGAACCTAAAAGGAATATCTTCCATTTGTACATCTGTACTTAGTATCCTAGCCGATGCAACTGCACCCAGATTGCGACTTATGGAAATCAGCACTTGGGGAATAAGTTGCTCTTTGGTTTTTGCAAATTGTTGCATAAACCGACAAAGTTGACTTTTGAAACTTCAAAGCTTTTGAACTTCATCAACTTGGTCAAAACATATACTAAGCTGAATGCTCTTTTGGTTTCACCTGTGGGTTACGTCTAAATCTCAGCTTACTTCAATTAGAAAAAAAGCAAACATTTTTGTTGAAATTTTGTTTCAAATATATTCCTTTTAAAAGAATGTACCTTATGTACCTTTTGTAAGAATGAGCTTGAAACTAAATAAGAACAAAATATTTTATTTAAGTTTTATTGTTATTCGTGTACATATTTCAGCTTTCAGCTACATTTATAGATCAATAAAACATTTCATATAAATATTGTTGGAGATTTTTCAATAGATATTTTACTTAGCAACATTTCTTTATTTACTTCATTGTTGCCCACATTTCAGGATTAAGCTTTAAATTAATTTGTTGGTATCTTTATTTATTTATTCTGTTTAAGGTTTTGTTAGGTCTTTCAGAATACACTTTTCTTATATTAAATGGAATCTTTTGCTTAAATTGTTTGTATGTACTGTTTATTGTAAAATATTTGCATTTTTACTTGTTCTCTATTTTAGTGTTACTCACTTTAAATTCATTTTCTTTACATTTTCTTTTTTTTTGTTTTTTTTTTTTTAAATTTTTTCAGTTTGCTGTACGAATTACACAATTCTTAAGTTCCTGCATGATTTATTACACATATTAGTTATTTATTTTGATATATTTCTGTACAAAATCTATCGATTTATCCTAGGCTAAATACAAAGTTCTTAGCAAGTCTTGAGCTGTGTACATACTCGAAGTTTACCGCATTTCCAAATGCCAAAATCCATTCATTCGAATACCACATGCAAATGACTAATTAAACATAATTAGCAACTATTAACGAGCACACTCAGCTGCCAAACCCCCATCAGCCAAGTGCAAAGTGTAACTGTGACACACACTTGGCCAGTTTTGGCCAACACCCAAAAGGGACGACAAAATCAAAGCAAGTCAACAAGCAGGGACAGCAGGAGGACCTAACCGCCCGTATACAATGGACCATACGAACCCTAATAAGTCAACTGCAATGCATAAATTTTGGGCCATTGTGTGAGGGGTCTATTAGTTGGGTTGTCGAGGCGGGGGAAGGGAAGTTGGCTCGGACGTGCTGGTCAAGTGTTTGCGCCTGTGACTTTGGCAAATAGCCGGGAAGAGACCTGGCCAAAGCATTCCTTGATTGACAATGTGGTCGATGCCGCCTACTGATGCCTTCTGTCAGCTGCCTACTTTGTCTCTTTCGACTCCTCGACTCCTCGTCTTCTCTCCCTCCACTGCCCGGTGGGACAAATTTGGCAATACAACAAACACTTTAACCTTTGGCAGGCCACACACATTTCAATTGTTGTACAAAATTTGTGGCACAGCCCACAACAGTTGAATATGGATGTGTATATATGTGTGTGTGTGTGTGTGTGTGTATCAATAGAATCTGGGGATAGGCCACATTAAAATTTATTGCCCCTAAAGCATTGGGAAGGGGGGCATTAGGCGTCGGGTGTCATATAATAAATTGAGGTTCTGGGTTTAAATGTCTTGCTCCATCTGCCTGGGCCATCATTTGCTGATGTTTTGATTTTCACACTTTGTCGTCATCACTTAGAGATGAAATGGTCTTGTCTTCTGATTTTTCGACAGCCATTTTGCCTGACAGCAATATCTATGCAAATTGTGTTGGGGGGAAGGCGAAATTCCTTTGAGTTGGTAACATTTATACGCTCTAATGGCTCTCAATTAAAACAAATGGCCAAACTGCTGTATTATTTATTTGTGGATTTGCCCCGAAAATAATAATTTCCTGTATTACTTAAGCGCTTATCAATTACGAGCAAGATACTAATCTTATGCAATCAATGTAATCCTTTTAAATGGCACAAACAAGCGGATATTAATATCATCAACAATTTACACACACGCACACACACATTTATATTCAGTTATTCAAAATTCAATTTAAGATTGTCAAGCGACAGGTAAGTCAGAGCCAAAGTCAACCAAATAAAATGCCAAACGAAAAACTCATAAAGTTTCCAAACATATTTTAATATTCTTTTGCCAAAATGTAGGTAACAACAAGAAAAATTCATGGATGTGTGACAGGTAGAAATATGAGTTTATGGCATAAGGATATTAGGCAATAAATGATATGAAATTTTATAGGCAACGACGTAAACGATTTAAGCCAAGCAGCAAATATTCAGCTTGTAAGCCGAAGCAATATTTGTGAAAATTTTAAGAGAGCCTCGAAGCTAACTGAATTGAGCTCAGTTTTTAATACATATAACCAAATGCTTTTAATTTGACTTATTTGGGATATTCTCTATAAAGAAAACTAGTAAAGAAATACAAAAATATTTATTATTTGGAAATGTTGATATAAATTGAAAAATATAATTGTTTAGTAAAAGATACATGGATGCTGGATGACTGGAGTATTTTCTTACTTCAGCGATTGATTGAGATTGTAAAAATATTTCAAATTGGCATTTGCTATTGATAACTGCTAACTGAAATATTGACAAATAAACAATAAGAATGTTAATTGCTTTACTCTTTCTTTTCAAGCCACTTTTTTTTGGGAGGAGGCAAAAGTAAATGGCTCACACTCAATGCAAGTTGGTGCTTAATTAACTGTCCTAATGAAAACCATGTTTTGCTTTTAATGCTGACGCTTTGGGATGCTACAAAAAAGCAGAGAGCGTAAAAGAGCCAAATTGCCTGTTTTAAGGCGCTGGCACAACAATTAAGTTAGCATTTTAGCCGAATAAGGTACAGAATAAAACGAAGGAATGAGAGGAAAGGAAGAGGGATTGGTCAGCGCAAGGGTTACCCTCAAAAAGTCTGTGCATAAATCAATGGCAACAACATTATTGTAAATGTAAAAAAAAGGGAACATGAACGGACCGTACAAAAAAGGTCAAACGCTTAATTTTCTCGGGGCCGAGCACTGCAATAATAAACAAGAAAGTGTGAAATAAAGCGAAGTGGACATAAAAATTTGTATGACCAGCGACAGTGGGAGGAAACAAGGGGAATAAGGGGTAAAAAAGAGAGAGAACTGCAGACACAGCAATAAAAACGGAAAATGCTTTTAATTTGAAATGCTGCAAATCGGACAAGCAGCAGATTCATACAGAACCAAATGCTGATACTGGTCCAGGTCCAGTTCCAGTTCCAGTTTCTATGCCGCCAGCTCACTCTTTATTTTTAAAGAGATTCTTTCTCGGGTTGGAGTGCCACTTATAACGCTTGTGTGGATTATAAATCCCAACGGCACAATAAACTGCTTTATTTGCAAAAGTTTTGTTCGCATGAAAAGTCACAGAGCTAAGAGAACTGAAATAAAAAAGCACAGCATAATAGATTTCAAAACAAAAAAGCATAATAAATAATTTGAATGAAATATTATAATGAAATGTCTGAATATTTTTAACAAATGTTTTATTTGAGTTTATTAAGCGAACTGATATTGCAACTGAAACAAAACAGTTAGGAAAGGGGAATTTGAATTTCAGCACAAATTGAAAACTTTAATGTACCTCAAGCAAAGATTTCAGCTGCTTGTATTGCTGTCGTTAGTATTGCACTTCAAATACTTTCAATACCTTATCGTTAGGCAGGAATCTATTTATCTACTACCATAAAATCGATGAAGTTATTTCAAGCACGGCTAATTTATTACTATTATCGTAAAACTATCGATCAAAAATAACATGACTCACTTATTTTTTATTCTCGCTCTGAACAAGCAATAAATGTCAACGCCCCAATTTCCCCTCACTGCGAATGTGAGAAATACTTTATTTAACACTTGCACACTCGCTTAGGTGGGGTCACTTTTAGTGTTTGTGAAATGTAGAGGGTGAATAAATTTAGTCGTGTCTAAACTAGCACAGTTATCTAACATTTAACAGGGAATGAAGAATGAAGAAGTGTGTTAAAGATAATTTAATTCGATTTATATAATTGAAATTCAGATAAACTTTGTTAGCTAAAAAACTGAATAGCTAGACTTCAATTATATTTGACTTTTACAAAGCTCCCCCAATGAATACAGTATCCTCCGAGTAACGAGTATCACTAGCTCGGCCTAAATATGCTCTTATTCTCTTTAGCCATTTATTGCTGTACTGTAGGCTCTAATGACACTGCTCTCATTCGAAATGCTGCTCCTAAATCTATGCAGGCCGTCAACACAAAGCCATTAGAGGAACTTACTCGCCCACACCCAATCATTGACAAACTGACTGAATGGTTTATTGGTTGACTGACTGACTGACTGACAGAGCCTGCATAAAACCTGAAGCTCAACACCCGCCTGTGGCGGCAAAAGCATAAAAAAATATTATGTCAATAGATAAAAGTCAAAGTGAAAATGACAACGAACGACGAGCAAATGTCGCGAGTTCAATTGTGCAGCCCCAGTTGCCAGCATCCTAAACACCCATTTAACCAACCATCCATCCATCTATCCATTTGCTCAGTCGTTCTCCTATTCTATTCCAACAGCAAACCAGCAGCATTGACAGTGTTTATTTTATTGATGTCGCTCTGGATCTGCAACTGGAAGCTGCCAGGACAAAGTCATCATTGCGACATGGCAAACTCAAGCCAAATGTGGCTGTTGTTGTTGTTGTTGTTTTACGATCTAGCGAAGCGGCTATAATTGTGCATTCACATTCAGTGTGACAGAGAGTCGCAGTTACAATCCCATATTATGGATACTCCGTCTCCTACACAGCCAATGTTCTTTGTGGCCTGTGGCGCCTCCTTAGCGGCGTCATTTGCAAGTGATTTATGTAGCTTTATGGGAATAGAGCCTGAAATCGACAACGGGCTCCATTTTGTGCACTCTTTGTACACTTGATTAGCAGCCATGATTGAGTGGTTATTGCCAAATTGAAAGTTATTTGCCATAGACATGGTAAAGTAGCTTAAATAAATAGCTATTTTATATATTTAATAATAAGTAAATAAGACAACCTTAATTCCTAGAGATCAAACTGATAGATTATCACTTATTTTCAGCAGCAATTGTTAAGTCATTTAACCCCATATGAAAAAGTGTCAAAACTTGAGCAATAAGCTAAACAATTTTCCACAGATAATTCATGCATTGTGCGATTCGAGTCTCTCAACTGTTGCAATCCATTATATTCTAACTGCTTCTGTCAGTTACAGACGTTGCTGTCACTCAGAAAGTACACCACAAACATCATTTGTGTAACCCCACAAAGCAACTACACCCAGACACACACTCATCCACTCACACTCACACTCACACTGACACACACACACATGACAGCCACAAAAAATATTATAGATATAAATATTTTCAAAACTTATACATGCAATCCTCTGCAATTTTCACACTGCAGCGGGCAGTAAAAAAAGGTCAAAACTAACCGTAAACATAACCCAACAACAACAACATCAACCCAATCTACAGTGCCACATGGACCCTTGTCCCTCTCTTCCTGTCCCCAAAAACCAAAACAGCTGTCAGCACAAACAGTTGCAGACAGACATAAAGATTATGGCACTAACGTGGGGGTTTATTTTGGTGTTAAGCTCCCTGCCTGCTGCTAGTACCTAAATTGTAGTTACATACATATTTATAAGTTGTATGTGCATACATACCATAAATATGCTAGTGTTTATATATTATATATATTGTTTTTGTTCTATTGCTGGTATATCCTTTCGAAGGATATAACCATTTTGTTGCAGATTTTGTTTCGCTTAGATTGAGTTATTGTCAAGCAAGTGTTTAATGATCTTAAATTAATTTTCATTCATTAATTTTAAATAATGAAAATTATCTCTTTAAAGGAAGTACTTAAATGGAATTTCTTTAATTCATAATATAAACGTTTTAGTAAGAGTATAAAGTCTTGTGTATTATCAGCTTTGCCCTCTAGTTAACTCTGCAGCTGCATTGTAGAACAAAATACGATTGTTCTTTAGCAATGCTGTTGATGTTTTACACAAGTTCTTTGTGGGTGTTTGCAGTAAAATTTATTGAGCTAAAAGTATTCTCCCTAAGGCGCCATACATGCTTCTTCCTATATGATTTTGCTATTATTTGTTCAAGTGCCACAGTTCTGACAATTGTAATTTGTATTTAAAAGCTATTTATTTTGTAATAAATCTATTTTTGTGTGTGATTGCAGGTCATATTATACAGTTGATCTATTACATTTGCCACCTTCTCAATGTAAATGGACAAATATTGAAAGAAGCTTAGCATCTTTGCGGCTTTTGTTTGATTCATTGTGATTTCAGGTGTTGATAAATTGAATTCAAGGTGTTGCCAAGTGTAAATGGCCTAAATTCGTTTTGTTGTCAACTTAAATGTTGGTCTTTGATTTAGAAACACGAAAATCAAATTCAATTTAAACGCCTTTTTCAGTCATTTAATCATAGCGCATAAATCTCAATGCTGTCACTTTTGAAAAAGGACTTAAGCTGTCAGTAAATTCGTAGACAGCAGACAAACAAAAGCTGTGGCATATTTCATTGTTTTTATTTCTTAAATACTCTGTGCAGTGCAGCTTAGAAGAGTATCATATTCTCAAATGCATTTCACAAATGCTTTGTGTAAAAAATGAATACCCTTGTATTCTTTCACATTTTCAATTCGTAAATGATCCAAAAGGTGCGCTTCACATTTTTCAATAATAATTATTTGAAAGAGACACTCTTGATTTGATAAAACAAAAATTTATTTATTTTCTAGGATATCTCACAGTCAATAGTCTTAATTTCAGCACTCGTACGTATTTTTTGTTCGTTATTTCGTTTGTTTTTTTGTTGCTTGTGCTGCATTTTTATTTGTTTTTCTTTAACTTTCCTTTATAGGCCCCTCGCTAAACAGATGGAAAATAGCAAATTTATGTTAATTTTTTTGTCGTCGGCATTATTGTAAATGATGAGCACAAAGAGGAAATTAAATGCCATAAAAAGTGAAAGTTGACAAAAGAATTGTCGAGACTATTTAAATGATATGCGAAAATCTGTTTTAAAGAAGAAGACTGAATGCCTTGAGAGTCATGAAACCTTAAAATAGAACATTCAATTCGTAGCATAATTGATCCCAAGTATTCTCACCTAAAAAGTTTTAACCTCGAAAATACGAATAGGTAATTCAATTTTGTGCACACATCTTGGCCAAATCTGTCTCAGGGCCAAAGAAGCCAAAAGCTGTTACTCAAATCTACTTAACGAAGTGACTTACAAGTGACCCAAAACAGCTCAAATTCCATCAAACATTTACCATATATCGTAATAAGATTTTTACTACTTTTTTGCACTCTTTTTACCCGACTCACATTTCATTTTTCATACATTCCGCAAAAGAAAGTGAGTGGTCAAGTCTTGGACTCCGCTTTATCTCATTGTGGCCATTCCACTAACACATTTCGCTTTTTGGTTGAATAGAAAATAAAAAATCAACACAAAAATGGGATAGATGTTCTAGCTGTGGGAATGCGACGCATTTACATTTTTCGATTTTCTTTGGCAGGTTTTTCTTTTTCCCTTCGTTTTTTATACTCTTTTTCAAGCATTTTTTGCTTTTAGTTTGTGTGTGTGGCGGAGGGTAAAAGTTTGTTTGTTTGCCTGTCGGTTTGTTTATACTTATTTCACTATCAGCTTCTGTCTGTCTGTCTATTTATTTATTTCAAATAAATGGTGGCACACTCACTTGCTGTCTTCTCTGGCTCTGGCGCTGCTTTTCAATTCTTCAAATTGAATTGAATTGAATTGAGCGAAGTTTTGCTTGCAGCATACCGATAAGTGGGCCAAGTGGGTGGTGGCACCACCAGGTTGCACTCGCACAACAACAAAAAATAAAATTGTAGAAATAAATGGCAAATATTTGAACTGCGAATCGCATTTTTTGCATAAAGCCAATCAAGTGTCAGTACGCAGGCAATCAAATATTAATAAATGACTCGTAATGCCAATGCGGTTTAAATGACTGTGAACGCAGAACTATTAATCTTATCATGGTTATCATTATCTGATATATTTCAGCTGACTTAAAGCTTATTAAAAAGCAAAGCATGACCTGCAATCGGTTTTATTTTTCGGTTCATTAACCATCTGATCAATAGCTTAAGTACATATGTACTTAAAATGATCGAGCGAAGCTATACGTCTCAAATAAATGATCAGAAAAATATATATTTATCATTTAAATTGAATTCAGTTCAATTTTGTTGCCATTAAATGAAATAGTTTCGCACAGTTTACAGACTTTTTATAAGTGCTCCGGTCACCCTCAAACTCGTTTTAACTCTGGGCACACTTATGCCCGAAATGTGTTTGCTCATTTCCGTTAACGTATTTTAATTCTCTGTCTCTCTCTCTGGCTCTCGAATGACTTCCTGTTCCTCTTTGGTAAACACACAATTACCTGAGCGTGCCCGTGTCATGATTTGCATTGCACTTGAATTATTTCCGTTTTCGCTGGTTTCGCTTGCCGCACTGCAACTGTGCGAAAAGGACAGAGAACGCGACTGAGAGAGAGCGAGAAGAGAGAGAGAGATAGAGAGAGGGGGAAGTTAAAGGAAAGGGATGGAAAGTAGTATAGGCAAATAGGTAACTGCACACATGCATAATTTCATGCTCAGCGCTACGTGGCGCTCATTTTGTTTGCCTTAAATGCAGTTAGTTTTTCCGCTATTATGGCCATATCTTCTTTTAGCTGCAATACGTGCGCCCCCATCCGCCTAAATGTATGCAGTACTTTCTCTCTCTCTCTCGCTCTGCTGTGCTTTGTATGCAGATTACCTGCAGTGAAACTCAGCTATGCTCTAATGAGACTCCGAGCATCTTCGTTGCCAACATGGGGTTGCCTTTAAGGCACATCTGTGCCCTGTTACACACACTCACACACACACACACAATAACATATCATACACCACACTCAAAAACACACGATTGACTGCACATATTGAAGAAAAGCGCATAAAAGTATTTGAGTTGGGGGCCTAAGGAAGCATATCATGCGTATTGTATATGCTAAATTTATGCGCAATCGAGAGTGAAAAGCAATAAGCTATGTTAAGTTGTGCATAAAAGGGAAATTGGCATTGACATGGGTTCGAGAGCCCCAAAAACTGCACAATATGTTTATTAAATTGATGGCAGACATGATTTCTTACACTTCCTAGTGTTATATTATTTTTGGAGCGCCTCAAATTTAATCAAGTAAAAGGCATATCTGTTTATCTATCTAAAGCTTTAGATTCCTTAAAAATGTTACTTTTATTATTAAATTGAGCTTAAAAATGTGTGGCATTGGTTTGTGATTAGTAAACGTGTTAACCACATGCTAATTGATGGCCTCATTGAATAAACAGTTGCAGTGTTGCCTACTTTTGTGCGTATTTGGCTTCAATTTATAATTAAAAGCTCTCACTCTGCATGGGGTTTTAATTAGTTTCAGTTACACCACCGGGCAATCAGTTGAAATGTCTCAAACGCCGTTTGCATTGCAATGGGGCTTGTCAATTTGATTGTGGTCGTTTTGACATTTGACCTGAGAGCTGAAAACAGGGCTCCTCATTAGCGGCTGCTTCTATCTATGCCGTTGTCTAATTGTGCGCGTTGGCCAGGCCTTAATTAGAAATTATTGAAACAAATATGCAAAGTTTTGGCGCGACGACAAAGTCCTTAATTAAATTTGGAACCGCAAAAACTATTCGCTTGGCGCGACGACAAAGACGCCCCAAAAACATGCAGTCCACAATTTGGTCTATGCATTGTCCTTACGGGCAAATATGCTCAAAGGAATGTGTGTGTGTGTGTGTGTGTGTGTGTGTGTGTGTGTGTGTGTGTGTGTGTGCTGACTAACAATAAATAATAATGGCCGAGTGCTTTGCCAGTTGTACGAATAGAGCGCAGTGAAGCACGAAGCAAACAATTTTTAATAAATATATTATTTCTCTCTTTGGATCCACTGCCATTTATTTGGCCAGTCTCTAATGCTCACATGTGAGCCCAAAATGTAGTGGCCCAAAAAGGGTAAGGGCCTTGTTTGGCCTTGTTTCAAAGCGTTTTACATAGTTTCATTTCGAATTCTGGCCAAGTCTCAGTTTCAGTTTTGGTTTCAGCATCAGTCGCAGGCAGACAATGCCCCGTTTTTGGGGCTCTATTTTCCTGCTAACAACCTTGACCCAGAATTATGGCTACAGACTCTGCCTTCCGGCTAAATCCTGCATAGCCATAAATAGCAATGCTGATTAGTGACTTTAATTGACATTCAAAGCTGCATAAGACTATGCTTTTTTGACTAGCAAAATTCCCAATTGTAAGCAGTAATAATAACGATAAATAAGATGTTCATCTGCATTACATTTAAATTAAAAAACTTGAGTATTCTTGAAACAATCATTTATTTTGTTTGGCCAGAAAAATGTTTGTGTAAATTTACGAATTTTATCAGCAGTTAATTAACAATAAGCCCTTAAAAATATTTGTGCTTATTAAACTCTTACGAAATTCTGTATGGTATTCTGTTCCCTTTGGCTTATTAAGATTAACTTGAATAATTCGATTGACCGAAAAAATAAAATGCTTCAAATTGAATCAGAGCCTTATGCGTGTTTTTGTAATTAATACGTGAGGCTGCAGAATTTTTACTCTCGCACGCATCATCAAACGGACAGTCAGTCAGTCATTCAGTCAGTCATTCAGCCAGTCACTCCATCCAGAGTCCAGTTCAGCGCAGTGAAAACAATTGCCTTGTTGCAAGAATCACAGCTGCGAGTGTGTGTGTGTGTGAGTGTGAGAGTGTGTGGCAATTATAAGTTGTTCGTGTCTGTTAATTAAATGTGTCAAGTGAAGGCATTTAATAAGCTTCAGTTATTTACAAAAGGAACGGCATGACGCATACGCAGCGTGGTACGTCGACTACGCGATTCAGGCATTTCAGTTAAAGCCATATGAACGCCTCTTAAATGCCACTCTTCCTTTTGATTTTAACGCATTGAGCTCATTGGTAAGTCGTCACTGCTGATCTTCTTTTGTTCATTTAAACAGCTTCAGAAAATATTTCCTTTTGTTGGCGCTTCAAGTGGTAATTAATTGGATCACATGCTTACATGAACACTGCACCAACTTCACTTTTTGGGTTCATTTTGTTGTTTATCCAAGTGCGATATTTCGCGCCAGTAAAAGACCAGAGTGCAATGTCAACCGATGCTATTAAAGTGGACTGCAAACAATGCTAATTAGACACCAACTCGAAGGATAATGTGTGTGTTAATCAGCTTAAAATTGGGTGTGTGAAATCAAAGTGTTTAGTGGCTCAGATATTCGTACCTGCGTGGAATCCGTTTTGAGTCTGTGGGTTCATTTGACGCTTAAGCATGCGGCATTAATTTGAAAAGTTGTCTGTCTGTCTCTCTGTCTGTCTGCCTCCACGTGGAAAACACCCGACTCTCGGTTTTTGTGGCTTTCGTCAAGTGGCAAGGCAGCGCGAGGGATCCACTAACACGAACAACAAGTAAGCAAACAAGTACTAAAAGCAGAATGTCTGAGTAGTCTTTGCCTTTGCCTATTTACTAGTGATTACCGTTTGCGAGGGTAACTAGAAAACTACACAAGGAAACGAGTTTAATGAGAATACTTTTCAATATACAGCTGAACTTCCGTAGCTCGAACTTATAATACTCAAATTTCTCTGTAACTCGAGATAAATGAGAAAAAGAAAAATAACTCTAAGAAATATCTCCATAACTCGAACATTTTCTTTGGTGATTCGAGTTAGGGAAGTTCGACTTAATTTAATTATTTTTTTTTCTTTTTATCATATTTATTATCTGAATATTTATATTGAATGAACTTGAATTACTATTTAATTAAATAGTATTGTAACAAATGTTACAATACAGTTTAAAGTATTATATTATTTTAATATTAATTTGGCACTTTAAACTAAAATTTTAGCTTTAAAGTATTATGTTATTTTAATATTAATTTGTCAATTTAAGTCAATTTAAACTCTAACTCTAACTAACTCTCTAGCTTTAAAAATTAAATAGATCACTAAATGTTTTTTAATAGTCTGCTTCTAATTTCGCTCTGTTCTAGTTGTTTAGAAACTTGTGAAGCAACTGTCGCACTTATGCAGCTGTTGCATTCTAAATATTTGCATACATGTTGCAAAATTAGTTAAATAAGCATTTACTGTTGTTTTTAATAGGTAAGTGCTTTTGTTGCTATTGCTGTAGTTGTTGCTACGTTTTGTTTTGAATTACTTTTAATGTGTGCCTCCCACGCGTTCGCAACTATTAACAAAAAGGTAATTTTCCTGCAAATTGACATAGAAGACAACAAGGTAAAAGTTCCTTAGCTGGTTTGCTTTTCGGGCCACACACACTCACACATATAGCCGAATTTATGTAAATGGAAATTGCATTGCATAAGCTTCAGCCTGAGCCTTTGCCTCGCCTCGCGTTCGTGTGACAACGTTACGTATACGCAATGTGAATGTGCAGTGCAGGAAACAGCGACGTCTGTTGAAAACCATTTTGCACGTAGTATTAGCGCGTGGCTTTCATTATTTGTGCCATCTTTCGGGGCAAGCGCCATTACAGTAGCTGCCAGCCATATTGCCGCCTATGCTCGACCCGTGCCTATGGGAAACTCACTCGTTCTTACCGGCACTTTGCCTTTAGTTTTCGCTATTTTCTTTATAGGTTTTCTGTGCTTGAGCACCGATGCTAGTAGAATATTTTCAAGAAGCTTAACCCATAATGGGGTCTCTGTACCTCCATTATGTTAGCTTGCCTCGCGCGTTAATTGGAAGGGTTCCGTCGCATTAAAGTAATTGCTATGAGCACATGAGAGTTCAAAAGCACTTAGCTCCCAAGTACTCTTTAAATATTACAAAATCAACAATGGCAAAAGCCTTAAAGTGAAATGGAAAGTCCGCAGTGATTGAAAACGAAACCAAATATTTGTCTCATGATAATTGGGCATGAAAAGTGTGAAAAACAAAATAAAAAGTGAAATGAATTTGTGATAGCAGCTAGTGAAATTGTACTTGAAATGGCTTCCATTATGTCAAGGATATTAATAAGTTTTTTCTCAGGGAGAAATTTACATTGTAAAGTAATTATCAGGCAATTCGGACCAAATTAAGGCAGCCTTGTCAAGTTAACAATTGAAAGTTGCAAGGACAGAGAATTCAATTGAAAAAGCAATACTCACAACTTTTCCAAGAGCAAGCAAAAATTAACAACTGTTTGGAGTTTGTAGCAAAAAAAAAAGAAGTAATTAAGTAGGAAAGCAATTCGTAAAATGTGGCCAGAAATGCAGTGTTAATTATCAACTGCAAGGCGAGGAGTGGGGAAAGAGTCACTTAATAAGCTGTCGTCTGACCAGTTGCAGTTGCAAGTTGCAAGTTGCCGTTACGGTTCCCATCCCCATCCCCATCCCCATCCCCATCCCCAGCTATGGGTACGAGTACGAGTATATGACAACTGTCCCTGGCCGGCAGTATCAAATATACAAGTAAATTGCTTCATTTTCGAATTTCTGTCATAGTCGACGTGCTTTGTGCTTGTGCCTCTCTTTTTGTCTGTCTGTCTGTCGCTCGATTTGTCCGTCTGTCTGTCTGGCAGTCGTAATGTCTGTTTCCTCTCTTGCTCATATGTATGTTTGAAAATCTATTCGTGCCACGAATTTCATTTTCAACTTGGCAGCTGCAATGTTTGCTTTTGTTGCAACAACGACGACGTGCAACGGCTGCCAGGCAACTTATTAAAAATGTCTGCAGCAGCAAGCAAGAAATCCAAAAAAAATCTAAAGAAAGCAAAAAAATAGAAATCAAGAACGCTGCAAAGAAAATTATTTGCCGCAAAAGTTGCAACGAGCGAGTTGACAATGAGTTGACAACGAGCAGCTTATACTTTGGCAGCAGGAAGAGTGCAATGTCGTGCCTTGTAATTGTTGTTGCAGAACTACAACAACAACAACTACAACTACAAGTGCGAGTAAGTAAAATTGCTTTGATTTCCGACATTAAATTTGTTGCACACCTCTTTAATTGTCATGCAACATCTTCCACTTGCCACCTGCATCTCTATGTGTGTGTGTGTGTGTGCGTGTTTGAGTGTTTGAGTGTGCACTGTAATTATCTCTAATGGTTTTGGCGTCTTTCTCAGGCTTGGCTTTAAGTGCACTCGACGAAATTTCGATTGGATTGCGGTGAATGTAAGTAATCGAATGCGTTGACCAGTAAATTGAAGTTGGTTTCTTTTGGCTTTTCATCACTGCGGACGACAGTCCGCTCTAGTGATTTACACACACACACACACAGCGACTTTGTTAAGGTTTTGGGCTTAACTTAAAGATTAATTTTGCCTGAGCTTTAACAGAATGAATACAGGGTCTCTCGCAGTCGGTTGCTCTTTGCACTTAATCTTTTTTTGTCTTTGGGGTTGATTGCTGATGTTGCCAATCATCATCTCAACGCGAGTCATCTGAGGATGTGCTTCATTTCTCCTGCCACACCCACAACACTCCCTTTCTTCGGCCTTTCTCTCAGTCTCTCGCGATGACGTTGCGAATTTCTTTATTACACTTAACTCGTTATGCATTGTTGCAGTCAATTGGCGCTGCCGTCCATGTCGAGAGCCCTGGTTGATGAGCCAGTGATAGGGCAGGCAGCCAAGTGCCCCGAATGAGTTGTGGTGCCAACGAAAGAGGTTGCAACGTGCCGCACTTACTTGCAACATCTGCGAATAAGAGCCGGTTTCAGTGTCAGTGTCGGGAACTGCCTTGGGCGTTCAGGTGTGCGTGGTTTAATGAATGCAAATTATAAGCCTGCCATATTTAGTTCTCGGGATTGTGCCACGAATTGGCGCTTAATGACATTTGAACAGCTTATTTATTGACTTAACGAGTAAGTGGAAGTCGTAATCTAGTTGTTTGCTTTGGAAAGCAAACAACTCTATAATTCAAGCATCAAATGCAGACAAAGCTGACTCCAACTTGTCAATAATATCATGTGTCTAGCCAAATGACAAACAAGTCACAAGCGAATACTCTGCTTAAACAATTAAAAGATAGACTTTAATGCGACTACACTAAATTTGAGAAAGTCAAAGACACACAGAATGAAGAAGAAACTTTCGTTTGTTGAACTCGAGAAGTTAAGAAAGTTGTGTCGAAATTCACATGCAGCACTAAATACTCTTCTGTAGTGTATTAACAATGGGCAGAGCTGGCATGAAGATAGGACACATACGCAGCGTTAAACTTGAGTAACGTGTCCAGACCGAGAGGGAAAGATCTCAACGAGGCAACGATGCAACGAGACAACGAGCAGGTGTTTCAACTTATTCATTAAAACAAAAGGAAACAGACAGACATTCAGCAGGGACAGACGAGAACGAGAACAGGCCATAAGGGAGCCCAACACGCTGCTGAGGCAGTCAGTCAGAACTTCTGCAGCCGCTGCTCTTGCCACTGGTTAAGATTGTGGTCGACACGCAATTGCGGCAATTTCAACTTGAACGCGCTCTCTCCACTCTCCACACTTCACGCTCCACTTCAGGCAGCCAAGCCACTATGGGAACAAACCCCATTATTTTGGCAAAAAGTCAAAGTTTTTGTTGTTCAGTGTGTTAAGCATTTTTTGATTTTCTAAATCTGAATACCCGCTTGAAAAACACTTGTTGGAGATGTGCACTTATAATATAAAATCGGATTTTTCACGGAGTCGGATGAATAAAGGGGTCAAATTAAAAATCAAAAATATTGTGTCATTTCTTCATTAGTCTAATTAGCAAATATGAATTGTTTATAACAAAAATTGTAACTTCTTCCCTATAATTTAAAAATAAAAAAAATATTTTTATATTTTATATAAATATTTTACACTTTTATCTGATAATCTGACGGAAGTGGGGAGGTGAAGACGTGGACCAATAAAGAACAAAAATATTGAAAATTCTTTAAGAACTTAACTAAGATCTATGCCGTTATTTCAAGACTTTATATTAAGAGTTTAAGTCAAAATGTCGGGCTTTTTGCCCATTGTGGATACGTGGCAAGGCGCTTAGTTGCTCTAAAGCTGCCGCAGTCACAGCTCTACTCGTAGAGTCACAGCAAGCAGGCTTTTGCCTTGGCTGACATCCGCCGCAGTCCATCCTGGCAAGAGTTGAGTGCGTCAAGTGCCAGCGCCAATTGAAACCGAATCCGGTTTTTGGGTGTGCGTTAACTTTCCATGCCCGGTAGCGCTGATTGCCACAACAGTTAAGACAGACAGACAGACTAATTCATTCAACAGCAATAGCAGCTGCCTCAACCTTAGTCTTATTCCCAGTCTCAGCATCGGTTTCAGGTTCTTGTTCTTCTTTCTGCTTATTTGACTGCTCCTCCTTCCTTCATGTAGTTGCCATGTTTTGCATTACAGATTCGACTCGACTCTGAAGGCGATTCCTGTTCGATTTATCATGCGCAAAGTTATGATCTCCTAAGTGCCTAGCATTTAGTGTTCCAGTTTGATGTCGGCTTCAATTGGTCGTCATAAATTTTTCACATGACAACTCTAATTATGGACAAGTTTTAATCGTTGGGCTGTTACCATTTCAAATCAGATTAATCCAAGTGGTTTGAGAATTAAATAAACGGTGATTAAACTCCATGATACTTATTATGAAAATTGATTCAATATATTAGAAGGATTATATATTGTTATTGTAGTTTAAACATGCAAGTCTTTCACTTGCCGATCAATTTAATAAATTGATATCAAAATGAATTCATGTAACTATTTTAAGCAACTCATTTATAATATCTTTACTGTTGGGAAATTGTAATTCTAACTAAAACGTCAACAGAATAATAAAATGCGTCAGTTGCTTTCAAAGTAATGCAATTGCTTTTATAATCACACTTCAGATTTTATCTACACATAACGTGAGATACATAATTAATTTGCTCAACATTTTTTGGCAAATTAACATTATTTATATGAAGATTGAACCATTGAACGACCATTAAACTCGTGCTAAAAAGCACTTGTAAACCATACTTAGAACATAAATATTAGTGGTATCTCTTTAAAGTACTGAGGGGCAACCAAAATGTTGTAGTTTTGTATGCCGCCTGCATAGAACCTAAAATAAATCCACAAAATTATGAAGCCCTAGCTGAAAGAGACACTTTCTATTACGACGAGTACAGAACGGAAGTTGGAAGGAACCCACAGCAGATCCACAACTCTTCGAAACGTAGTTCGAGCTCAAAACGAGGCCATAAATATTGTTCATTTGTAAATAAATGGCTAAAAAATAGAAAACAAATAGAAAAACAAAACCAAAAATAGAAAACGCACAGTGTACAGCATATAAAACATTGTCCAGTTGCCCATGTTCATTTTCAGCATGAGTTTGAGTATGAGTATGAGTTCGAGTACTCATACCCATACTCGTAGTTGCGGCTCTGTTATTTCCTAGGCAAACATGGGAGGTTGTTGTGTTTGTTTTATTATAGTATCATCTTCCGGTCACTTTGTCATTTCTCCACAACATATTTCAAACAGTTACGACGAGACAAGTGGCCGCTGCGCGTGTCCAGACCGAGGCTTATTGGAGGTCCAAGCACCAGGAACAGCTATCAGCTACAAGACACTAACAAGAACTGGAATTATTAAAAATAGAAGGAAAGAAACTCGCTTTTTCTATAGCGCAACTAACGGAAGTGCTATAGACAAAGTCGATTGGTTTCTTATTTACTTTTTTCTTTATAGTTTTTTTTTTTTTTTGGCGTAAGTCAATGAGTTGTTTTGCTGTTTGACTTCAAGTGTACTTGAAGAAATTAAGTCTTTTAATAGAGTAGTAAAAACAAAATGTTGGGCCGGTTTCTCAATTTACTTATAAATTGTATATAATTTATATTTTTAGATTCGACCTTAATTTCAATACATTTTACTTCAAAATATCTCTAAAAGCTATCAAACACCTTAATTACCCAACTAACTTCAAGTAAAACGATCACACATTGCTTTAAGAAGCAATAAAGTGAAACCACTTTCTTGTCGCGAATTAGCTCGCAAATAAATGTGTTGTATATATATATTTTTTTTTTAAGTTAAACTCGTAGTGACTAAATTCAATAAATCTCTTCAACTTATCTTCTGTTAAAATCAAAATCTTTTTATTTTTCTTGAATTTTCTAAGACTTTATTTTGTATTTTGAATTTATACATATGTTTATAATATATTCTTTTTTATCGATGTCATAAAAATGAATTTAAAATAAAAAAATATAAAATCGTACATTCTTAAAGAAAATTAGTTTGATATTTATCGGGGCTAAGTTCCAATATCTAAAGAAAAATCTTAACTGCAATATAACATCCGTGGTATACTTTTCACTTATTTTGGAATACCAATTTCTCTCAGTGCAGTGTGTGCACTTGTTTAGAGCGCTTTAAATACAAAGCGGCATAGCGGGTCACAATTGCCACGCCAGTCGCAGTGAACGACAACCACAACGGCAGCCACAAACTCCTACACACACACACACACTCAAACATACACACACATGCAGACGTATGTAGAATGAAGTAAGCCGAGAACGCAACGTGCCACACAGCGAGGCACACGCTGCCCAGTGGCCGTCACTTAACAGCAGAAGTTAATGGAGCGGGCAGAGAGAAGGGGCAGGGGAGAGAGAATCGGAGAGGGGCAGACGCCTACTCTAACCCTAGAGCCCCGCAACTATAGGAACCGCATCGGGCTGTGTCGCATCGCGCTTTGAATATGAATTACACAGAAAGTGCGCACGACTTTGACGCACGACGTTGCATCAAAAGCAGCAGCGCGGGCAGCAGCAAAGTCAGTAGTGGAAGCAGCCATTCAAGTGGCTCCCTCCTCTTGTGGGAGGAGGCAGAGGGAAGGGTCAGGGGGAGGAGCTGGTCTGGTCAACATTTGATGTTAAGAGCTCAGCCGATGCGTGGCGTTGGCATCATCGATGATGATGAGATTCTGAGACTCGAAGCATTTTGAACTTTGAAATGATGACATTAGCATGCAACAAGGTGCAAGTTGTTGTTGTTGTTGTTGTTGTTGATGGGAATCGAAAAGAAGACATTGGACAGGTTGTTTCCGCACTGCATACTGGAGCGTCATTACGATTGCGATCATTATGAATGCGATCATTATGATTGTCATTGTCAACTTTGTACGTTGATTGATTGATTAATTGACAAAGGAATTGCCGTTATCTTCCCAATTATGTATGTTTCGATTTGCATATCTAATACTCATACTTATACTCACATTCACAAACATACTCAGAGTCATATTAATTCCAGCAAACATTCATTGAACTGACTTCATATGTAGTTCATTGTGTTAGTTATGCAAATGTTGCACTTCCGTTCAGACAATGGCCAAACATGCCCCAATGCAGCTTAATTATTCATTAATTTCAACTTATATTTACTGCATGTTGTTGCTATTGTTGTTGTTGTTCTCTTGTATTGTGTTGTTGCCATTTTTGGAGCATTTATTGCTGGCCAGAGATTCCCCCGACGGGGCTTGGCTGTGCACATCTGCAGGCTTTTGTCACCATAAATGAAGTGTCGCCCGATTATGAAATAATTATGCACATTGTGCATTGGGTTCCCGAGCTTATCAAGTCAATCGCATTGGGTCAATGTGTCTGCGTTTAAATGCTGCCTCAACTGGGCTTTTTTGTTTTCATTAAAGCAACCTTTGACAAGCCTCATGAGAGTCTAACTTTTCAACAATCGAAAAATACTCATTCATACAATTCTGGGCCTACACAACACATCAAAAAATATAACCAACCTGCTTTACAATCTCAAAATTATTCTTTAAATTCTTGAAAGCGATAAATTGTACAAATTATTCAGAATGCCTTGCGGCTTTGATCCTGCTTACATTGGACCCAATCCACCTTGTTGTAATCCGGATCGGACGTGCTGCAACTGTCCAGAACCACCTCCAGTTTGTGGTCCTTGTTGTCCAATAGATATGCTGGCATGTGGTGTCACTGTCGCACCTCAAGAAGCGTCTCCAGAAGCTCCAAAAGAAGCACCGAACGATTGTGAAGCTTGTAGCAATAGAAGTGTCGTCACAAATCCTCCAACTCCAACAACTGCAACTCCTCCACCTGAAAAAGAACAATAGCAATAAATATTAAATTATTAAAGGCCCATAAAAAAACAATTTGTTTTGTTGTTAAGTTAACACTTTCTGCAGTTCCTAATATTTCTATAAAAACAAATTAAGTTTGGAGATTTGAATAGGAATCGATCAAGCAGGCGTCGATTTCGTGTCAAGTGCTTTGTAGAATAGCATTAAATCTCTTCATTCTTTGGAAGTTACTAAGCCAAGTGTTGTCCAACTATGAAATATGCGCATTTGTGCATTGGGTTCCCGAGCTTATAAAGTCATTCGCATTGGGTCAATGTGTCTGCGTCTAAATACTTCCTCAACTGGACGTATTTGTTTCCATTAAAGCAACCTTTGACAAGCCTCATGAGAGTCTAACTATTCAACAATCGAAAAATACTCATTCATACAATTCTGGGCCTACACAACACATCAAAAAATATAACCAACCTGCTTTACAATCTCAAAATTATTCTTTAAATTCTTGAAAGCGATAAATTGTACAAATTATTCAAAATGCCTTGCGTCTTTAATCCTGGTTATATTGGACCCAATCCGCCTTGTTGTGATCCGGAATGCACAGATGCGAATAACTGCAGTAATCCGGAGTGTGGACCGTGTCCAGGACCACATGCAGCTTGTGGCGGTTGTTCTCCCCCCATCGACCCAGGACAGACATGTGCTGTCACTATCGCACCTCTAGAAGTGTCTCCAGAAGCTCCAAAAGAAGCACCAAACGATTGTGAAGCTTGTAGCAATAAAAGTGTCATCACAAATCCTCCAACTCCAACAACTCAAACTCCTCCACCTCAACAATAGCAATAAATATTAAATTATTCAAGCCCCAAAAAACGAATATTTGTTTCTTTTTTCTGCAGTTTCCAATGTTTCTATATAAACAGAACGAGCTTAAAGATCTGTATAGAAGTCAATCAAGTATACATTGTTTTCTCTTTCAAGTGTTTTGTAAAATAGCATTGAATCTCTTTATTCTTTGGAAGTAACTAAGCCAACATTTTGCTTCTTTGTAGCCAAATGTAACAAAAGTTGACAATTTTTGGATAAAACGAAAATACATAAATTATTAGTGCCCCAAAGTATTCAATAGTCCGAAATGCGCGCTTCTCGCTGTACTGGTGATTGTGTAAATCCATTTTATGTTGGGCCATATCCGGATAGGTCCTGTGGCAGTTGTCCTTATGGAATATATTCTGGGTTTATACCTTGCGGTTGGACGTATCCATGTGACAAGCATAAAAAAAACAAAAATAAAAACAACTCAAAAACCAAGGCTATGACTAAAAGTAAAAATAAAAGCAATCAAGTTGGCAAAACTGAAAGTGAGATTTACAGCAAATCGGACATTAAGTCTCCAATCAAAAAGAAGTTAACATAAAGACGCGATGAAATCTTTGGAGTGTACAAACAAAGAAGCAAATTTTAATAAATAAAGAAATTTTTATATAAAGCTTGCATATTGGAGTATTACGAATTGATTGGAATATTTGGTTTGTCTACTCTACGGGCTTTTATTTTAATGGAATATAATAATGAAAGAATTTATATTTATTTCTATACATTATTTATCTATTTTTCATACATTTGCAAAGGAAGCTTTGGCTTAAATGTAAATGGTTTTAAATCAGGTTGGCTTTGCGCCATCTAATCTCATTTAATTTGTTTTTTTTTATACCTTTTATGTAATACAAAATTATACTAAATTTTGAAATTTTGCTGAGGCGAAGACTTTTTTGGAGGAGACCTTATACAAAATTGAAGTCCAACCGCGATGGACGCTGCACACAGCACAGTGGGAATGTTGGGTAAATTGGCATTAGTGCTCATTATGTCCCACACAACTTCTCAGGTGGTGATCAAGGCCTCGACGCCAGTATGTGAACTAGTAGAGAAAGCTACTAAAGCTCTGCAGACTCCAACTGATTATCTGCATTCAGTGTTTGGAAATTCTTGTTCCCTTGTAAAAAAAACAGGGCAAGGCATTTATAACTTTGTCGAGCTCTTTGCCAACTCTAATGTTAATAGCATCCCTGGAATTGCTCCCATGTATTTGCGAAATAAGCGGAACTCAAGAAACCATTACAATTAGTTTCTAAAAAAAAGAGTGAAAGATCTGTAAATCACACATACAGATAGAGTCTCTTTCCGAACCCATAAAATGGTTTCACTTCTACAATTAAATTAAGACAAAGGTCGAGAAACTCCATCGAACAGACTGAAAAATCATAATAGAGAGACTTGTCGATTATCTATAAAAGTAACTTGAGCGTCGTAGTTGGCTTTGAAAAAGATAACATTAATTTGAAGGCTTATTTCCTGTTGAGCTCATTCCATTCGAAAGTCTTCTGAGTAAACTTCGGCTGGATGAAAGTAAATTCCCACATATTGTCAGCCCAGAGTTTACAAGTAAACCAAGTGAGTAATTTAGCAAATATTTTAAAAATTATCTTACCGAAAGCTTTCACTAATCCCTGCAGCTGGATAATCCTGTTCCAAAAGAGTCTTGGCTGTGAATCAAATTTTTAAAAATGTATATCGTTTGCAAATTCGATCCATTCTATATTGGTCCTTGTCCTCCTGGCTGTCTGGTTTGCGTTGGCTCTGGTTGCTGTGGTCCTTGTGGATCATGTCGACCATGTGGTGGTGGTTGCTGTAGCAGCTCACCATGTGGCTGGTGAAATTTACTGGTGAGCACTGTAAGGTTCATATAAAGCGCTAAGTACTATTCTAATTTTTATTATGCAGCTCCATTTGGGTTACTTTTATATATATTCTGGTTAATTTGGCTTGCACCTCTCGCTCTATGATTCTGTCTGTTCCAATCAGGTCTTCAAGTCATCAACAAATTTTGTGTGGGGAAGCAGATTAAACTTTTTGCTTTTACAAATTGTGCAAGACTCTTTTTGAAGAGAGCTGACATTATTTGTGACTATTACTTTTGACCTGCCTCGTACTGTACAAAATTATCAATAAATCAACATTGCACACAATAACTTTTTTTATTTTGTTCTACTTTCCACTTTGGAAGCTCGAAATTGGAAATTGTTTTTTCTCTTTCTTAATTAAATTATGGTTTACCAAATTAAAATAAATTGAATAATTGTTTGATCCACCTTTGTTCATTTTGTGAGAATTTATCTCAGCTGCGAATTCTTTCCAAGCTTAGCTTGCTGTTGGTAAACATACAATGTTGGTGAGAGAAAAACTATTTAATATTATTTATTCTGTGATAATTTCTCCCCCACTGGATCAATGATCTTCCGTGAGTTTCTTTTTCATTGATCTGATTGTGTTTTTCTGGGCTTTCCCCAATCCTTGCAATAAATGCTGGATAAATTTTTAATTTCTTGAATACTATACATTTTTTTCTTCTATTAACTTTAACATTAACTTTATATTAGTTTCATTTAGTACTTTAAAATTTTAATCTTAGTTTAATTGCCAAAAATAATTTACTTTTTGCCGACTTCACTTAGTCGTGATATGATAAAAATTAAACAAATTTAAGTTTCATAAATGCAGATATTGATTTTAAAATGAAAATTCTCCAAGAAACTTAGGAGGCTTTGAAAAAATCAAGTTGAGCTAGCTCTCGCAGCTTCGCCTACAGTTCATTCCTTAACTACCCTTTGGCTTACAAACAACTCATAAAATGAAATAATAGTTTAACAATAAAACATTCATACCTTCGCATGTATCTTCAGTCCTAAAGTTAAAAACCCAGCCAAGACGTAAGTGAAAATTCAATTTTAGAAAAGTTTTTTTTTTTACTAACCAAAATAATAAATTTACAGCCAAACCTCAAAGACAATAGAAAGGATAATTCCGTTGCAGCCCTTTTAAAGACTCGATATGTATATAGTTTGCAAATTTGATCCATTCTACGTGGGACCCTGCCCACCCGGCGTCCTGGTTCCTGCCGGCGGATGCTGTGGCCCATGTGGACCATGTCGTCCTTGCGGCGGTGGCTGTTGCTCATCTTCGCCATGCGGCTGGTAACCAATTGACATTCTTGGCTGAGCATCACCAGAAGACCACTCTATTTTACTTTGGACCGCAAGATGACAACTTTTACCAAATGACTCTTGCAGTTATAATAACGACTGAAGATATATGTGACATATGCTGAAATAATTAAAAAGTGTATAATGTTAATACTTTGATTTATTTAATTTAACTTCCATGGGCTGTATCTAAAAGAGTAGAGACAACGGGAATATCGATAATTTGAAAAAGCTTGGTCTTGACACAATTGCTGTCATGTCTGTTAGAACACGAATGAACTAAGTAGAAAACTAAGAGAAATGTTTATTTAAAACCCGTAATCCGTAATTTTAAAATAAATTTAAATCTAAGTAGGCTTTGAAAATCTATAGTTTCACATCCATTTGCCTGGAAGCTCATTCCTTTCGAATCTTTTCGTTTGTAAACAACTTATGAAATGAAATAGAAATTTAAAATTTTCCAACTGAGGAAAATATTTTCACACAATTCTTCAGTCTATCAAAAAAAAAAAAAAAAACTAATATAACCTCAAGAAATGTGAGTATATATTTATTAAACTTTTAATCTATTAACCAAAATATTTACAGATAGGAATAGAACCAAATAACCAGACTAAAATGTTTTACGCTACAAAATTTGATCCATTTTACGTTGGAGCTTGTCCCCCTGGGCCAATGATATTTCGACCATTTCGATCGGGCTGTTGGCCTCACGGTCGCCTTGTTCCTGCCTGTAGTTCTAAATGTCGTCCATGTGGTCCTTGTGGTCCCTGTGGTCCCTGTGGTCCTTGTGGTCCATGTGGGCCTTGCGGTGGCGGTTGTTGTTCTTCTGCACCTTGTGGTTGGTAAACAAATGACGAATACTATGGTGAGCCCCGATTCGTTGACCTGGGGGCTCATCTTGGTGGGATTATTCTCATTTTTAATATTGACACTCGCCGGAAACCTGGCTGAAGATATGTGTGACACTTATTTTCTTCTTTTTTTCTCTTTTAAATTGAAGATGAATAAATTGTTTAAAAAATATCCAGAGTCGTTTTACTTTAAATGCTTTTTGATTCGTCTTCTTAAAGGGTATCTACTTGAACCATTATTACAAAATTTTAAAAAATAATTTGAGTGATTGAATTTGTTCCATAAATATTTTTTAAAAATCATGTAGGCTCTGAGAATGTTGTTACGATTTAAGTTTGAAAGGTTATTTCAAACTTTAGCAGCTCATTCCTTTCGAATGTTTTCGTCTGTACACATCTCGTAAAATGAAAATTAAAATAGAATAATCCAAGCTGAGGAGAAATATATTCACGTATTTCTTCAGCCTCAAAACAATAGCCCAGAGTGAGTATATATTTGAGTATATAAATTAGAATGTCATATGGCTAATAACTTGTATGAATTTCAGCTAATAGAACATATGCAATAACCAGGAAGATATTTTAGAATGTTTTATGCAACGAAATTTAATCCATTCTATGTTGGACCTTGCCCGCCTGGGCCAATGTTGTTTAGGCCATTTCGCAAAGGCAGCTATCCGCATCCTCCTCTTGTCTCTGCATGTAGTTCTCGTTGTGCTCCTTGTTGTGGTCCCCGAGGTGGTCCTCGCTGTGGTCCTTCCTGTGCTCCCTGTGGTTCTTGCTGTGGTTCCTGTGGACCTTGCGGCGGCGGCTGTTGTACTTCTTCATGTTGCGGCTGGTAAAATCACTTTGGTGAGCCTCTGAGTTCTACTTGATCTTGGGATAAAGTATTAATCTTTATATATTTTTCGCAGTCACAAGAGTGAAATTTGCAGCAACTATTTGTGGCTGAAGTTGCGTGTTAATATTGCCTCTGATTATTCTATTGTTTTACTAAATTTTCCATTTTAAAATGTAAAACAAGGTCTTTCATTTTGTTAATGGCCAAGTTAGCATGGATGCTGCATGGCCTAGCGCTAGTTGCTACGTTTTTGATGTTGTCCTAGGTAAGGAAGTGGCCTAAACAGCTGTTGGGTTGCAACTCTAAATGCGCAGACTCGAATCAAACCGAGGCCATAGTTTTGTGTGGGGGGAAAACATCGAATATGGAGCATTGTGTCAGGTCAAAGTCTCTTTCTGTGAATGTGAGTGTATGTGTGTGTGTGAGTGTGTGGCATCCACCTGCCTGATGCATGATGCTCTTCTGGAACTTGGCGAGCTATGTTTTGTTTTGACTTAGCGGGATTTATGACACTCACACCTTTACTCTGTGTGCGAGTGTGTGTGCGAATGTGTGTCCTTTAAGGATAATGTCTGTGCGTGTGCTCGCGACATTTCCTTTGCTTGTGTGTGTGTGTGTGTGAGGTTGTCTGTGTAGGATATTTCACTCTCATTTTGGCATTCGCGCGCGGAATTTATTGTGGTAGGTCGGAATTTTCATTGCTGTTGCGTGCCTTCGCCAACTTCATTTCCCCACATAAATCGCGTTGATGGCTAAAGTTTTTGAGAAATAGTTTGTATATTTTTATTCAACGGAATTACTATGAATATTTTGTTATTTGGCATGTGAAAGTAGTATCATCTCAAAGAAATTGTAGCTTAAATAAGGCGAATTATATATAATTTTGTTGTAATTGTTTTATTTTTCCTATTGGACCATTTGAAATTAACTGAAAGATACTTTGAACTCGAAAGAAAAATTTAAAAATTGTGTCTCAGGTGTTAATTAATTTTAAAATTAATAAACTTATGATGCGGTAAAATTGTGCTATACAATAAAACTGAATATAAGTGAATGACAATTATTTAAAATTAAACTGACAAAAAAGTGTCATAGTTTAAATTTTAGTTTAGCTATATCGCGCAGTTTCGTCTTTAAATAACAAACAAATATTATATAGAAATAAAACAATATTGCCAATTCATATTTTTTATTCCGACTTCAAGTTGCATTTTAATTGGGATTCTGAATGCGACATCGAGTGGAAACCAAGAATTAGCATCCTGACTGACTGAAATACTGTTAGCAACGATCTTTGCCATTTGCCGACTAAAAAACATAGAATGCACGAAGTTAACTTCGGCTCGCAGTTGAATGCGAACATGTTGCACAGCATGTTGCAAGCGTAGAGCTTGCAACATGTTCGAGCTTGCACGTTGCGGTGTCGCGGACCGTTCTTAACTTTAATTCATCCATTCAATGTCAGTATTCGTCTTTCATTCACGCTGTGCGGACGTCATTCGTTTCTGTCGTTCGGTTCAGGTTTTGAGACGCGTCTTTGTTCAGCTGAGCGGGATTTTTAAAACGAGCCTGAGTATTGGCAAAAAGGGAATCTTAAGTGATTATATTGAAGGAGTGTGATTATTCGTGAATAGTTTGTGTCGGCGTTTGTTGTTGTTGTTGCGTTTGCTTGAGCGGCATCCGAACCCTATTTAATTGGGAGGCCAACAACTCATTTGAATATTTGCACAACCAACTAGATTAGATTTTCTGTGAGCGTGTGTGTGTGAGTGTGTGTTCGTGTGTGCCAGCCATGATTTACAGCAGCCTGCCAAAGGAGGCAATAATGTAATCTGACATTTTTCGTAATTTTCGATTTACATGCCGTTGCACCTAAGGTGAGTGTGAACAACGGAAAGAATTGTGATTGAATTTTATTGAGTTTTCAAATATTTAAATTGCATTTTCAACTTTATAGTACTGAATCATTTAAGCTGAGACAAACATGTGTAATTTCTCATTACCATCTATGATTTGTTCAAGTACTCAACAACTGGCAGGTGCTATGATGTTACACCTGCGCCAATGTCTCAATTAACCGCAGAATCAATAAACCTATATAACTTGCTAATGTATCGCATGACAGAACTTCCGCTTTTTAAGAGGCTTCCCTCGATAAACAATCGTCAATTACAATGCACTTAAACCGCAAGTAAGTGACACCCGACTCGAAGCAAATGAATAGAAAATGCGTAATTCGAGTTCTGTTATTCATTCTCTAAAGCACTCATAATTTTCATTGGCAGCGATAATAAATTAATGCCTTGAAATTGGGTACATAAATATCGCGACATTAAGCAATTTTTATTGGTTTTGGACTAGCGCGCTTAGTGAAATTTGTGGGCAATAAATTGCTGGACGAATTTATAATTGAAGTACTTCTAAAGTATTGGCTTAACAACAGGTTGGCAATAAAATAATAAAAATGTGACTTTCCTGGGGAGCCGACATAAGTGTTTTCCTCGATAAAACACTGAATTACTTGCATTATTATATGGTTCAACTTTTACTTTGCAGCTGTTGTACAACATTTTTATTAAAATTTGCAGGGTAAACTTGAGAAACTCATTCGTCATGCTCAGGTAAACTGGGGTTAACCCGATGATAGAGCCCTTTCGGCTGGTCAATTGAAAAAATAGAGGGTGTGGAAGAACCCTTTCAACATCTGTGCCAAGCCAAATGTAATTATAATATTTGGTTACTTTTCTTTTTGCACAATTTAAAACAACCATTAAAATTGAAGTTATAATAATCCTTTTTTGGCTGAGTTCCAATTGGTGTTATGCGACATCATCACCATCAGCACAAACATCAGCGTTCTCATCATTATTTTCATTGCCTCCGCTTTTGCATAATTTTTAATATAAACTCTCATTTTCATGCGCATAATCCGCAGCCTTGATGACAACGAAATAGGTAGACAGAAAAGAAAAAAAAAATAGAAACATGCCATAGAAAACAGAACTCAAAGTGAGAAGAGGTGTTAACACGCACACTCACTCTCATACACACACTCTCGTACTCACATTGAGTCAGAGGTCTTGGCTGTGTATTAAATGTTTAAAAAACGAAGCGCTGAAAAGTTTGGCGCCTGTATTACGCATACGCCACGTTTGTCCGCCTTGGCGCCCGAGCTGGGATTATATCCTGGGCTCATATAGTTAATGACATGCAGCTGCTGTTTTACTTGCGGGCTTCAGTTCTCTTGTCGTCCCCGTGCCTCCTTCTTCATCAAAAGTGAGTGTGAATTTCTCTTGACAAACTTATGAATTTTAAGGTGATTTTCATGTCGTCAGGGTTAAGTTGAAGTCCATGAAAATAAGAGTTTGACGTCGGCTGGGATCTGGCAGAAGAAGAAGGGTTGTGTGGCTCATCATAAATCAAATCAATGTTGACTGCACCGTGACACACACTGTGGGCTCGCAATCAAAATCATTTTGTGGCTTTCAGCATTTGTTCGCAAGGGCTCTTTCAAAGTAATTAATCATTAAAAGTAATTGGTTTTATGTTTTGATTTGACAGTTGAAAAATTGCAGCTGTGACAATTCAATCCCATATCGTTTTCATTTCCTGCTTCCATTTTCATTTCCCCCTACTTCAGATTGCTTGATATTTTTTCTATATTCATATATTCGCGTAACGACAATATGGAAAATGAAATGAACATTTTTTTGTGGCAGCCATAAAAAATTGTGAATTTAAATTGAATATAAATAAATGCTTGTAATCTCCTTGAAACAATATTGTATTGAAAATTAAAAGAGTTAGTAATTTTGAAGGACTTTTGGCTAATTCAACAATAAAGCTTTTTTAATAAATAATTAAATTAAATTTAGTTTTTTCTCTGACTTTGTTAATTAGTTGCAATTAAAATACCAACGTCCCAACCACTTTTCATTAAAGCATTTTCAATCATAATTCAATTAAAAATTTATAACTGCAATAAGAAGACAGATTTGAATGTTATTATTTTAGTTCTTGAAAAACATTGAGAGCATTTTAACACAATTAACAAATTAGAGAGAAAGCTTTGCAAAGAAGGAGAGATAAAATCATAAAGCTCAACTGTCGACAGAACTTAACAAATTGTTGACGATAAAAAATTATTAAAAAAGCGTTAATAAAGTCTTTTACAAGAATTATGCCACAGTGGCAGTAAACTTGACTTTGAGTTTATTTTGCTTACACAAACATGAAAATGGGCAATTCGACACAGAGAGGGAAATGCTACCGAACTGAGACTCTGTCTCAGTGCCACTTCAAAGGGAATAAAACGAGGCTTACTTGAAAACAAAAATACACAAACAAAAAACCCCAACACACAAAAATAACAAACAAATCCGCAGCGAGAGATGAGCGAGTCGAGTGGAGTATTTTTATTTTGTCGTTTTGTACTCGAATCCCGTGGAGTGCGTCTCTTTTTTTTGGATTTGTTTGTGCTGCGAGAGGCGCCTCCCTCTTCCGCTTAACTCAATAATAAAATTGATGTTATATATTTTTGGGGGCTAAACTTTTTATTTGTGCATGCGTACGAATATTTTTTTTTTGATTCGGTTCGGTTTGCTTTCGGTTTTTATTGAAGTATTTTGCTAGCTAATTAAATGCCATTTTGTCCGTCATGAAAGTAATATTTATGCCCACTCGTGAACCAGCTGCCTTTTTTTTCTACGTCCTCAAATTCATTTTTGTTTATTTTAACATTAAATGAGCTTACATTTGATTAGCGGCGTGTGTTTATTTTCATATCAATGCGCTGAAAGCGCTTTTATTCAACCATTTGGCTTAGCTTTTGCTGTTGTGGTGCCTTGTCCTTAATTTAGCTTTCAATGGCAAAAATAAAAGTACACATATAAAGGAAGAATACGCTTAATGTATATACTTGTTCAGCAAATACCCTATCTTTGCGTTAAAATTGCATGATGAGAGTTAAAAAATTTAAATACAAAATAAACATTTGTTTAAGAAATTAAGCTTGTAATTAATCTCTGCTCTCTCTCGAATCTATTCTCATTCAAAACCCAATCGTAGTTTGCTATTTTATAAAATTATTGTACCCTTTAGACCATTGATCTACAGAGCATTGAAATATTGCGTTTGGGTCACATTTTATTTGCAGTTGGATGAGTGTGCTCATTACAGTTGTTGTTGTCCTTGTTGTAAATGCCTTTTTCCTTTCATGTGGCCAACTGAATTAAAATATATATATTTAAATGTATCGCATCTTTGTATATGAGTTCTGAAAAGCACAAAGTCCATTTGAAAATTAAAAAGGCCCGCAATTTTCTTTTAATTAAATATGTACGAGTATGGCATTAAAAAATTGATTCTTAATTAAAAGCATTTTAAAAGGTTTTCAGCCAAACTGTGGACAGCAAATGATCGGCATTAAACGACTATTAATTATTTATAAACATACTATAAAATAAAAAATGGAAGGCAATTGGATTTTCCTTACCTTTTTGCGGGTCTTTATTTTGACAATTCTTATTTTTGATTCGAGCCAATTGGCAATTGCATTAAAGTTTTACATTTGCAGAGTTCAAAAGTCGACAATCTCCTGTAGGGAGATAACAGAGGAAACCTCCTGCTGACAACTGCCACGGGCCGCCGTTTGTTGCCAACTGTCAGCTCGTTGTCCAAATGACAAATGGGCGCATTTGCCTTTTGTCAGACAGCGCCATAGATATGGCAGAATCGCGCCAATCGACAGTAAAAATAAACTGTGCATGCCCCAAAAACAAAACGAAAACAAAAACAAAAAAAAACCCCAACAAAGCCGCTTTATGCCACACACGTTGCTCGGCTATAAGACAATTGCCACAAGGCAGCAGGAGGAGTCTGAGTGAAAAATCGAGCATATAACTTGGCGTATTTATTTATTTTTGCACGCCGCCAAAAATTGTCAACGTGGATCAATACGAGTATTGACTGGAAAGGGGAATAGACGGGTAACATTGACAATTCACATTGTCATCGTAATCATATCTCAGCTCGTGATATAAACATGAATGCGATATAAACATAAAACGCAACGTTTTCTAGCTTAAAGTATCATATTTCTCCCCATAATCATAATATGTTCAGTTGTTAGTGTTGTTGGTCTTGTTGTTGTTTTGACTGTTGCCATTGAATATCGTGTGAACACACAACTCAAATCAGGCGCAACTAAAGTCTATGTGTTTCCACTCGATTTGCTTGCTTTAAACTGCTCTCAAATTGTTAGGCATCTTAGCATTAAATAATCCTTGAACGTTAAACAGACATAAACAATTACAAGCCTGATTAATTTAATCATTTGCTCAAGTAATTAGGAACAATTTAATTCAAAATATTGACAGTAAAAGCTGGTTTTCAAAAGAATTTTCTTCGCTTTTTTTGTTACTTTCAAATCAATTTAAGTCTTCAATTTCTGATATTATAATAGATATATATTCTGAGATAAATAACTCGATAAAAGTTAATAATTATAAGCTTAAGTATGGTACTTCGGCTGTCAATTTTTTTAAATCTAATGGAACATTTTTTTATAAAATAAAGTGAATAAATCACAGCGCACTGAAGCACTCGACACTTGTGTCAACAACAAATGTCAAAAAAATTGAATGCTGTTGAAGCAAAAATTGTTTGTTTTTTTTCCAATGACCTCTTTTAATACCCTGTAGCCAAAGTAAATAGATTAACAAGGAGGGCATACATTTTTGAGAATAATAGATTCTGAATAAGTCGAAGTATTATTGTAGTATTTATATTCCAAAAATCACCCGTTTTTGGAGCACAAAGCGTTAACAAAATTCATTTATATATTTTTTTTTCTAACATTTAAATTGTGTGATATTATTGTTGACGAGAAAATTAGTTTGTTTATTATCAAATTCAAAGTATTTAAATTGGCTGTAGAGAATTCCGTAGCCTGCAGTCTGCTTAAATATTTCCTGATTTATTTTACCAGCTGCGTTGATTCACTAAAATAGCAAAAACATTTCAAATAATTTGCATTAAAACCGAAAGTTCGCAGTGCTTAACAATGTTACAATAAAATTGGCACAATTGAAATGCGAACTTATGATGATGTACGCGTGCCACAGCTAATTGAAGAAATGATGCGTATTAAGCATACGCAGCGTATGCCGGCCAAGTTTTCGATGGGTCACTCGTGCTGCACTAATTGCAAGACAGACAACTTAAAATGTATAAAACTCAATTTGCTAATTGCTATCAAAATAATGAAGTCTGCCTGTGGGTCGGCCTGAGAGGGGGAGATATGAGAGGAGTCTAGGAGTCTGGGTCTGTTGATTGCAACCATCAAGTATCATTCGAGTAATTTAAAGTGCACTCGCCTCGGCCAGAGAGCAGCTCTTCTGCTTGTTTGAGTCTGAGTTCACAGAGAGCTGCGGATGGTGCAACTGCAGCTGAAGTTACTGCAGCAATAAAATAAAGCAACAACATGAGCAACAACAAATGAAATGAAAGCTGGCCAAACTTTGCTGCTGCACACGGAGGGAACGAGTCATACAAATAAAAGTTCAACTTGCGCTTCAGCTTGATCAAAAGTTTACCCTTTGCATTGGGTTTGGGGCAGGCCATACTTGAGGTGTTTGAACAGAACTTAGCCTTATGTGCAGTGTTCCCCTTCTTCCCCCTAACCGCCCTCTTGAAGTTTTCAGTTATTTTTCTCTTGGTGCATTGTCCGTTTATGTCTTGTTAAGACTTTTATATGCTTTAGTCCATATTTAGTTTTATACCACACAAGTTTTCCTAAACTGCTTTGCTAACTAATCTTTATTTTGTTTTTTTTTTTCCCACATGTTATGTGGGATAGCCGCAATCCTTTAAGCTTTCCCTTTGCCTGATTAATTCCCAACATACTGTTTGGCGCGTGCTCAACTAATTTTATGTTAATTTACATTTTTTATTCGGCTTCCATCTGTTTTCTTGCAAAATAAGTTTAGACAAATTGAGAAGAATTTTTAAATTAAAAATAAGCACACCGTGTCAAGAATATAAGGCGTATACATTTAGCTTTAAGGCACTGTATGTTAGCTCGTATGTTACGCTAATTTGATCTAAGTTCACGCACTCATTAACTTAAAATATGCACAATGGAAATTTGATTAGGGTAATTTGGCGTTGATCCTCAGCGACGCGTTACCAACGACACAACAACATTGATGTCAATGTCTCAACATGCCAGGACATATAATCTTTAGGGTAATTTGTGAATGGATGTGCTTGCTGCCGGCGTTTATGTTAAATTAATATGCGATGCGGCAGTAGGCAGAGTAAGCAAATTACATCAATAAATTAGGCGGTGACTGGAATAAAAACATTACTTTGGTTGGCAGCACTGGTAACACTGGCTAACAAAGTTAACCAAGTTGTCGTCTTCAAAATTATGAGCAATTTCCTAGCACCGAAAGTTCCACGAGAGACAGAAAGACTTTGCACTTTGAATAATTGCACGTACGTTGCGGGCCTATATTTAACTGGCTAACTGCGGGGGATCCTTCCGCACCCCCCACCCCCTGCTTGCCCTTGGCGTGTTACGTGTTTTGGTAACTTAAAAGCCAAATCTGCTGTGGCCTCGCAGCTGTCTAGGCCGCAATTACGATAAGCGTCGCTAATTTTCGGCAAGTGAATTTAATTCGCTGTCCGCCCAACGATTCAATTCCCTTTCAAATACTGAGCTGAAAATTCCCATTATTTTTATTTTTTTTGTATTTTTTTTTTGAGATTTATCGCATTGTGTTTCAGTTTTCCTTTGTGGCCTGCTCGTCTGGGCGTGTCCTTAATATGATGCAACAATATTATGTTTGTATGCACTTAAGCAAAGCAGCAACCAAAAGTGGCAAATGCTCGACTAAGGGATACCCGCACCGGGCTATTAAATTTTGCTATTTTTAAATACAATTTTAAGCAAAAGAAGAGAATGCAAATCCAAAGCAATGCTTCATAAATGTAAGACTAAAATGCCGAAGGTACAATTTTAAGCTTATCTGGCTTTTGTGCATACAATCGATATTTTTAGAAATAATTCAAGAGAAAACGACTTTTATTTTAAGCAAATGTTTTTTTAGCAATTTAAATTTAAGTTTTTTTAGTATCTCGAAGATCAGGTTGGGAAAACTAATATACCCTTGGCTATAGGATTAAAATTAACAGTTGCGAAATCCGACAGAGATGGAACAGAGAAGCAAATGAGTCAGTCAGAGGGAGAGAGGAAGAGAGAGCGAGAGAGAGAGAGAGAGAGTAAGCACCGCAAAGCATAAAATGTGGCAGCCACAGTGGCAGTTGGACAAAGTGGAGCAGGTGAAGCTGCCACGACGAGGCTGCCAAACCAAACGAAACACAGCTCAAAAACACAATACATTTCATACAATAAGTACGAATGTATTCAGCATTGTGTGTGTGTGTGTGTCTGTGTGTGTGTATATATGGCTGTTTCCTGGACTTGTGAAATACAATTTCGGTAAAGTGTAGCGAAAATATTGCGGTAAATACTTTAAATTTAATACAAGTGGCTGGAAAAGTACACTCAAGGATACTTGGATGTGTCCGTTGCCTGGAAAGTGTTTTGGCCAATATTTTCATAATTAATGGCATGTGCATTGAGTGCCTGAGTACGAAGCACTTACTCAATATGAAGAAAATAATTGAAAGCTTACTGGTTTTGCCCTCCTGTGAGTGTGTTTTAAATGATTTAAGCGATTGAAATTATTCTTGTTTGTCTGCGATAAACGAATTATTAAATAAGATGATTAAAGTCAGTATAAAGGAGTAATATTTAATAGACAACTGACTTCGTTTCTTGTCACCATTTTGAAAAAGAGCTGCTTTTAATTTTAAATTGGATTATTAATTTATTAAATTATAGCTAAAAATGTACTTTAATTATAAGCCCATAAGCCTTTATTAATATATTATTCAAAAGCGCATAAAGTCAGCTTAATAATTCCTGATTTATTATTCTGATAAATGCCAAAACACATTTTATTATCATTCAACATATAATATATAACCTTTAAATATATAGTATTAAAATATATGATTATGACTAATTACATGACATCTTTAAAATCGCTTGAAAACATCAAGTTTGAATCTCAAAGCCAAATTATCTTTTTAAATCTTATGTCATCTCTTATGAATTTCACACCTTAGATTCTTTCGCATTAATCCAGAGTTTTAACAGCAAACGTTTTTATGTAATTGAAAGCCAAGTTATTATCAGCTTACTTGTCTAATTCATTAAGCGTTAATTAAAGGTGCTTAGTTATGAGCACTTTCCAAGTTTCAATTAGGCGTAAAATGTGGTAATTATAGTAAGCGATCTCCTGGACTTAACCGACTTTAAGATGACTTTAAATAATTACACAAGAAAATTATTAAAATTTTATAATTGCCTTAAATGGCCGGCAGCATTCAAAACCACAAGACCAACAAGAACATCTACAATGAAAGCAACCAAAATGGCAGTAACCACAGAAACAGCAACAACAACAGCAGTAAGAACAACCACGAAAAGGACGAAGGACGAAGGACGGTGAACGTTGCCGTTGTCGCTGTCGCTTATCTATGTGCATAAGTTATGAGTCAGAGCCTCGGTCGAACGCTCTTCGTTAAAACGTGTTCAGTGTCACACTGAGACAAGCTCCCTCCCACACACGAGCACGAACCTTGGCTGATGGCCCAAGGCCGGCATTTGCTGTCAATTTGAAAGACCATTTCACGTGGCGTGTGTCCAACAGGATAACATTTTGCATATTTGAGCGCAGCAACGTAGCGAAATAAAATGTTAACTTGCAAAAGGGAATACATTAACACATCTTTACAATTAAGGACATCCAGGAGAGCAGCAGCCACAGCAACAACAACTACACTCACTCACTCACAAGCTGCTAAAGTCCCCAATGCACTTACGAGCTTCAAGACAGTCAAGTCGTCCTGTACGAACAGCACTTCGCTTCAAGCAGCAGCTCCTTTCGGCCCAAGGCGCCAGGCCATATAAAATTTAACATACAAAGTAGATAAAGAGAGAAAGACAGTGTGTGAAAGAGAGAAAAAGAGAATGAATGAAAGCGACTCGCATTATGCAGAGTCGATTCAAGTGACCACAAAACGAGCCGTCGGCACTTATGCATGAAGCCACGCAATGAGCCAGGACTTCTCTGCCTGACCGCATCCCACAACTGCATGCATTGCAGATACATTTATACAAACTTATAGCAATATCTAAGAGTATCTGTGTGTGATTCAGATTTTTGTTGCAGCCAAAGAGGCGTTAAAAATGCAGCCAGGCATGTCATGTACCTCGACTATTCATGCATCCTTGCAGCTCCTGCTGTTGCGTTGGCTGCTCCTGCTTCAGAAACATCCTGCAAGCTGCTTACCCATTTTTTCATAGTCTTCTTACTAGCATAGTTAATTTTTTTTTATATCTAACGAACATTTTATCCAAGAGTTATGTGCAAGTAGTTAAAGTACTTTATGCTTTACATACAACAACAACAACAATTTACAGGACGCAACTGGCTTCAATTTAAGCTCTGGGAAAATATATACTGGATACTGGGGAAAAATATACTATTTTAAGTTAATAGGAAAAAATAACTGGCATATAAAGCTGCTTAAAATATGCTTAATAGAACTTGAACTCTTCGTTGCACATTTTTAATCTGCTTTTGATCAAAAATATCAACTGAGTAAGTGGGGTTGAATGAGGAATGAGAAATAACCATAAAGATTAGCTTGATGTTATTAAAAAATACTGAGTAACTATTTGTTAAACCTTTTTACTTTTATATTTTTAATACATTTAAAAATGTTGCAGCTCTCAATATATAATTTGAATAAATCTACAAACACTTGGCAATCCTGAAGGTCTAATTTTAATTTTTTAGAAATCTTTTGGCTGACGCTGAGTCTTGTTTTGGTGTTGACCACAACAGCCGCAACTGCTAAATTGTGCAGAGAAAACTCCTTTTAGTTGCCAGCAAACAAATTCAATTAATGCAAAAAATAAAATGGAAAATGGTAGCCTAATATATTTGCATATTTGAAGACAAGTCAGACATTAGGGCTTGCGGGTGAGTTGCATAGAAATATCGAATGCTGTCTAACATTTCAGGAAAACTTGGCTGCCTGTCTGCTTGGTTGACCATTTTGGCTATCTCCGGTCAGTTACAGTTTCAGGATCGGGTGCCAGCATATCGATTGGCATTTGCCGATGGCCACAAAAGTTTGTTTACCGTTGCTGGGACATTTTACAATCAGTAAAAGGCAAAACTTTGCCACAATATTTATGTCCGTTACACACTTAAACTCTCTCACATACACTCACATATATACATGCGTATGGGACATAACAGTTAGCACTTTCTAATGCATCTGTGACCTCAATACTCTCGAATTTTGGCTCGTGTTTGTAGCAGATTTCTTTTTTGGCATCAACGTTGACTGAATCTGCATAGAGTTACAATAATTTAACATGAATTTCATTTTAAATAAACGACATGGATTTAGCTTAAAGACCTTGCCTTAATACCTACGGAGGTACAACCTTCTCAGCATAATTTGTTCCCCAGACAAGCCAAGACTATCCATTAAATGTCCCCCGTTGCCCTTCCAAATTGACAGGCAAAACATTGATGGATGGTTAAGGTAAACCCCATCGATCTCTCTGCAGCCCCACTTATTGCCCCTGCAGCTATCAGCTCTGTCTAAACTTTTCAATTAGTAATTTTAATCATGATACCGACCAGTAGCTTTCCTCACCCACCAACCCCGCATCCTCACCCAGCGCACACTGCATAATTTGTTCCACAAATGTGCCAAAATTCGCCAAATTTTATTGTTGTTTCTGTATGGTGCTTGTGTGAATGTGTGAGAGTGAGAGAGCTTTATTTGTATATTTGCAGGATAAGAGCGCAACTTTGAATCAAACTAGGTTTGTTTAATTTGGGTCAGACAAACAATTGCAAATTTATTTGAAATATATTTAGCTCTAAGGCGGAAATTCGATTATCGGAAAAATTATACAATATGGTGAAGAACAATTTTAATTAGCAATCTGATCAGATATTTTTGATTTATTATTTTTAATTAGAATTGGATAGATATATCTTTTTCTGCATTTTTCAATTATTTCATTAAAAGTCTTTGAGCTTGGAACAAATTTTCCTTGATAAATTATGGGTTATGCAATATTTACAGGGAGGGAGGAAGTAATAATCAAAGGTGAACTAATAATATGCAATGAGAGAAGAAATGTCAAATGAATCTAAAAGAAATCCATACACAAGGGCTGAAATCTGGTGAAGATATATTATTATGGTATTTTAAAAACTGCAGATTATAAGTTCCAAAAGCATCTCTATAAGTCGGATGACTTTAAATTTGTTCAACAAAATAATCACATTCTTCAAATGTTGCTGGCAGCTCTAAGGCTGTTGTTCAGATCAAAACCATATAATTAATTCCATATCCATCACCTCACATGTGGCGTCAGGTCCTGGCAAATGCATTCAACTTTTGTTGCCATTGAACAAACTTTTCTTTACTTTATTTAACTTTTGCTGTTTGTGGGCCGCAAAATATTTGCACAAATACAAATTCCATTTCAATTTCGGGCCATTAGTGTCGCCGTTTAAAGCAGCTGAAAAAAGTTTTGTTTTCACGCTTTGGCATTAAAAGAAAACAGTCGAAGCAAAAAAATAGAAAGGAAAGCAAAGAAACGAACCGAAAAAAAGTAGCAACAAAGTTTTTCAGTTTGTCTGCAATACCCCGCAGCTGATTCTGTTCCACCACCGCATATCTCATGACTTGGTTTTTGGCGTAGCCATTTTTCAACTTTAGCCATTTTGCAGCTTTTGTTTGTTTGCACAAGAAAAATTAAAGGAAAATAACAGCAGTAATGAAATTGAAATAACCACCGCCTTTTGTCATATGTAAAATTATTTTTTTTGCTGTTCGCGTTTAAGCTCAAAAGTTCAATACGCAATGATAATTGGATAGTAAGAACTTAATATTTTTTTTTTATTTTTAATTTACACCAATTTAGTGATGTAAAAAGACCTCAAAAATCGACAACTCAGTTTGCAAAGAAATTTTCTTAAGCTCCTTAACTCATTTTTTTGACAGACAATTAAGTTTAAAAATATTTAAAAATTTGAATTTTACAAAAGAGGAAAAATCTATATTTTAAGGAAATACTTATTTAAACCATAACTATTTAAACTTGAACGCTGAATGAATTTAGACAACTTCATTAACAGTTTGAATTTACTACACATCTAGTTTAAAACAATTATTAATAATTGAAAACCTTAATTTAATAAACCTGTTTAATTGGCCTTTTAAATTGGCAAATTAAAAATAAAATATTTTATAATGCCACTTTAAATGCCCAATTAAAACAGTTTTATTAAATTAGGTTGCAGCCAAATATTTTTCGAAGCTCAAATATTTTGCATGCAAAAGTGCTCAACACTTATTGACATTTTAGTATTCCAGCAATTTAGCCAATATTTCAGATTGTTGTATTTTATTATCTATTTAAATCTGAAAATATTTGTGTTGCCGTTTAGACTAAATTATGTTTGCAATGTTCATTTAAGTTATTTTTTTTTGACTTTGTCGGCCAGTGCAAAACTTTTGCCCACAGAAGTATGCAACACTTTGTGACATTTGCTGCAAAGAGTTCCCTGGGAGTAGACCACAAGAAGCACCACACAATGTTCTTTAATTTAATTAAAAAATATATACATATATATATTTTTTTTCATGCTTTTTCCTATTTTTTGGTTTCTTGTTGTTTGCCAAAAAACTTTGCCATGTAAAAAATATGACTAACGATGAGCAGAAGTGGTGCCACACCCCACTTTCAACGCCTCCAGCGGACACACACGCAGCAGACACGCCTACAATAAGCTCACTAAGCCAACTAGCTAACTAAAGCAAAAGCTGCAGCTTCCATCTGCCACATCGTTGTTGCTGTTGTTGTAGTTGTTGTTGTTGCTGAGCACAGTGGGTCATGTGGGTCAAGTGGGTGGGTCAAGTATTAGAATTGTGAGCTGGGCAAGGGTCGGCTTACGGTCTCTGTTGTCCTAGCATGGGCTAAGTGGTTTTTAATGAAAGTTAGAAGCCGTTTTAATGCAACTTGTTGTTGCTAATTGTGTTATGGAGAGACCACGTAAGCAACTCCCTTACAACTACCCTTTCTCCTCCACATAACCCGACGCATTTTTAAAGCGTAAGCTACTAATTTTTATCATGGCCCAACTAAATGCCAAAGTTAGACCAGGAAAAGTTTAAATATTAAAAGGATTTGAAGTATTTAAAGGTAGCATGGCTAATTGCTCTAAATACGGTCTTTTAATAATAACTGATAATGACTCTGAAAAACGACTCAATAAAGAGCGAACTTATTTATTTATTTATTTATTAAGCTCGTTGTTAAGTATTAACAACGTGAAGGGAGAAAAAGTCTGGAATAATTTCAAAATGTATTTTTGACATTTGCCTTTGTTCAATTTAATATTCGTTTGCTTTATTGGGTATTATTCTTTGCCACACAGTTGTAAATATATTTGTTTTCATCTCTTTCTTTTCTGCTCCCCCTCTCTGTCTTTCTCTGTTGCTCATTCTCGCTTTGTTGTGGTGCTTTTATTTTGCATAGCGTGTTTTTTGCTGGCACTTTTTCAGTTGATTTCCTGACCCCTGGCTTCCTGATCGGAATTCTGTATTTCCGTTACGTCCATTACGCTTTTAAATGTGAACTCTCGCTTTGTTCAACGTTCTTTTATACAGTTCCTCCCCGTTGTTTATTATTGTGGCCGCTGGCGAACTGAGCTGAGCGGTGGGAAAACTCTAGAAAATTCAATGTTTTGGCGTGAGTAACCAATTGCTCTTATCTACAAAAATAAGTTTTCTTTTTAAATATTTAAATAAATATATTTGAGTAAGAGATTGTCAAAAGTGCAATCCTTTCTCTCATGTTCTTACTAAGCTCAAGTCCCAACTACGTAACCAAGTATCTGAGTTCGTGTGGTCCTCTCATTTGGTGTCTCTGTTAACGCTCAACTAACCTGACAGTGTCATAATTTAGACCCAAAATTAATTTGTTTTGCTTTCTTCCTTTTCTCATTCTGCCCTTTGCTTATCTCAGCTGTGGCTGGGGCTTTGCATTTCCCAACAGATTTGCTGCTCAACGCTCAGTGATTTTAATTAACATTTCTGATTTTGTGGCTTGTGTGTGTGTTTTGCTTTTTATTAGCACACCTGTGCGCAGGTGACACACAATCTTAGCCAATGTGCCATGGATTTAACTTTGTCTGCGGCTGCCCTTGTCCTTGCCACAGATTCTCAGACTAATTAATTGAATTGCTACTTGCTTAATTAGCTGTGAAAGTTTTTGTGATTAAATTTTTCGTCAAGAGTTAATGCCCTAATGAAACTTAATTAATGCATATTTTGATACGAATTCTTTTCATTGCAGAAGTTGCAGCAAGTTCTTTGTGCTCCCATAAACTCAACACAATTTTGAGGTAAGTTTGAATTTCTTATCTTCTTCTATTTGATCAGCTTCATTTCGTTTATCATCCTTCAATCAATCTATGCATCTATTTTCATGGCACTCAACTCTTCTGACGGTTGTCATTGCTTTGACAGCTTCATTCAATCATCAATCCTTGCATTTTCTATTTATTTTATTTTGAAATATTTGCAGTTCACTTATTTTTTTGGTTCACATCTTTCTGCATGATTTTTTTATTGTTATTATTGAGCATGAAATATGCATTTGCTTTGAGCGTGGCTTTTTATAGAAAAAAAGTATTTGAGAGTATTTTTGTTTACGTTGTTATTTGAAATTTATGAATGCATTTATAAGTTATTTGCTATTGGCATTTGTAGCTGAAAATCAATGTGGTAAATGATCTAGTTATATATTTTTTATCTTGGATCGAAAATATTCTAAATCAACTTTAAGGCAGAACTCTGTAATACAATACATTCGTAGGTTGTATCTTAGCTGCTAATGGGTAAAATGTATTTTGCAAACGAAGAACATAATTCACCTTTAATGCCAAGAGCCTTAGAAGATTCTTGCTTCTTGGTCAGCAGTAAAAAGGTTGCTCGAAATCAAACTTGTTCAACAATCTGCTGACCATAGCTTAAAGGCAGCTTTCGTACAAGGAAAACCGGAAAATGAAACAAGCAAAATCAAAGTGAAATTCAATCCAACAAGGCAGAAAGCAGCTGCAGGCAAAAAGTCGAGCACAATGTGTCAATGTGTGTGAGTTTGTGTTTCGATATCCTTAATCAAACATGTGTATATGGAATCAAATTATGGGAAGAAACACATGCGCATAAGTATGCTACAGTATATTGCAACAGCAGCAAGACTTGCTGGCCAAGGACTCGCCTGCTTGCCTAACTGATGAAACTGATAATGATAAAAAACGGCCAGATAAAATGCGCCTGGAAAATGCCCTGAAATGAATGCCAAAGACGCAAGGAAGGCAATGAAGAAGACAGCGGCAAAATAAATTATGAAAAGAATGTTGAACACGCATGTGCATAAGGAAATGGGCGAGAGTCCTTGTAAATATAAATACATGTGTATGTATGTGTGTGCTTCTCGCGCTCTGTAATTAATTTGATTTCATTCATTCAAGTCAAGGCAATGTAAGGGACCCCGGCAAAAGCCAGTTAAAATTAATTGAAAGGCAGCCTTTAAGAAAGAAGTTCAGATGGAGGAAGGAAATTCGCGATCGCAATTCATTCATAATTTCCAGCAAGCTTAAAGCTTACTGCGAAACAGAGTATTCTTTTTATGGATGTGTGAGTGCGTGTGAGGAAACTCATTGAACTTGCTGCTTGGCGTAAACAAAAGCTAGCGAACGCCCCATAAAACGATTCGACATTGGTAATAAAGCGCTCACTTGCAGTTCGTATATCCCGCTTAAATTCCTCCTCCTTCTTCTGTTCTCAGTTCGCTTAGTTTGCCTTCTCCGTCTCCTTCTCCTGCTCTTGCTCCTGCTCCTGTCATGGTTTATGTGGTAGTGTCCTGAACGAGGTTAAGAGCTTAATGAGAGCTGGCTGAAGCTGAGGCTGAGGCTGAGGCAGCGGCAGTCTGCAGTTGACATATGATATTTTTATGTGCCACACTGTGCTCCCACCAACAAGAGTTTGCTATTAACATGAATGCAAACCGATGTCATACTACAAGGTAAATGCTAAGGCCTTAGCCTGCCCGTAATTAGTGCAAAGAGTCCTTCGCAAAATGTGCCACAATTTTCTGTTCTTTAGCTCGTCTCGTATTTTGGGACTCAAATTATCTAATTGAGAAGCCATGTTGCAGATATTTAGCTGGGGAATTTTCGGTTAGCCAGAGAATAGGAGTTTATTAAATTAATGCTCACTTCAAAGCCAAATCTAGTTTATAATTATGAAGTGTAATTTAAGTCCAAATGTGGCATTTGAAAATGTTGCCAATTTGACTGATTTGGTTTGGCCTTTGTTCCTGTTTGTTGTTTGCATACTCCTTTTACATACGTATTTTCCACTGCTCGGCTCTTTGTCAATTAGTCACAACAAGCCAACAAGTTATGCAGTTGGCATTGCTGACGCTGACGCTGATGTTGTTGATTGTCTGGTTGTTGTTGCTGCTGCTGCTGTTGGCACATCAAGCGTCAGGGAGCGTGACAAACAACATGTAAATACTGACAACAATAACACATAGATACGTGCTCACTCCCAACTCACTTGCACTGGAGTTGAGCACGTGCTTGTGCTGTTTTCGTGACACGACAGTGCACGACACTATGTAAAATATTTTCAGAAATATAACTAAAAGATTTAAATGCTTAAAAATAATAAAAACATTGTTTAAATACATATAACTATACACTGAAATTCCTTATTATTGAATTAAACATGCCTAAAACTCATTTTTAAAAATTTTTGTTAGATATTCATATCAAATATATTACCGTGATTGAAAACTTCAGTTCCCAGTGTGGGAAGTGGGTGTGTCGAGTAATTATAACTGAAAATGTAATTAAAGCCCGTTTGTCTTTAAAGACATTTCGTGAATAGTATTTCGACATTTGATTGGCACGCATTAATTATAGCACGTTTGTGGTCAATTAACTTGCAGAAAACTGTCATACGTAAACATAATCTTTAGTATCTATAAAATTACATCAGCCATAATTTGTTGAAAGTAAGATAATATTTGTTAATTGATATCATTTATTTAAGCTAGACGGTATTTAAGCTAGACACGAAGTCAGCTCTAACCTCTATTTACAGTAACACACACGCCCACATACACTCTCACCCACACACACACACACACACACACACACACACACACACACACACACACACACACACACACACACCTACTCATATACAAATGTGAATAAACAGAGCTGTGAGTGACCGTTGTAGCATTTGGCGAACTGCAACACTGTTTGGCATTGTGAACCGCTTCTGGCCATTGTTTAGCTTGCAGTCATATTTGCCGTAGTTGATGACATTAATTGTTGCAATTTGCTTTTCGTATTTTTTTTCCCATTTGTTTGTCTATTGTGTAAGCTTTACGGCAAGTCGAGCACGTCGGTTGGTGGGTTTTCATTACCTTTTACTTTTACCTTACCTTTTACCCGTTGTCGTTTAGCCGGATTGAATTGCAACAACTAAAGCTGGGCTAACAAGGGCGACTAGGTCGTCGTCTGCCGTTTTGGCCTGGCATATCAATTTCGTTTATACGCGCTCTTGATTTATTAGTCGAGGAGAGTTGCCAGCAGCAATTTAGCGACTGGGGGATTTGCTTAGGTAGACAGTTTTAATTAAATTTTATTTAATAATTCATTATGCAGCGGCGACGATGCCGTTGGGAGTTCATGAGCTGCCAAAAATTTATGACGAAAAGTGTGTTGCATATTTTACGGACAGATTTTTCGCGACTGGCAGTTGGAGGTCGGTTTACCATGCCACGCAGTGTGGCAAGCAAATTTATTAAGTGTGGCAAGCAAGCTTCTGCTGTGAGCTACTGGCTAAGTTTTTGCACTTGCAACAAAATTGATTTCATAAATTTCAAATATTTTGTTGATTTTAAATATTTAATTTTAATTTTAGTGAAGAGAAAAATAATCACCAAAGCAAAGAACAGCTCAAACAATTGAATACAATACAGATATCACAACTAGTGCTTAATTAAATAAGTTTAACAATTAATAGAGCTCGTGGTTGGTGAGTTAATTAAGTGCCAAACATGCGAGTTCACAAGTCAATTGCATGTGTCCCACATTTTGTTGCACTTGAGCAAATAAGTTGACAGACAGTCAGACAAATGCAACGGCATTGCAACTGCAGCAATGTGTGGCAACATACATAAAACGGGAAAAAGCAAACGCAAACTCGCAACATCAACAAGTTCATTAAAAAAGTTAGCGAAAGAGCAAAAAGCATTCAACTGCAACTCAAACGGAACGGAACCCGACAATTGCAACGCTTCACTTGAACTTTGCTAAAAATTGTTTCATTCCTTTTTATGTTTTTTTTTGTTACATACATACATATGTCCCTCTGATGATTAAACTATTAATGTACCTACATGATATGCAAACAAAAGGAGGCGGCAAATGAAATGATGCGGCTCAGTTGTGTGCGACCACAAAATGGCAGGCAAATTGCACAGTTTGGATAAGAAAGGATTAGTGGATATAATGCAATTCGACTGTAAAATACTCTACAAGCATGAGAAATACTTTATGTTATTTAGTTGGAATTTGATTGAAAATATTTAGAAGCATCTATTCAATCCAAAGACCAAACCATTAAATAGCCTAAAGGCCTTAATAAAATTAAAGTTATCAAAAGTGTTAAATTTATTTTGATTTTAAACCCAATTCTGCAATGGGAAACATGTGATTAAACGTTCCTGATTATGATATTTGTATATAGTTAGTAAATTATGTATTAACTTTAGCAAATCAAATTTACAAAATCGTTTTAAAACTTTGAGCATTTTATAAAATAGAGTGAAAGTGTCGTCATTTACTAAACTAAAAGGATTTCTAAAGCTTTCACACTTTACCCTTCTCTCATGCTATACATGATTTGATTGCGGAAGCTTCCCGCAGGTTTATTATGTGTTGGTAACTGTTAGTGTATAGGGGTGTGTGACGGAACCGGATGAGAAGTTGCAATTGAATTGTGTGCACGTTTTCTATGAGAAGTAACATGCTCAAACATTTCCCTTTCAAACACCCGCCCGCTCGCTTGCTTCCCTTAATTTTCACGTTTTGTTGCACTTCATGGCCAGCGAAGTGTGTCGATGGTAGCGAAAGTGAAACCGCCAAAAGCTCAGCCCTTTTGTATAATGCCCATGCATTGTTAACAACCACCGGTAGGTGGTAGGAGCAGAGCCACCAATATGTAGAAGGGGCAGGGGAAGCGGACCTCGCTCTTTGTGATGCCGGAAGTTTGTGGTGGGAAATTTCATTTATGCTGACACTTGACTTGGTTTGACTCGACTTCGGACTTCGCTGCACCCCCTGGATCCATTTGCCCTCCCCGTCCCTCCTGTCCACGGTTGCTCTTGGGCATGGCTTTAATTCGCAGAAAATAAATAATGGTAACAGACATTCGAGTCCTGAGCTCGATTTGTTGGCCGTTTGGCCTTGACGGTCAGCCAGTCAGCCAACCAGCCAGTTCTATTCAATTCGTATCCAGCGAGCTACGTATTATGTTCAAGTTGTGCACTTTTTCCATTTCCTCTTCGACTGCTCGTCAGGGCACATTAGAGCGGAAGCAGGTTGAGTGAGGAATGGACCCCCAGATCGGGTACGAAGGGCAAAGAAACAAAAGACAGGCCGACAGCTCTTCATTGATTTTGTTGGTCTTTTGTGGCTGCCGTTGCCATTGACTTGTCCTGCTCTGTCCTGTCCTGTCCTGTTCTCTCCTATCTACTAGCCAAGTTTGCTCTCTGCCGTTAAATGTGACAATTTAATTGTTTCGTAATTGTTGGCTCTTTGAAGTGGGCTTTGATTTATAACCAGAATTGAATAAGCACCACTACAAATTAGATAACTTTTACTTTTTTTTTTTAACTACAAATACAGTTACAGTTGACCTAAATTTACACTGCCGCTTTCATTCATATTTGCTTTGAGCTCAGAGAAATTTGCAAATTCTATTTATATACCGTAAAACAGCCAACGGCGTTTGAGCATCAATTTGTGAACAGAAATGCAGAACGAGTTGATAAGGTTATAAATTTATTATTCTCATTCGTCTATTCAAATTCATGAATACACTCCAGTTTAAAAATTTATCATTTATCAAATGCGAAGAGAGTTGAGAGGTTCATCAGTCATGTTGTTACTTTTGATCTTAAAGTAGTTTGATACCTAAGAGACTAGAATTCCAAGAAATGTAGAACAACATTTACAATTTTAGTGACCTGTGCATCAATTTATGGAAGTCCTTGTTGCGCTAGAAATACATTAAATAAAATAAAAGTAATAAATTGAATTAAATAAATTATAATAATAAAATATAAACATTGAGAAGTCTGTAAGCCAATAATAAAATTGTTTATATTCATTCAAATTATTAAACTACAGATAAATTGTTATGACTTTTGATTTGAATGTTACTCATTGTCCTATATTTCAGGCAATTAATTCGATTTATCTTGGCAATTTCCACATTCGCTTTGTTTAGCCTACTTCAAGGCGCAACACGAGCTTCCACTTGAATGCCATAAACACGCGTCTGAAACTAAAACTTTTGAAAAGGATTGCTGAGCATGAAATTGGCTGCCTTGTACTTTAAGGGATACCCACAGTGAAGACTGTTTCTAAAGACCCGGGCACAAAAGTTTAGCTGCTTGTGCTTATGTTGGGGCTCAAATGAAGTTAGCAAAACTGATTAACTCTCAGCAGCTCGGCATGATTCTGAGCTCCTTGCTCGCAGACCGGCGTCTGGCAGGATGCAGATTGCAGGCTGGAAGCTCGATGCCTGCTGGCCTTCAGTTCTGGCTCTTGCTTGATAATTGAATTTGCCAAGCAACGCAACGCCAGAGTCTGATAATAAAAATTTGTTATCCTGCTGCTCTTTGGCACAACCTTAATGATAGTTTGTCTAGAGAGAGGGAGGGTATGGCATTTGGGTGTTAAATATAATTTTAATGAAATATTTGATGCATTTGCAGTTGCATTAAAATGCAATTACAAATTGTCGAGAAATTTTCGCAAGCAAACTTGAATTTCAAATAAATCACGCTGCCTTAAGATATTCCATCAGTTGGCCGATTTTACTTTCCTTCTGTTTGCTCTCGCCTCGTCTCGTCCCCCGCAAATCTGTTGTCACTCCACTTAGACTTTAGTCTTGGTGCCGGCCATTTGCTTAGCCACGCCCCAAGCAAATGCCACGCCCAAAGCTCTAAAAGCTAACAGCAAAACAGTCGGGTCTGTGCTAATTCCGGCATTTCCCATGATAAATGGCAACCGCAAAACAAATTTATATACACGCGCAGAAATGAGAAAGAATCCGCAGGATTTTACAAACATATTCTCCCCAGTTTTACATTTTTGTTTTGTGCTTTCTTTCTTTTTTCTGACTTGTCACATCTGTCATTGAAATTTATGATTTTCATAAATTTGCAACTGACCCTTTGGCACTTTAAATATTTGCCATCCATTTACCTCAGCTTATTTTGCTGTGGATAGCTGCAGATTGGCCGGCAATTTGCATAGCGATGCTTTGGCAGCATCCCTGGGTGCATTGAATGCGACATTTGTGACATTGAAGCTGATGCACAGCCAAGGTAACAACCCAGAGGGCACAGGACAGATGACAGAGGTCATAGGGCGAACAGGGGCTGGCGGGAGGGTTAGTCGTCTGCTTGTTACACATATTCATATCACTTGATTTCGAAAAGTTTGCCAAGTGTCCCTCTTGGCTTTGGCACAAACAAACTGGCCATGAATTTGTGTGTTCGTCGTGTACTTGAGCTTGATTATGACATGTGTGTAGTGTGTGTGTGGAGCGTGTGTGTGTGTGAGCTATGCAGCTTTAGCTTTAGTTTAGCTCAAGTTTTGTCCAAATAGATGAATATATATTAATCAACGTTTCTTGATTTCTTACAGAATTGTGCAACCATAGCAAAGGTGAGTAAAGTTGGTAAAGTATTAATTAAATATTTAGAAGAACTTATAACTCGAACGGGTGTTATTGTAATATTTAAATATAACTATTTAATTAGTGTATATCTCCGAGGCTAAGAGTACTCAAACACCGTTTATATTTCATATGCTTGAAATTAAATATGTATTAATTTGTATTAACTTAATATATATAATTTTAAAAGTACCCCAGTGGTTAGCAAAGTTTATTGATTTCTATTAATGTAACTACTGTTACAAGTAAATTTTTTATGTAATACCCGTCAGACCTTTAGCTTATTTTTATCCATTCAAAAAGAGTCGTTAATTATGTGCACTGCAGAACTGAAAAACTTTTAATAATTAATATTGAACTAAAAATGGAGCATGTTTAAAATTGAATTGAACAATTGTATCCGCTATTGTGTGTGTGTCTGTCTGTGTGTGTGGTGTGTTCCTATTGAATTAACTTGGGTGTTTCTGGTTTCTGCCTGCCTGCGTTCGTCACTTAGAAGCCATGTACTTTGAGGCGATCGGCCTTGGCCAGACCGGCCTTAGTTAGCCACTGACAGATGTTCTCACGTTGATCTCCTTGGAGTTGCAGGACCTCGCCGTATTCGGGGTGCTCAATGACTGTGCCGTTGCAGGCGAATTCCTTTTTGCAGGAGCGGACAATCTTCTTGAGATCGTATTCAGTCGATAGGCCCTGGACGGTGGTTAGAGTTTTGCGACCGTTGCGCTGTTGGATACGAATGTGAACGAGACCGTCTTGGATGTCATCATCGGGTCCCTTGATGGCATCCGCGAATGGATCGCGTGAATTGAGATTCTGAATGGACATACGAAGAGCTGTGCAGGAATTGAACAAAACTAATATGACGACTGCCAAAATGTGCACTAACAGCAAATAGAGGGTGTTTGTTTATTTTAATTTCTTGAACGGCTCAATTTTTTATACTTTCTTCTTTTTTGTTAATCTGATTAGAATCGGAATTTTATGACTATTTTTTTTTTTGTAGGACAACCAAAAATATTTACTGCGACTAGCACTAAATTATAGATAATATTTGCTAGAGCTCCTTTAATTTATTTTTCAAACTCGATTTGTCATTTCATTTCGAAATTCCGGCTTACTAAGTCCGTTTCAATTCATTAGCGTTTTCCTAATGAAAACTAATGAAGTCTGGCAAATTATCGCAGCTTGAAGATTTTCAAGACTATGCCAACTTAACGGCAATTAGAGCTAATAAGTGAACAGATTTCCCCTCCGATTTCCCTTTTCAACCATTTTCCATTTCTCTCCCACTTGCTTAAGTTCTACTTTTAATGCAATTATTATCCAATTTATGAAATTGAGCAGACTTCTTTTATGGCTTTTATGACTTCATGAAATGCTACTCGTTCCTACATAAAATTCAATAAGTGCCTGGCCTGGTTTGGTCTGGGCTTTCTGCCTGTTCTTTGCTCTGGCAATGTGAAAAGTACAAGGAAAATGCATAAATTCAATTTGGGAAATTTGAGAAAAGTGAGGTACAGTAAGCATAGCCTGCTTTTAGGCGCTGTTGCGTAAAAACATGTTTTTGCTTGATTAATTTTTTGCGGTTGTAAAAACCAAATCATAACGCCAAACAAAGCAAAATAAAAAAAAGAAAGTGGAAAATAACAAGTATTGGCGCTAGAGCAGAACGACTAAAATATACCCTGCATTTTAAAGTCTGAAATTGGCTATAGTATTTATGTACAATTTATTTATTTCTATTTTAGGCACAGAAATAAAATATAACACCTCACAAAGTTAGTTAGTTCTGATATTAATATTTCTCTCCGATAAAACATCTTTTTTCACCTACTACAAATCTGTTCTCAACTTCATCAAACTTTCTGTTGTGGCTATAGGGTATGAAAAGGTAGCTACGCAAACACAAAATCAAATTAGAAAATTTGCATTTAGTTAGCTCTGCTGTGTGTGGAAGGTGTGGAAGCCTGCGTTTTTATGTGTGTGAGTGATGGTGCACAAAAGTAGGCAACAAAAAGTTTTTGCCGAATCACATGCATACATTTGATATCCCAGCAGGATGTAGGACTCAACCACACACCCCCGCATTCCTCAGACACCGGAGACCACAGCTGGCAGATGACGATGATGCTGGTGTATTATTTTCTTTTCCAAACTAAATTAAAAAGTTTTCCTTTTTGGGGACGACCATTCGACGTCTGATTATAATGAGCTTGTCATCTTACCAATAGATGAGGAAATGGAACAAGAAACAGATGCAAAATAGTCCGGAAAATGCTAATAAACTCGTACTCGTGGCTAATGCAGATGAAACATTAGGAACGTTTGGCAATTTGTCGGCTATCAGAAGTCCAAAAATTCATTCGACCAAAAGCAAATTTGCAGTGAACGACTGCATACAGTTTTAATTGCTTTTATCATGACTGGAAGCACTAAATTTCATCCACGTGATATATACTCGTATGGACTGCCATATATTTGTGTTTACTTGCCCCATCGGGCAAACTAAAGTTGCAACAGCTAAATATGATGAATGTAGCGCGGAAACAGCGCGTTGAGCGTGTGGCAAATAATGAAAAATTACCAACAACAACAACAACAACACACACACACAAATACAGTCACACTAAACAACTAAAAACTGTTACGAGCACACACACAAATATACTATACAGAGAGAGATATACACCGCAGTGCTGGATACATTTGGGCGCTGTAAAATATAAAATTCTATGAATTTGTACGTACATCATTTGAAAATCGTAAAACTTGCAAGTGTTGCTTGTTTAGTCCACACAAATACACCCACACACACGTTTAGTGTGTGTGTGAGCTGTCATAAACAGGCACAAAAAAAGGTAAATTTTCCTCTCTGTGTATGCGTTTTTATTATTCCGTTTTTATTTTTGTGTAAAAAGCGCATACACTTCTTTATGTAATTATAATGCCTGCCCAAATGCTGATGCCTCTGATGAGAATGCTAATGCTAATGCTAATGCTAATGCTGATGATGATGGTGACGGTGACGATGATGATGATTATAATGATTATGCTGCAGAGTTGGAGAGTGACTAAAGACGATTACGATTATACACTGCAGGGCTGTCGTTGCGTTATTTACCCAAGTTTATGACTTGCGCAAATTGTACAAAATTTTATGTGCTGCTGAGCCATGTGTAAAAATTAATAATAATTTTCACTCAGGCAAATTAAATAAACTCCGTGCATGTATTAAACGAAATATGCAAATTAAAATTAAGTCAAGCAATCATTTTGAGTTATTACCTGCGCTCAGATTTGAATTTAGTATTGTATTTTAATTGGAATAGCTAAGCTCTTACTATAAATAAAAAACCTGAATATAGATTGCTGAAGTAAAGAAGAAGAAAAACAAACTTTCGGTATAGGAACTAAAATTAAAGTTACTTTAATAAATACTTTGACAAATAAAAAAATATATGGGTAATTCTCCCATGTCGAATGCGACATTCGTACGCATTCAAAGTGAAATAAAACATATGCCAAAACATTATTTTGTTGTGACAAAAGGGGAAACTTATAGGTATTGATTAGCACTATAATTGGTGCTAAAGTTGATTTTGGGAAATTGTTCGTTTTCAAGAAAATTTAAAAAAACCAAGGCATTCGCACGCGACTCAGATAGAAGTCGTTTTTTTGGCGACCAGTTCTAGCACTGATTTCGGCAAAACGTGAACGAATATTTTGATGCAATTTATTTTGAAATGTAATGTATTCATTTATCTAAAAAATGCTTTTTGTTTGATTTAAAAATATCAAGTAGTTTTTTTTTAAATGTAATTTGAGTCACTGTCGCACGCGACATGTCGCACGTGACATTTTGTTCCACAATATATTTATGTTGTTTCTGTCTCTCTTTCTTTTAATGATATATCGAAACTGCTCGAAAAAATTGTTGTAAATTAAACTTTCAATATATTTCTATGTATTAAAATGGTTTATGTTACAATCTTACTATCTTACTTAGTGTAATCGATAGAATACAAACGGTCCATTTTGTAAATCAATTTTTAAGAAAATTGACATAAATATGGAAAAAGTGGATTTATTCCAATGTAGAATCTATATGTTCATTCTATTGAATTTCTTCTAGCGTATATTGCTTAAATAAATAACTTGAATACATTTTTGAAACATAATTTCACAAGATGTGAGTTTTTGAGCAATTTTTCGTTTTTAGGCTCGGTTGACATTTCTGGAGAAATGCCCATATGCAATTGCAAAGATTTGTGTAAGATTTAAAGCTGTCCTATTTTTATTTCTTAAAAACCTAAAAAACGCTGGAAATCTGCTTCTAGGCAAAATTGGCTTATGCAGAATCCACAGGATACCAAATTACCTACATGTTTAGAGCCCTACCTTTTTTTTTTTATTGCAGAGGACGATACCATTTTCTCGGAAAGCTATTCTTTCAAGTGCTTAAAGTTCTTCAAAATTGAACAGTGAAAAAACATGAACCACCCAAAAAATGCCCTTAAGCCGCACATTGTGGGCTGAACTTGAACTTGGGTCAAATTGTGCAAAATTATTTTTGTTTTGTAGCCACTCGAAACACTTGAATACGAGTATGCTCAGATATTCATTAGGTTCTCGCTCTGTTAGCATTTTGTATGAGTTTTGATGGGGCGTTCAATAAATTTCATCTTCTAGGATTAAGTGTTTAAGCCTAAACAACATTCAGCCAACACCTTGACAAAGACTTGCGTGTAAATGACACACACATTTGCCAATACGTAAAAATAGATGCTGTATGCGATAGAAGAGGCAAAAAGGGAGGCAGGCGGTTAGATGACATAACCAATAAAGAGGTTAAACTGCACGTTGACATGTGATAAACGGCGCTTGTGATGTGAGCGACTAATGAATGCCATGGACATCCGCAAACGTTTCCCTGCTCCGAACTGGCAATCGCACTGTCAACACGCCAGTGTCTCAGTTAGTCAGTGAGTCAGTTTGTCAGTGAGTCAGTCATGCAAACAAATAAAACCGCTTTTATTGTTATCCGTAATGTCAAAACATTGCAGCGGATGTTTAGCAAAAAGGTTGCAGGTTGCGGGGGAAAAGGTTACAGAATTGGCACATCAGCCAACTCTATGGCATGTGCGAGGGCAATTGAATATATCTGTGTGTCTCTGAGTGTGTGTGTGTGGTTGTGTGTGTGTGTGACCTACCTGTTCAGCTTTATCGCATGACACGCAGTTGTTCAGCAAATGATTTTACTATACAATTTTTCTCCTCTTTTTTCCGTAGCTTCCTTCAAACGACACACTAAACCATAAAGTACTTTAGGCTTGGGGTAAAACTGGGAGGCAGGCAAATCGTTTGGAGTCTATTGATTTTCCATTGATAAATAGCTGCCACTTTGGCGTCGTCTGTGCTTTTTGTGCGTGGGAACACACACACACACACACACTTGCTCACAGAGTCACCCACAGGTTAAATAGTTTAAGAATGTCTGGCACATTAAAAAACAATTTCCGTCAAATCACCTTTCAAAGGAAAAGCACGCGCGGAAAATGCAAAGTGAGCATAAAAAAATGAGCAGCTCTTTTTGTCATTTGAATATCGGCTTGAACGATGGCTTTAAAGCAAGCACACATAAATCTATTGATAAGTCGAAGAGAAATTTAAGGGATTTGTGTTCAGGCCAGGTCACTCAACTGGCCGTTGGCAAAAAGCAAACATGTCGCATCATCCCTGCGGCACTCGCATAAAAAATCTCTAAGAAATATTAATAAAAGATGAGCGACATTAGTGTCTTCTTCTATTTTTCTTTTTTTATTATTTTTGTCTTTTTTTTTTTGTTCAACCCAAAACCGTAAAAAAGAGGAGGGCAAAACACTTTTTACTACTTCCTTCGAAACTGAATGAACAACGCCCCATGCCGTTTGAATTGGCTGCCAGCTAACCTCGAGCATTTTTTTGACCTTTTTTTTAAGGCTGTGCTTTTTTTGCTCTTGCTTCTCTCTTTAAACAGACGCCAAATGCTGAAAGAAGATGCCGTAAATTTGTAACACTTTTTGGGCTAGACGGCTACGATGGTTGTAGTAGACAGAGACGCTATGCTTGAACTGTCTTTGGGATCGTTGTTCCTCTGAGTATGACAGAGCTGGCACAGGCAGAACAAAGCTAACAATAACAACAACAAACAATAACAACAAGCATCAAAACTTGGCCCCGGGCACAATTTGTCACACATACATGACACATAAATAATATATTTCATGTATATACAATATACACAACCAGACTTTGGTTACCATTTTGTGTGTGAGCAAAAAGAGAAACACACACACACACATACATATATTTATGTATGTTGTCGTATTTTGTTGGCCCTATTTTGATTAATAAATTGTTTAGAGCGTCACTGAGCAATGACCGAAACTTACTGACTTGTGGCTAATAAAATATGAATGCGGCAAAGTTTTCAGCCACAACAGCAGCAGCAGCAGCATCAAAGGCTCGACTTGGCCAAAAGCGTTGGCCAAATTAGTCATGCGCATATAAATATTTCTTGTAATTTATGTCTGCGCTGATGTATGTGTGTATGTGCCACAAATAGAGGGGCACGTTTAACCTCAGTTAACATTTGCATGCATAAGTTTCGTCGCATATGTCTCTGACTTTTCTTTGTGGTCTACAGTGCGTATGCGTAATTTGAGTTGCTTTTCTTACAGTTTCCGTTTGCCGTCATGCATGGCTATGATTTTTATGCGTTTACACATTTGTCGCTGCCGGGCGACGACGACTTTTGTCCGGTCTCATTTCTTTTTTTTCCTCTGCTCTTTTGATTACATCTCAATCAATTGGTGGCAGTTTTATGTTTGCACATTTCAACATCTTTCGGCTTTTGAAATGTTCATTTTTTACGATAGCCCGAGGTCGTTCTGCTGTTGTTTCTTCTTTTTTTTTTTTTTTTGGGTTCTCTCTCATGAAAATTTGTAAGCATTTTAAGCTGTTTTCTTTCTCTCTACGATTTGGTTGAGGGTCTTGTGCTTTTTATATGTTTTTTCTTGCATAAAACTTGTTTATATCAAATTACAATTTTATTGTATTGTCGAAGTGCTTGCAAATTGCCAAGAGTATATTTTAAATCGGATTTGAAGTTTTAGAAATCCACTAAAATACAAACAAAAGACAATGAAAGTGAAAGTGAAGTTTGCGTGGAAATTGATTTAAATTTACATGAAAGTTTTCCCACTCAAAAAACAATTAGGCAAACACAAAGTAAAGGATAAGATCTAGATTTCTGGAGAAACATCTCTGATTCATAGAAGGTGCCTTAATTGATTGAATATTAAAGCTTGTCCGCAGTGAGTACACTACTTATTTTCAGCCTTCAATTAAAGTGAAACCTTAGTTTCAATTACCAGAAAACTAAACTAATTTGTCCTTGAACTTACTGAGCTTTGCAGTGTATGTTGGAAATAACTTAAAAGGGGAAGATTCGTTCACTCAAGCTGTCACCATTGTTTCATTGAAAAAAGTCAACTGGCTGATGGCAACTTTTGGCAGTTTTGCTCTCAACTCGTAGTTGATTTTTGGCATACCTTTCTTTCCTCGGCTTCCACGCCAGTGGACAGGGCTTAGTTTTGTGTCCAACACACACACACACACATTCACACATGCTAACTACACGAGTATGCCGACGACACTTGAACTCATTCATCAGTCATGCAACAAAAGCAACAACAGGAGAACTACATAAGTCCACACTTCTGCATTCAACATGTTTTTGCAATTTACCGATTTAAGCGCTAACTGAATACGACATGACTTGCTTACTCCCTCTCTCTCTATCTGTCTCGTTATTTGCTTACTCTTTCCAGCCCGTACTGAGTTTGTGTTCATCAGCGGGCAATTCAAGCGGAATTTCGCGAAATTCACTTTGACGTTTATGCATTGCGTATACGCCACGTGGGAAGCGTGCTTAATTCTGTTTGTTTAAGCGAGAGACAAGTATATGTTATTTGATTAGACTTGAAAAGGCAGCTAGAAAAAGAGGAAAAAAATGAAATGCGTCTAAGCTGTTTATTCAGAGTTGAAAGCCATTACAGGCTGTCAGCCTGGCAAATAATAAGTAAACAGCAATCTGACATTTATATTTGGTATTTACTCGTAGTCTACGCACAAGCAACCAAATCGCAGTTACATAATTGTAAGTTAATATTGTTCGGCTTGTGTGTGTCAACAGCTTAAATGGTTATACACGGCGTATGAGTAATGCAATAGATATGCCTAAAAATAGACAAAGTGTCTAAGGCAGCTGTCGACCTAATACCTTTAATGTACTTTTGCGCTCCCAGAAACGAGCTAACAAATATAAGAATATCAGCGCAACAGTTTGGTAGAAGAAGGACAAAAGGAACAGCTACAGGATACGCACAGAGGAGACTCAGTTGGAGTCGCTTTTTTATAGATTAACTGCGTCCATCATGACCATAACAAGGCGCACAATAAAGGGAATAGCCAAAGTTAGACTTGGGCAAATCTCGGCCTCAGTCTTTAAATGTTTCAAATTGTCGACAAGGGATTTGCCATGGTATTTACGCTCAGATAAGCGCCTGTAGTTGCTTTATCTTTAAGGATATTCGCATTTTTATGCCCCGGTGCCAGTTCCGTGTGCGCTTAGATTTATTACAAGCCATTTTTTCTACACCATCCCTGACTCTCTGAGCAATTAAAGTGCTTTGCTTCTTTTTGACTGAATAGTTGCCGCATACTTTTTCGCATAGTAGCAAAGGCAAAGTGTGGCCTAAAAGTATGCAAATTATTTCGACATTAATGTGGGATAAAAGTTGTGAAAGCTTCACTTGTACTTATTGTCGTCATTAAGTTTATACACATCAAAGCAAGACAATATTGTAATGAGACATAACTACGAGTATCGCGAGCAAAAGAAAATCAAGAGAAAGTGGTTTCCCATATGAGGGAAAGTAAAGCGAAAAACCGCAACAAAAACAGCAAAGTGCAAGAACAAACGTTGCCAAAGGCAGCGGAAAAAAACTTTTACTCGGTTTAGTGAAGTGCTCGCCATGAGAGACATAATTATGCGATTTAACGCTCTAAGTGGAACGACAACCGGCAACCCAACAACCCGGCGACCAAACAACCCCCATCCCCTCCGTTCCCTCTCAGTTTCTGCCACGTTTCCCAGTTTTCGTCCTTGCGGCACTCATCGTCATCGTCATCGTCGTTGTTGTTGCTGTTGTTGTTGTTGGTGTTGTTGTCGTCGAGGCGTTGAACAAAGGAAGCGTCTGGCAACAAGAAAAGGAAATTTGTGCGCTAAAAGTGCACTTCCACGTCAAAGTGAGATGAGCTTCGAAACAAAAACAAAAGCTGCATGCTAAAAGTCACAAGTGCCACAATTATGGCATACCCTGTACTTATACACACTTCAGAACTCTTTAGATATGCTTACAAAATAATTAGAAGCTACTAGACATTCAATATTGATAGGAATTGAACAATTTAACAATTAAAACAGATGAGAGTTTATGTCGTTTGAAGTATCTTTGAAATTACTTACAAATCAGAATACCCTATAAATTTAGTTATGTGACAGAGGTGATGTTACTTTTAAGTTCATAATATTTATATCTTTTAAGCAGGTTATGATATGCCATTTACTTAATAGCTCTTCAGATATGCAAACTATCAAATCAAATTATTATGGAATTTCTTGACTTCTTTTTTTGCACGAAAGGTGACGCAATTTTAATTATGTCGTTTCGGTACAGTACTATTTTTGCATTAAAAATCCATTGCTACTATAAAACTTTCTTTCTTACTTGTAATCAATTTACCTTTGTAACTTATATTTTCCATATTTTTTACAATTCTTTAAGGTTCGAAAATTTATGCACACCAAGTCCTACTCTAAGTTATAAATATCCTTTATTTATGATAACAATTTGATTATCATTCAGATTGAACACCTATTGTTAAAGATGTAGTATCAGAAAAATACTGAATTACAGAAATATTATATTTATTAAAGTGTTCTGTGGCATTTAGCAGTGTTTCAGGTCTGATGCAGCGTTTGATTATAAACTCCTTTCCGGTTCCTTCCTTCCGTTCTCTGTGCTAAACAAGTCAATGCAAATGATTGCACAAAATGCCTCATTTAGCAGCAAATCAAATGGCTTCATTTCTAAGTGGATAAACACGTAAATAGCTATGAATGCAGTCCGTTTGCCTGCCAGGCACAAAATAGGCTCAGGGCTAGGAATAGGGCCGAAAGCAGTAGAAACTGGAACCGGACCAATGCTAAACGAATGAGCGAAATTGAATGAAAATTATGCTGCCACTCGCCTGGCTGCTTCGACGGGTCTGACAGACTGACTACGCGTTGTAATGCCAGATGAAATTTTATAAAATAACTTGGCCCTTTTTTTCAGATCAGTGAACTTTTTTGCCAGTTCCCTGGGCCACTGAAAGAAACAAAATATGACTAAAAAAATTTTGTAAAGCAAAATTGAATTGTATTTTGACTGACTGCCGTTCCGCCCCGCCCCAGCCTGCAGTTCTCAGAGCCGAAGGTTGTCGGTTGCTTTCGAGTTCAGGCTGCAAAATGACAGAGGCATTCAAGCGGCCTTTTTATAAGCACTTCTTGAAACTTATAATAAGTGAAAACTTTTGCAAAAGTCAACCAAATGTTGGGCAAATATTTTAATTATTTTTATTTAAATAGAATTATCGATCTGTTTAACAGAAAACAGACCCTTTGAAGTATCCTTCTGTCTGAGATAGCACATAAATTATTTACTTTCAAGCACCAACGAAATTGAATTTTTAATCATCGTTGAATGTGTGAGGAACTGTGTGTTGGAGTCATAAAATGAAATTATACGCATTTGAGCTTAAGAAATGTTAACAGCAGCAACGTTAAGAGAGAGAGAGAGAGAGAGGGGAGAGAGAGAAAGGAAAAGGAAAAACTATGAATAGTACTCGTAGTTTTTAATTAAGACTGGCGAGGGGAGACCCAGCTAATGGCCGTGCAGGCGAACTGTTGAAAAGTGTTAACAGTTTCAGTTAAAGCAGCTAACAAACTCATTTAGCTAGCGACCCTTGAGAGTGTGTGTGTGTGTATGTGTGTTTGTGTATGTGTGTGTTTGTCCTTCTCATCGCTACCCTTCTTCGTTTCGTCTTCCTTTTGCTTTCTGAGATTGCAGCGCGCAATATGAACAATGTTGGGGATTTTCATTTAAGCTTACAGCTTTAAGTGTGTGCTTTACCACACACACACACACACACACACACACATACAGCCACACATGCACACACCAACACACTTAAGTCTTAAGACTTTACTGCAGACACCACATGGCGTATACGCGATGCGTTTGCCTTAGCATTTGAGCTTTTTGCTTTCGCTTATCTTTACCGCTGCACAACAGCTAATAAATGTGCGTAAATTAGTTATCAAAATTCCAGACCAAAAGCTGCTCTTAATCATAAACTCATCATAATTAATATGATATCTTTGTTGTGTTTTTCGTCTCATAAACTTAATGCACACACACACACACGAGTCTCATCGTCGGCTTAGCCCTGATTAATTAATGCTGCAATGCGACATTTACTGGCTGTTATCGTTGTTGTTATCAGGGATTAGCTTACCAATGGTTGCTATAAAAAAGAAATTTGCATTTTGTTGGCTAATTATATTAATGAATTGAAAAAGAGCAGATAGATATGTGACAATGCACAATGTTTCACTGTGATATACCCTTCACTATCTGTATGATATACAAATACGAGGGCTGCTATATATATTTCTGGCCTAATAATGAAAATGCGAATATTTATCATCAAAAATTGTTTTATTGTTTTTCAAAGTATTCTCCAGCCTGATTTATACACTTTTGCATGCGCTCAAACCAATTGTCGAAGCACTTTTTCCACTCCGATTGAGACACCTCCATACAAAGACTTAAGTTCATCGATGCACTCTTGTCTGGATAATCCACGTCGAAAGTTGTGAAAAATGATCGCACGAAAATGCTCACGTGTCAATTCCATTTTTTTAACGGAATTGAATTGTTCAAAGCTCTGTAAGTTTAACAATTCACGATTAAATGACAACACGTTCTGAGTGATGTTATGCTAAAAAATGTCAACCTTTCCAATGGAAATATCAGATTGCACCTGGCAACACTTATTGTTGCCTAGGCCAGAAATATATATAGCAGCCTACGTATTGCCCGCCACTAAATAAATGCGTTTAAAACCTCATTAAGCATCTCATTAAATTGCATGGATATCCCCAATAATTTGCAGTCCATTCAAATGGTAAACTGCATGCAAACAATGTTTATAATTTCAATTAAATTCATTTATCTAGCTTACCCTAAAAATAAACAGCATAACGACAATCACAGTGAATTGTGCAAAACAGACAGAGATAGACTGGGAAAAGAGAGAGAGAAACAGTCAGACAGAGAGAAAGACAGACACTCAAATGTCAAAGGCGGGCAATTAATCATTTTTTATAATTTATGCGCAGCAAGAAACTTTGCCGGGCATCAACAACAACTTTACACTGCCATCCATAAATGCCAATAAAATGTCATAATGCTCTTTCCCTTTTGCCCGTTTTCCCTTGTCCACTCCGCTGTCGTTTGTCTTTTTTTGGCTGTCATTAAAACGAATTTTTCAATTCAACTCAATTGAAATGTCAAAATGCTCATTAATTTATAAATTCTCTGCGGACAGACAAGGGAACAGAAAGGGAGGTGTTATGAAATTTTATATTATACTAAGTATATTCAACTACTCTGCTGATAGCTTTGAATCAATCAATTCGAACCGCTTCGTTGTTGTCTTTTACTGTGATACTCCTAGCATCTTTTCTGAGCATTGAAAATATTTGCAGTGTCGCATTCGACCCTTGAGCAAAGCTAATTTATCAATGCGACGACATTGCAAATATTTTGTTTTGTAATGTTAAGTAATTTTGCTCTCCTCCGCTGTCCTTTCCTCTTTCCTTGCTCCTTTTCTCCCCAGTGTCCTGTCCCAGGGCCAACGGGTTGAAAGCGTGCCAAGGACTCGAGTCGGTTTTATGTGATTGAAAGCACATTGTGTCGCACTTTAATATTTATGACAAAATGCCAGTTGCCCTTTGGACTATATTAAAACCCCCAAACTGACAGCCTTACTGAGACTTTTATTTTTAATTACGTTCTCAATTTGAAGGATGCCTCCTCACAGTTGCTGGGCAGCAATATTAGAACTCAACATTTTATATAGCGCATCGCATTTTTTACGACCCACTGGCAGAGGCATTTTTCCATTAAATTTTCTTTTCTATTTTCTTTCTTTATTTTTTGTTCTCTCATTTTGTATTTGGATGCCCTTCTGTCACCCTTTGTATTGACTTTGAAGCACAACAACCGCATTATATCAACCGCAAATACCGCAGCAGGGTACTCCACTTTGAGTATGAGTATGAGTATGAGTACTCACTCGTATATAGTAGAAAAACTCAATCAAACTGTTAATCGACTTGTGGCGTCCCAGATCCACACTCAAAGGAACGTGCCAGAGCCCGAGCCCGAGCCTCTTTCTCTATATTACCCTTTTTGATTGTTTTTCCTCATGAATTTCCAACCATAAAATGTCAATAATATGTTTGCTATTTGCGCTTTCACAGAGAGACATATATGTGTGATATACTCGTTTGTTTGCATTGCGCTGTGCCATCAACCTGCTTAATGTCAATAGGCAATGAAAAAGGTTAAAGTGCTGAGGTTGGAGATTGGAAAATTGAAGAGCAGATGATGTCTTGAAATATAGGGGAATTTCAATGTGAATATTTGACACGAAAAATGTTCTAAATTAAGCACTTAAATCTCTACGCTACTTTTCCATCGATAATTCAATCCAATTGTTGCAATCACTTATCTCTACTGACAACAATTTATATATGCTGATGCCTTGACCTATTTAACAGCACTTGATCTCTACAATTCGCAAATTGACAACAATTTGATTTGAACATTGAATTGACAATCGGCATGTCTTTGATCTGCGTAGTTGTTGTCTAACTTAATATTATTTTAAGATGAGACTTAATTGAATGCTGTGGCGCCACAAGTGCAGAAAATAAGTTGAATTAAACAAATCTAATGAAGTGTGTGTGCTAGTGTGAGTAAATGTGTGTTTGCTCGCTTGATGCATGAGTCCTTGGCGCCCAACTGAGGCTGCCATGCGGCGGCAAGATAGACGACTTAGCAGCGCCAGTTCCAGACACCGCACGTGCCTCAGTTTTGTGGCCAGCTCACACACAAAACGATGTTGTAATTTCTGGCTACCTTCTTTCAAAATGATATAAAGCTGCCTCATGCCACCATGCCACCATATTTCCAGGCAAAAGAGGCAACAATGTGGTGACGGCAAATCTAGTCTCATTCTCTCTCTCTCTCTTTCTGACTGTGTGTGTGTGGTCTTGTCTGCTCAGCTCGATTCCGGCTGTTAGAGTTCTTGTATGTAGAAGAGGAGCTCAGAGCTCTGGCAGCCTCGAGCCGGACGAGCAAAATGAACAAGCGGAAACAATTAGCGTTGTAGCATTATTTGTAACATGCTGTTTGCCAGCCCAGTAATTAAGTGTCTCATTAAAAAATGATAAATTTAAATGGAAAGATCTCTTACAATGCTGCGGCGTAGACAGTCTCAAGTGCCCTTAAAGGCACATGCTCGAAATTTCATTTGATACATTTTCCACAGCAATTTAAAACCCAGCCAAAAAAGTTTCAAAACCAAAAACTCGAAAAAAAAAAAAATCAATTTGAGGTGCTAAAACTTGGGGATAAAACTATATCCGACACTTTTCTTTAACTTCTTGTTGTTGTAATCTACAAATTGGCGCCTTAAATCCTTTTGGGGGGAGCTTCTTTTACTTCACTTTGCTTCTCTCCCTCCCTCGCTGTCAAATGGAAAAGTTTTCGACTTGCTAAATTCAACGGTTTGCCGTTTCTTGTTTTAGTTTGACATTCAAACTTTAAATTGTGGAAATATATTATGAAAACAATAAAAAAAAAAGAAAACAATTTTGTGTTGCAAAGTTTAGTGCTTCGAGTTTTTTTGATTTGATTCAATTTTCGTTTGGGACGTTAAAAACCGCTGTCATCATTTGATAAAATTACTTCTTCATAAATATAACTACATAAGCATATAGTATCTCATGCAATCAGTAACTTATTTAAGCATTTTTATTATCATGAAATTGTTTTTTGACATCAATAACATTGCATTTAAATCTACAGAATAAAAAATTGTTTTGTTTCATGCCCAAAATTTGCATAATTAAAACCAAACACTTTTTGGCAAAAGTTGAATGAGAACTTCCACAACAACAACAATTTCCAACTGCAAACTGCAATTGAATAAAAATAAATCCTGTGTAATGTGCGCTGTCAGCTCAAGTGGCATTAAATGGCATTAAATAGTGAAAGTCCTCACACACATACACGCAAAGTGCATTAAAATATTACAGTAACTTCAGTCAAGATATTTTATATAAGCCGAGGGTATTTATTTCTTTTTAAAAAGTGCTTAATCAAAAAGTATGAAAGTGAAAACAATGCAATTAAAAATTGAAAGATAGGATGGAAATTTTGAACATAAAATAGATGAGATGTGCAAATAATTTTATATAATTTAATAACCAATTTTTTAAAAATTTTATTAATATATTACAAATATAACTTAAATAAAATATTCAATTAGAATTATATTATATTGGGTATCTTTATTTATACTTGAACTTTTACAATTCCTGTTCAAGTTTTCAAGGCCTAAGCTTAACTATTTTTAGTAGCTCATCAGTTAGTTAATGCATTATTTATGTAACGGTTTAGCATGGAAGCCACTAAAATATTGAACAGTTGACAGCGATAAACCATTTAGGATCCTCCCTCACATCCTCTGCCTGGGACTAAATATTGCAATTTGAAATCCACACGTGTCCGCCCCCAAAGAAGGCCAGATATTTTTATCAATTTGTGTAGGAAGCGGGGAGGGAAGAGTCCTCGGACCTGGGCTGAGGCAGAAGTTGCAGGCCACAGTGTCAGCTATCAGTAAGCTGCCCGGATTGAGCAAAGTGGCAGCGACGCGTGATTATGCGACGCCAGCAGCGACTGTGGCCGCAACTAGATGATAGACACAACATGCTGCATGGTCACGAAGCAGCCTCCACACTGCCCCCTTCACTGCCCCCCTCTAGTGCCACCTTTTGGACCAGGCATATAAAAGACTTGAGCGATTAGTTGCAGAACGTGCGGTGCATGCGAGCTTGCCACGTGCTACTCGTAGTTGCCCCAAGCTCAACTTGGACTAAACCACAAAACACATGGGTTTGTGGTGAGAAGGGGGCAAGGGCTAAGCAACAAGCTCTAGAGCTTTAAGCCGAGCTGGCCATTGGGGGAGCTTGTGGGATTTACAAGACAACAAAATTGTCATTTCACATAAAGGAATTAAACTATTGTTGCCATTGTCGTCGTATCGTCGTCGTGTGGCGCCAATGCCAATTCAATTGCTTTTGTTGCAACAACTGTTGTAATTGTTGTAACATGTGTTTACAAAATCTGGCACGCCCACTTGGCCAACCACTTGTGTAAGCTTTTAGTGGGCGGCAGCAACAATTTTATTTTCGTTTGATTTATTTGCGTGGGGAATTTTCATGTAATTGGCTCTTGTCGACATAAGGAATTTTATATATATACTGATGAATAGACAGTGTCTGCCTATGTGTGTGTAAAAATATTTCTATATAAATATAAATGTGTGTATGTATGTTTTGCCTGCAATCAACTGCAGCTTTTGTCGCTTATTTTTTGGGTCATTTGCTTGGTGCGATTAGCTTGTGCGGCTTTGAGCTTTGGCCACATTTGCTGATGTGACGCCCACTAACTGACCACGCCCACATAGTGGCCACAATGTCTCTGTGTGTGTGTGAGTATCTACCCTCTAATGCGGAAGCGGAAGTGTGCAGACGACATTAAGCTGACACTGGCCAATTAAGCACGGCAAATGAGCAGCAATCTTTTGGCTCAATGATGCCTAAAGCAGATCTCTCTCCTTACTACCTTAGACCACTGGAGTCTGCAGCACAAAGTTCATTTGAGGCATTAAGCCTGACTGAACCAAAGTAAGTGAAGTTTCTCACTCTCTCTCGCTCTCTCTCTCTGTCTATTCCCCCTGTGGGGCAAATAAGTAATGTCTTTCAGGTTGACGCAGAATTTGCTTTACCTTTAAACAGGTTTCGGTTACGTTAAAGCGTCGGACCATTCACTTGCACCGAAAAGAAAAAAGTGCTTGTGGCAACTGTTTCAGATTTCAAGCAGCAATGAGAACCTAAAACCCGTTGCAAGATATTAATTTTCAAGTGAACCGCCGCCGTTGACGTTCCTGCGTTGTCATTGATCGCGGTTTCCTTGGCTGTCCAACCCGTTTCAGTGTCACTTGCCAACTCTCCAGTTGTCCAGCTCTTCTCGCTTACTTCCCACCTGCCTGCACTGGTCACGGTCACAATTCCTTTGTTGTCTTTTGATTGCATTCTTAACGCTTCTCGCCATCGCATCCACTCACAAAAGCTCCCTTTTCTGGTCCGAACAGCATCGTCATCGCTTACTTTACCCACTTCTTTTGAGCTCAGCTCAGTTCTATCTTACTGCCTTTTGCTTTAGTTTAATTGAATTGCAAATGCCAGAGCGCTGTAGAAATGCTTGCAACAATCTGCAACTGGGCTAAGAGGAAAGTCCAAAGAAAAGTCATCCGAGAAGTGTTGTAGAGAAGTGCGTAAAGTACACAATTGATGGTTTTCTTACAGGTATATAAACAAAAAATAGTATTTATAGTTGTATTCTTACCTTAGTAGTATCAAAACTACATTATCTTACTTCATAAAAATAATTGGAAAATATTAAACCTAATAGGATAGTGAAAGAAGAAAGGGTTTTATAAATTCAATTAATTATTAAAAAATTCGTAGTCAGTATTTATTTAACCACATAAGATCCATACCTTAAAAACAGTTAATAATGCTCTGAACGATTTTTAAATTTTATTTGCAATACAATACAATATTTAACTGCCGGCAATCTTAAAAATACCATACTTATTATTTTTTTGAGAAATAAATTGCAAACCATTCAATGTCTGCGCTTAATTTAGCAACGATAGTGATTTGATTCAACCCGCTATTCACATTATTCACACGCTGAGCACGCAGTTGGATCATAAATAAATGTGCAGTTCGCAGAATTTTTTGCAGAATTTTCAACGCTTTAAAATCACTTGTTGGCCATTAAAGAAAAGCTGGCCCAAAAAAAGGAGAAATAAAAAACACAAATCTACAGGCCGAAAATGTATTATATTGTAATATAATTTCTCGAGCGTAAATCTAATTTATCAATTTGTGTATGTGCCTGTATGTATGAGTGTGTGTGTGTGTGTTTGTGTGTGTATGTATGGCAAAGGCCAACGGAAAAAAAGGAAGCGACGACGAAAAAGGCGCAAAATCGAATAAGAGGCGGCAAAAGGGCAACCAAAGAAAAAATAAATAAAAGTAGCCGCAACATTTTGTTAGTAACATTTGCTGCTGCCAAATCAGAGAATTGCAAACGAAGAGGGTGAGAGTGAATGAGTGTGTGTGTGTGTGAGTGTTGCCAGTTTTGTTCTCTCTATATAAAACGTGCCGCAGGCCCTGTGGTAATTGGCAATAAATGTGTTCATGAATTTTAATGTTGGCTCCTCGGCGGTCAGCGAGATGCTCCCTGACATCTGACCCTCACACCCAATGAGGCTACAAATCGAGGCATAACTCATATTATTATGCCAGCTGTTTCTTTTTTGGGACCCAGACTTAGCAGTTGAAATTTAATATAATTTGATTTTAGCCCTGCCTCACAAATATTGAGATTTATTTCATTTTGAATTGTGTGTGCAAAAAGCAAACATGTTTTTACATTAAACCTAATGCAATTTAGTTAGTCAAATCAACGGCAAATGAATACGTTTGGCGTGTAACCTAATAGCTCAACGAGTGGAGAAGGGAAGTTAAAGTTGAGTGAGAACGAACCAGAAACAGGGGTTCAACCACATCCGAATCGGGAGTAACTTTCTGGTCTGATTTATCATATTCAATTACAAAAGTAGCGCACGTATTAAATGGCCGCATTCTGGCCTGGAGCCCTGTCCCTGTCCCTGTCCCTGTCCAGCTTTTACTATCCCAAGCGGCGTATGAGTAATTTAGTACTGCGAAGCTTAACCCATCCCACCCAGCACGTCGTATGGTATCTTCCACCTCAACTGCTTCCGGCATTCTGTTTGCATTCGCATAGGCAAATGGCTCGTTGATTTCTCGAGTGTTTAAATAGCACGAAATGCGAATGGCAACAAAAAGAAATCAAGACGTATGTATGCTGAAAGCTGATATCAACAACTACTTTACTTTTAGCCAAGTGCCCAATGCGGCATCCACTGTCCACTCGCCGCTTCCCACTTCGACTGCGTCCTTCTCCTCCAACTTTTTGGGCCAGTTCGCGTGCAATGCCAAGCGACGGCCCAGAACGCAAACAAAGTTTGCCAAAGTCCAAATCGAGCGTGTAGAACGTCAGCTGGCAGTGCTGCCTATGTCTGTGTGTGTGTGTGTAGGGGGCGTGGCAGCCGCCTGCTTACAATTTAGCAGTTTCTTTAACGAATTGGACATCTGTTGACTTCTGGTTATCCGCTTTGATGTGGCTTCAACTGTACAAACTTTTAATTCTCTTTCCAAAGATTTTAATATAGTAATTCTGTAATTAATAACAATTTTATTAGCGCATTATTGTTTTTGATTTTGATGATACAAATATTATGAATAGATTATGTTATTGGAGAATTGTACAGTTTTATAATCAACGAATTATATTGCCAAAATATGATCAACGATTTAGTTAATTTAGTTTAGTTGTAACATAAAGTCAGAGAGTACCTTAGATTCAGACATCAAATGAGATGCGTGATTAAAAAAAATATTCAGGCCTGTTCCGGTTTTCACTTTTTACTTTTTAGCATTTAGTGATATGCATTTATTCACTTTGAATTTAGACAAAGTGTTTTAAAATCATTGTGTTTAGCTTTATCGGACTTAAACTCATCAACTCAAAGTGAAATCGTTCCGCTGCATATCGCCGAATTGGTACTAGAGCAGGTTAAAGAAATTCAATTCCGACAAATCTTATCGAAAGTGAAATTCAGAACAGGCCTGATTGACTTTTCCGTCACTAAACTTAAACAGATAATCAGCAATGGCATTTTGAGCGTTAAACTCCTGAGACATAATCCAGAAAAATGTCTTAATTCACGTTTCCACTTTACGCGATTTGATGTCCAACTATTGGAGAGCTGCAGTGGAAAAATGTGTACTTAAAGTGCATAATTCATTCAAGTTGCTTATTTTAAATGCACTTTTGAAGTACTTTTTATATATTTGCTGTATTCTATTTTTTGCGTTTGTAACTTATGCCACAAGTTAAATTGAGTGTGTTTGTGCGGAAAGAATGGAGTTGAAATTGAGAACATGGTAGAAAGGAAAGCAAGAGACGGAGAAAGAGAGAAAGGAGAGCAAGAAAAAGATGAAGAAGTTTTGGGCATAGCAGACGTAACTCAAGAAAACTGTCCTCGTCCATTTTGGGCGAGAAGGCAGACGCTGCAGCGTTGCAATTTTTCACTTTTACCGCAACAACTTTGCAGAAATATTACTCAACTGGCACCCAGCAGCAATATCCTGACAACAAATCCGACGCGCACAATGCATAAGGTGCCGACGATGAGCCGGAAACTTGACAGTTGCTGCCTGCCATCCGGCGTAAAAATGAGAAATATGTTTCATATAAATCCTGCGGCTTTCATACTTGCCGGCAACGTTCGCGACAAAGCCAAAGGCTCCACACACACACACCCAAAAGAAAAACGACCAGGGAAATGAAAATAATGTAAGGGGGATTCTTATGAAAATTACATATGCAGCTTGCAATTTGTGTGGATGCAGTCGAAACGCTTACGCATATTTGGCTTTCAGGCAAATTGAGAATGTTCCCGCGAGCTGCGACATGTAATTTTTTTTCTGTTTTGTTTCGAGTTTTATTTTGCCGAGTTCTTTAGTCTCTAACCGCATTGTGCTGCGGCTAATTTATGCAAAGAGCGCAGAGTGCTGTGGTTGCTGCCACGAGACCACCGCAGTTTATCGCTGGGCGCACAAGTGTCCAGAGATGGTGACCACAAATCACCGAGGTCAAACATGGCGTATACGTAGCGCATATAACAAATCAAACACTAACATGTGTGTACTACACTACTACTAAAAACATTACTACTAAAAATAACAACAAAAACTGAGGGCAACTATGTCAACATCTGACACCACGTTGATTTCAATTTGAATGGCTGTGTGTGCGAGTGTGTATGGTTTTTTAAATAGATTAGCAGCATTGCAATTTAGGAGAACTGTGAAAGTGGGTTAAAAGTTGAATTAGTTTTTGGCTGTAGACAAGTATTTAACTGTAGTTAAATCCCACACTAATTGCCACTCAACCAAGTGAATGATGAGAGAAATGAAGAGAAAACCGCTTTAACAATTGTTCATGTACATCGTTTATCTTTTGCAGATGCTCTTAAAGTGGCTGCTGTTCAGCCTGTGCATAATGCCGGCCATGTTCAGCAATACGAGGAGGAAATGCCCCGTGGAATGCAGTTGTAGCATTGATGATTTGGATCGCTATCAGGCCGTTTGTACGAAAGGTAAGTGAAGCACCAAATGCAAAAAGCTAAAAGGGAAAATGGAAAACTGAACAGAAATTGTTCAGCTAACTGAAGTGCAGGCAACACGTAACATATAGTTGGTTGATGCCTCTGAAGCCCTCGTAAGGATAACATCATAATTACAAAGCATTACTCCGTTTGCAGCTAGTTCGATTTGTACCACACACACGGGATACCCCAAATGGTACACTTTGTGTGTGGGATATTCCCGTTGATATTATTTTTAAAGCTTTCCCATTAAATGTCTGACAATTTCAATTTGTTCAACTGTCATTTGCCGTCGTCTCCTACTCACAACGCAGGCGAGTACGAAAATATATATTCCCACTGCAAAAATCTATAATTTCAATTTAACGCTTGTTTGGTTAGCACAAACACACACACACATTCACACACAGACACACATTGTAAGTCCTTTCGCATTTACTTTGAATGTGATGGTGATGCTTTTGTCGTTTTAATTTCATTCCCAAATGTTGGGCACAATAACTGGCACGACTTAGCAATGCGATCTGCCATTGGCAGTAAGACAACGCAATGAGTCTCTCAACTCAACTTGAAGCTTATTGAGTCTGAGTTAGAGTTAATGTCAAAGCAATTTGTTTCAATTGTTTCACATTATTTGCCTTATTCATTTGGCTTATTTTTACTTTAAATTTTAGTTCATATTGCAGGCAGAAAAAGTTCGTTCAAAGACATCTTGTTATTTTTTATGAAGAAACATGTTTGCTTAGATTTTGATAAGTATTTACTTATATGATCTTGAATATTTATTAAATATACAAAGTTCAATTAAAGATGTATATTTGCCTCATTTACATTTCCTGGAAAATGCTATTTAGGCCATTAAATTTATACACTCTTATGCTTCTTAAAATACTTCATAACATCTTTAATGAAATTTCACATTCTTTAACTTGCCTTTTTTGGCAAGTAGAACTGTCTAAGCATTAGGTACAAAAGTAGAATTCCAACTTCATAATATTTATGAGTAATTTCAACTGTGTTGCTAATGAGCATAGCCAACACTGCAGCACAACGTTTATACGGCATGCAACCAGCTTTTGAAACTTGCCACTCCCTCCATAGAAATGCAACAATACTCGTAAATGCCAACAAAATTGCAAGCGCGTTAAAATATGTTACAATCAGTGTTAATGCTTTGCATTTTTTATGAATGCTTCCCGCAGCGAACTCAACTCCGGTGCCCCACAATACAATGAGAACATAATAATGCAGCGGCAGCCACGCCCCAAAAAACTACACAGACACACACACACACACACTTACATTCAGATTGCAGTTAGTGAGAATACAATAAAAGGCGACTAGAATTGTGGTTACAAAATTGTATAACCTACTGTTGGGGGCCAGTTGTTAAGGCCAACTGAAAGCTGAAATTTTTTTATAAAAATCATACATATAGTATATAGAAAGTGACCCGACATTTGTGTGCTGTAACATTGTTCGTATACAAAAAGAAAAAAGGGATGTGAGCTCTGTGCAGTTTCTGCAGTTAATGATCTTGTTTGGGCCATTGTTAACCTTTAGTTCTATTTGTTGCATAAATTACAGAGTTTTTACAAACGTGCTATGCAAAATTAGTTTAAGTGTCGCACTCTTAAACTGACCTCGAATTTAATTGCTTTGTTTTGCAGGCGGCCTGAGCTCTTTATCCTCCAGCCAGCTGGATATTGACGTCAAGGTAATCATTATACGTGGACCACGTAATTCGATAACCATTGGACCGGCACTGCGTCAGTTTATGCAGCTGCAAGTGCTGCGCATTACGGACTCCAATCTGCCAGCAATTGGGCCCGAGTCCTTGTGGGGACTCAAATATCTGCGTATATTAGGTGAGTAATCAATTGTTTATGACAATGGGGCTGGGGTACTAAAAATCGCCGTTGCGTATACGCAACGTATAAAAGTCAGTGCGCTTTCAATTTAAGCAGCTGCGCATAGTTAAAAACACCGAGCGACGCTCTGATATGCAAATAATACAAACCAAAAAAAAAAAAGAAGAAAACTCACACAGAACGCAGGCAACCGTTGCGGTTGTCCTGTTGCCTCGTAAAAGGGCAAAGGCAAATAAAAGCGCGACTCGCAAAATGTTAAATGAGCGCAGCCTCGATGCGGTCGACAGAGCAATATAATCCCCAGAGTTCTGGGTACTGTAGCTTTATCGAAAAGCTTGTAACTGAAAGACGATTACCGCCAACGAAGTTTAAACTCTAACGAAAAGTACAGATTACAATTTTGATCTCTTTAGTGATTTGACCCACTCAGTTTTATTTAATATATGTAAGCGTATTTAATCATTCGATGTTGCAGCTTTTCGGCATTTCAGGCTTGTCAATAAAATTGAAATTGATGCGCCAACAGCGAAAGTCGTCCCAGAAATAAAATAAGATTGTGAGAAATCAAAAGCGAAAGGCAACCAGGCAATGCGTCGATATCGTTGCCGCTTTCAACTTGTTTATTTGTGTTTTATGTATATGTTCTTCCCCCTTCTCTCTGTCTCTAGATCTGTCTGTCTGTTTGCAGAGAGGTTGGTCCTTGGGAATCGCAACGAGGGCAGGATTTGGGAACGGCCCTCCAATTATTTACATGCCCCAATCTTTGTTTTCTCTTTATTTTGTATTTTTTTTTTTGTTTCTCCACAGTTCCCAGTTGCTTGCCAAAAGTCAAAAGTCGACATAAAAAACACACAAACACACTTGAGCATGCAGGGGAAATTGCAAAAAAGTTTTTGCTGCAGTTAAAAATAGAACAAATGGCATTTGTTCGCCCGCCATTTCTAGTATTTAAATTAATTTTTGGCAAATGTTTTAAAATGTTTAAGTAGGCGTGGCGCAGCTCAGTACTCAAAAAAATAAAACAAAGCAAAAACAAAAGCAAAACAAGCAACATCTAAAGTAAAAGCTAAAGTCCCTCATTGCTTTCAGCTAAAAATGCCACTCATGTTGCCTAGACAAAGGGGCGTATGTGTAATGTATTTTGTGCTTTATCTGCGGCAACTTTTCAACTAGCACAACGTATACGAGAGTCAAAATACTTGTGTCTGTCGTTGTATGCTTTTCCTGCTCTTTGTTTTAAAGTTCTCTCCTTTTCTATCTTTGTTTTATTTGGGGCCCTTTCGATATAAAGTAGCATTCGCCAATCGCATTGCAATGTCCTCATATTGACTTTGCGATTTTTACTTTTGTTTACACGTAACAAAAATATTTACGCAATTCGCATTGAGGTCAAAACAAACTCAATCCATTTGGTTTGGTGGTTATCCAAAATGGCAGTCAGGCGACACAACAATTTGTACATACATATATCATGTAATAATATTTTTTTTCATTTCATTTTCGTCCCCACACAAAAAACTGTTGCATATTCTGCGATGACGAAATGCCATCAATATTCCACAAAAAAAAATACAATTTCCGTTCCACAATGGCATGTAAATGGCGGCAGATCTGTCGAAGAATAATATAACAAACATTACGGAGAACAACTTTCGCGGCCAGGATAATCTACATGAATTGGATTTATCGAAAAATAAAATATTACGTATGGCCAGCTCAACATTTCGACATCTCACGGTGAGTATTTATGACTTCAAAAATATCGAAAATTATTTTTAAAAATTTATATAAACAAGAAAATGACCAAGAGAGTAGAAATTTACACATTTTATTTTAACCAATTTTAAATTTCGAGAGCAGTTTGCATGGGCAGTTTCCGTTAGTGGAAATTCCGAAAACCCTTAAGAATGAACTATACTGCACTATATTAACATTCTAATCTCTCAGTAGTTATCCTTTGACATTTTTGATTCCACTTTAATATTCCACGTGCCAGGATAAAAGTAAAAGAACAGGGTTAAATCAAATGTTGTTGCAACTCTTTGCTAAATAGTTTTGTCCATGCTCTGCGTGCATAAAGGGAGTCTGAGATAACTTGTAATAAATATCATGGAATTTTTAATAGCCGTCGCAAATAGTGTTGCCTACATTTTGGGGCAAACGAAAGTTTTACGTGCTTGAATTTAAGTTTAGTTTTGCTCCAGCTTTTGCCTTGCTGGATGGCGGAAGTGCCAGTTCTAGAACGAACTTTCGTTCGTTGTCTTCAATTTGCTTTCGATTTTATTTTGCGCTGCGCTTTTCCTACATTTCCCACTCCATTGTTGACTTCCTCCACTCCAAACTCGAAACTATATCTCAATGCTCCAGTGTTTAAAAGTTTTTTGGCAGTTTCCGGTCGTTGTTGCTGCTGAGCAGAGCATCGACTGTAGGAGTATGGAATCTTGCCTGATTTATGAATTATTAGACCCACATCTCATACTCTCGCGCTTTCTCTCTCTTGGTCAAATTGAAACATTATTAATTTGGTGCGTGGCCATAATAAACTTTTGGAAATTGGCATAACTACTCGGCAGGATCTGCGACGTCTTAATTTGGCCGATAACTCAATAGTGGAGCTCGTACAGCGCAACTTCTTCATGCTGAGCAGACTGAAGTACCTGGACTTGAGCGGAAATCCGTTGCAGGATTTACAGCCGGATGTGTTTCGCGATGTGCCCGTGAGTATATACACAATACAATAACAACTTACGCACTGTATACTTATCTATCTATCCTCTTCTCTTGCTCTTTGTCTTTCACTTTGTGCAGGAGATGAAAGTACTGAAGTGCCGCAATTGCCAACTGAAAAAAATCAATCCGCAATTGTACAATTTATTGCCGCTTTTAAGCGAATTGGATTTGGGACGCAACGAGGTTTGTCGCCAGCGCCTTCCATTCACGGCCCTGAGACGTTTTCCAATTATTTCTTCTACTTTTCCTTCGTTTGCTCTCTCCTTTTGGTGTTTTTCTTGCAGTTCAAATTCCTTGACAAGGATGAATTTCACGATGTGAAGCGTCTCACAAAAGTTTTACTCGATGGCAATCAATTGTCTGTGGTCGTCGACCAACTCTTTCGCATGCAGAAAAGTCTTAATCACTTGGGTGAGCCAATTCTGCCAAATTATAGTCGATTTAACTTTTTTTTTTTTCAATTTTTTTCTTTTTTTTTTTTGTAAACAACTTTTACTCATTCACTTACTCAATTGCGCCACAATTTCCTTGCGATTTCGCTTTTAGATTTATCGTACAATCGCTTGGCCAAAGTGCCAAATGATTCGTTTCTGCAGTTGACCAATCTTACATTTTTGGATCTGTCCTACAACAAATTGGTGCGTCTCGAACCGCAATCTGTGCGAGGTTTGGGCAACCTGAGAGTCTTAAATATGAGTGGAAATGTCCTCATGGACTTGAGAGATATGCACGAAACATTCGAGGTGAGTTTGCTTTAGTTGTGAAATGTCTCTCATTTCAATAGTGTGTTTTTATTTCTTGTTCTTGCAGCTTATACCAGATCTAACGCATTTGGCCATTGCGGATATGGGTCAGTTGCCTGTGGGATTGTTAAGGCCTTTTAGACAATTGCGCTATTTAAATATCTCGGGCAATTCATTGGACAACATGGCATTGCAAGTTATCGATCCGTGTCGAGAGCTAGAGGTAAGAAGGAAATTATTTGCCCTTGTTGTTTACTTATTTATCTGTCTGCTGATAAATTTTTGGCCAATTGTAGAATATTTCAACGTGCAACAATGTCACAATGACGGCAAAATGACATTACAGCCTTCTGTTTGCACATTCCGTTGGCATTCAATTTTATTTTTTTGAACAATTCTGCCCACACACAAATCACAATTGCAACGACAACATGGCCAAAAGTGAAGGCTTGGTTATATGTATTTACTATTTTTATATTTTGCTTTTGACTCTGCCTACAACAAGTTGTGTCGAGTCTGTGTCCTTGTACGTGCTTCCTTTGGCCAATTTCTGTGTTTTTCTCACAGTTGTTGTTGACTGTGGCAAATTTATGGCACAATAACAATCAGTTTATAGCCATTAAGCTTTTCATTTTAATTGAATTTAATTGTGCATCGGTCAACACTTCAACTTTTCTGATTGTTGAACAAATTACACAAATGTTTGCACCATCTGCAGCTAATTGCCATTTGATAAGCAGACAAACACACAAAAACATTTCTATCAAGTGCATTTACTATACAAATTACTCTTGTCTATTTACAGTATTTGGACTTATCACGCAATCAATTATATGGCATCAATGACGATACGGCGCTACGAATACAGGGTATACGCAATGTGCGACTCGATAACAATCCGTTGATATGTGACGAGTGTCATATGGGAAAATTAATAAATGTTGTGCGACAAGTAAGTGAAATGCGTATACGCCACGTTGCTCACTCTGAAAATTTCAATTTGTTTTCAAAGTCCTTGCTGATTGATGATACCTTAAAATATGAATAAAATGAAAAAGAGAGAGAAAATGTATGAAAATTTATTTATTTACATTTTATGCATTTGTGTTTCTTATTTGTACAGCTGCAATGGAAATGGGATACGTATCCCATTTGCTTTTTGCCCAAAAGTTTGCGTGGCGCTGAAATAATTAATTTGGATGTTGGCGGTCTTCACACGTGCCTCGATTACATGAGCGACGAGGAACAGAATGCGGCAAGCACTTCATATAACTTTCTTGAGCACGGTGAGTGGAGAGAGTAATATTTAAAAAATAGTAATTGTAGTAATTGCAATTCTACTTTAAAATAAAATGTAACTTTTATATTTTAAGTGTTTTAATGCAGTGTTTTTAATAATTCCATTTCTCTTGAATATTAATTTAAACATTTTATTATTCAATTTTCACATTTACAGGTGGTCTTAATACCTTGGCCATTTTGGGCGGCATCATCTTTGTGCTAATTGCCGTCATCATATTGTCACTTGTCGCCTGCTTCTCCAAGAATCGAGCACGCTACTATACGAGAGAGGATCATCTGTCTGGCAGTAAGTACAGCTCTTGCAATTACCCACTAAATATTTGTCTTCTAAGTGCAGTCTAAGACATCGTCTAAGTTTGTTTAACCTGATGAAATCCATTTGGGCAATGCGCCAACTGCAAATAGAACGGGCCAAAAGACAAGGCGTTGAAATGAAAAACTGTCGGTTTGCATTACAGCCAAGACAGCCAACTATTTATGTGTGCTTTTAAGTCTTAGTTTGCAATACCCTTTAGCCATATAACTGGTTATAGAGTTGTCGAAATTATAAATTAAAAGTTTGAATTAAATAAATAAAGTGAACATCAGTTGAGGAAAACTCTAAATGGATTTTGGTATATAAAATTATTGTGTTTCTTTTAGAGACCAATACTTCTTTACAGCTCCTAAAAGCAGCTACATTTACTTCAGTTTATAGGGTATTTCTGAGACCTACTTCCTGTGCCATAATTCAGATTGTCTTTTTCATTCAAGCACGTAAATTTTGTTGGCGAAATTAAAAAGAAAGTACCAGTCGCACTTAATTAATTACAAGTACGTGCTTCATTATGTCGAGAAGGAAGATTTTTGTAAGCCCATTCCTCTGTCTAATTGAGGAATAAATAAATTTCCAACTGACCTCACTATACACCCTCGAGGTCAACGTTAATGTTTGTGCACACACCTGCCTAACTTGGTTACCTTAGCACAAATTGGCCCTGGGGCCCGTCGGCATGGCCGTGCCATTCGTTCAACAGAACGCACTCGAGGGAAACGCTCCCACGGAAAACAAAGAAAACTTCTGAATTTGCGCAATTGTTGCTTTTTTCTTCCTTTTTTGCCAAACAATAAAATGGTCGCCAAGGCTGCTGGCAAAAAAAAAAGAAATATGGAAAACTTTTGCCAGAGCGAGAATTCGATTCCCTCGATAAACGAACAGCGCACAAAGCGTTAAAAAAAAAAACAAGTTTTAGTCGAGCTGGGGCAAAAAAGTCATAGTCCAAAATGCAACCGCGTTAACTGCAGAATAAACAAACCTGACAAGAACACGTGACAGTCGACCATGGACATTCAGTTTTAACCTTTTTTCCGGCCACTAAAACGATATTTCAAATGGTTGCAATAAGCAGTAAAAGTTTAACTATCGCTAGTACTATCGACTGCTGTGAAATGTCTAAATTGAACTGTTGGATCTTGACAAAAGTTTTAAAAATTCATTACAAATTTAATTAACTATCGATTAAAATCATTTCAGGCCAAACTTATCTCATAAAAATAACAATTTGGGAAATTTAAAACAACAGAATTTATTTATTACTTTTCCTGGATAAAACTATCAGTAGAAAAGAAGTATTCAAAATGTATAAATTATTTGCCAAGACCCGACATTCTTGTCCATTTATCTAAACACTCTTAACTATCGTGGAAAACACAATATCATTATCAATCCAAACCAAATGCTTTAGTTAAACTTCATACACTTGTTACATTTGTGCTCATCTCTGGCTGCTGTCGTTTTCTTCCTCAGGCGATAGCAAATGTTTGGAAAAGAATTTGGAAGCAACCACAGTAACAGCTTTGGGCAATGGCGGCTCACCGACAACGACAACCACACTGACACTGGCCACGTCGCCGGCAGCGGCAGCGGCAGCGGCGAACGCTTCAACGTTGAATGGCACAACGAACGGTCAAGTCCAGAGTCCTGCCAATGGCAATACGAACTCTCAAGGATTGCACAAGTCGCACAACGATGGTGGCAAAGAAATCAACTTCACATTTCCCATTGACGATCGCGTTTGCACTATCGATGAATTGGTGTTGCCGCCAGCACCACCACCACCACCAGCTGCAGCAGTGGCTCAAGTGCATCATCATCCCAGCATGGGCAGTCTCATGTATAGCGTATCGCAGTCACCCAATGGGGGCTCAAGTTTGGGGGGCAATGCCACAGTGTTGGCCGCTGCAGCGGCAGCTGCAACTGTGATTCCTCCTGGCGCACCGTCGCCCGCTGAGGCTGTGGTTGTGGTGCTGCCACCGCCGCCACCGCTGCAGCATCAACAACTGCAACACCAACAACAATACCAACAACAACAACAATACCAACAACAACAACAACAACAGATGGGCAGCTTGGCCAGTTTGCGGGAGGTGCAGCAGCAGCTGGTGCATTTAAGCAGCACGCTGGAGCCGCTGGTCAGCGTTAACTGACCCAGGGGCAAAGTATTGGCCACCGATGGGGAAGCCACGGCAACAACCACAGCGTCAGCGGGTAAGTTTGCCAAGCAAACAGTGAGCACGACACCGACGTAAGCCACAGGAGACATAGGAGTTACAGCCCAGTTTGCAGCGGAGACGGGGCGTATAATTAATGACAGTGCGATGCGGTGGCTGCATTGTTTTTGGGGTCAAATTGAAGTGAAGTAATTAGGATTTGAGTTTGCAATTAAGTTCATTTATCACAGCAACGAATGTGCTACGAAAATAGCACTCAACCTTTTTCTCTCTCTCACTCGGGGTCTCTCTCTGAGTTTAATAGGCATAAATAACTTAAGAATTAAAGCCAGAACATCGATTAATTTTGGAGAGAAAAGTGGCATTTTCTAGCACAAATGGACTCGCATTTCTACGTCTACATACTGCCATTTTCCTGCGCATTGCGCATACGCAGCGTTTCATTAAGTACATTTGTAGTTTTGATTTATAGCATTTTGTATTACTCTGCATCTGTGTGTGTATATACGAAGTGTGGACCTTACAGCACACAATTAATTAAATTTAATAAAAAATACAAAAAAAAAACAAGCGGTTAAGGCATTCAAATTTATAAGAATAAAAAACAGAAACACATTTTAAATGTGATAAAAATTTTGTATATAAAAGAAATAAAAAAGAGCTAAAACGAATTCTACAAAAAACTTAGCAAAGAAATTAAGCTAAAAAAGAATTAAAATTAATTTATTATGAATAAATGAAAATTGTATATTTGGCAAATTGCGAATTGGAAATTGAGCAGCCGCTGTTTTGTTTAAAAATTAAAACTAAATTAACAAATTAAGCATAAATTATACAGACAAGTATAAATTAGCACGTAGCTAGTTGATTAGATTTTAAACACATAAAAATTTAAAACATTTAAGTATAATCTTAAGATAATAGAAAGACAAAAAAAAAACAACCAACTATATATTAAGATTTAATAAGCAATCACAATTCAGAACCCAACCAGAAAGCCCAAACGATATATTTTGTTCTCTAACATTTACTCTCTGTATACACTTAAGAGCATTTGATTTGATATTTATAGCAAAAGATAATAAAATAAAACTGTATTTATTTACGAGTACTCGTACTCATATGTTCAACAAACAACAAAACAGTTTAAGCGCTAAAATCAGTAATAAAGTGTGACAGTTTATGGAAATTACCAAGAAAATAAAATGAAAATATAAACTCGTACTTTTATTTATTGCAGCTTTAATGGAGACCACAAAATCGTTTAGAAATATCAAATGAAAAGGAAAGAGAAAATAAAAATCAAGCAAAACGGCGGAAAATAAATGAAGTAGAGGACAATGCGAATCACCGCTGCAATTTATTAAATAAAAATGCGCATTTGCAGTGCGGCACTTGCAACGTTTGCGGTTACTTCGGTGACGCCCCACTCTGCGGCATTGTGTGGCAACTGAAATTATGCTTGCAACATGTCGTGAAGCATGTGGAGAAGCTGTTCGGCTGCTGTTCCGTCTCTCTCTCTTACTCTGTGTGACCACAAACGGGCACCATTTTAACTCAACGCAAATGAAAATTGCTTCCGTTTCCGTTTGCGGCACACTTCCGTGGCGAATGTGGATACGAATAAGGATACGGATTGCGATTTGGTATTTGCTATTGTTGCTGATTCTGATTGCGTTGTGAACAAGTTGCTGCTGTGGCTATTACTTTATTTTTTGCCTTTGATTTAGAGACTTCTGCTGGAAGCTGTTTCTGACAGGCAGAAAGAAAATAAAATAAAATTCGCCTAACAACTCTCTCGAAGTAATCTTCAAATAGCGCATTATTTTTGGTGAAAGGCAGAAGAAAAATGCAACCATTTGTTTTGGCCTGCCATGAATCTTATAGACAATTCTGTTGGGCAGCCCACAGCAGATTCCCTTTCCTGCTCGCATTGCACTTGAGTAACTGGAAAAACATTTGAATTTATGCATGAACATGGAGAACAGGGCAGTCAGATTGCTGCTGCATAGAAAATGCATTCGAAATTGGCGCAGCAGCTGCTCAAGTGGCTGACTTGGACAGTTCGAAGTCCATGCAAATTTGGAGCATGTGGTTCTGCTCGACACTTGAGATTGCCCATCAATATTGGTACACTTGACACTTGACGAGCTGCAGAATGAATGTGGAGTACTCGGGTTCGATTCGAGAGCGGCATTTGATTAACATTTGTGCTGTGCCAGAAACAAATTAAAAACTCCACATTTGTTATAGGAATTGCGCATACGCAGCGTGTGCTTGTTTTTAGTTCATTTTTATGGAGTAAGGTATAAAATTTTACAACAGCCACTTACAAGCAATTGATGGAAGACGTTGCCAACTTATTTCCCAGCTGCTGCCATCAATTGACTTGCAGCCTGGATTTCCTGTCTGCCACACAGATGCTGCTTGTCCTGCAGCTGCCGTTGCATACTCCTGAGCTTAGTTCAAGCCTGCCAAGGATGTAAGTATTAAACTTACATTTACCTTGCTCTTATCCTCTCTTTCTCTCCTTCTGGCTGCCACTTTTTATTAGTTTTTGGTGCAACAGTTGCGGCAGGATGTGTAAATTTAATCAGGCAGTTTACTCAAGGATGCTGCCTGCCTCCTGTTTTTATGTCTTGCATCACTTGAGCTGCACAAATTCCGAAATTTAATTGAGTGTATTGGCTTTCAGCTCGATTAGATTACTAGTATTGCCTGCACTGTAAGAGATTCTCTAGTGACTCATCTGCTTGTCAGTTAATCAACATTATGCCATTATAGAGTTTATACTTAAGATTTAGTTAAACTAATTAAGTTGACGCAGACGCTGAGCCGATCAATCAGTCGCCCTGTCAGATGGTTATTAACCCTTGCATGACAAATCGCTTCTGACATGACAGGCAATATTTAAGATACACACACAGTTCCAGCTTCTGAACACTAATTGCTTTTCAAACCAAACAAAACTGAAATAAAGAAAACAGAAACAAAACAAAGCGTGTCAACAATTAGGATTTTCGTCGACAGCTAAAGAAAGACCATAAGAAAATGTAAAGAAAAATAAAAAATAAAAAAAAAAAATCCAAAATGGAATTACCAAACGCAGAAAGAGAAAGATTTCATTTGGGCATCGACACATGTGGCACGGAGCATGTTGAGCCCATGTCTGAACAGCATTTTTATTGGGGGCAGCTCGGTGAGTTGCCACTGCTGCTGCAGCTTAAACTCCCAGCAAAAATGAAATCAAAAATCCCTTTTTTTGTGTGTGGTTTTTCCCAGCGTTTTCCTGCACAATCTCTTGCAAGGAGTAATGCAAAACTATGCCACAAATATTGCGGCGCTGCATGTTGACAGTTCCCTTGGCGAGTGTTTTGGCCAAAGGCGTGTGGAAAGTAAAAGTGAAAAAATTGTGAAAAACTCTCTCAATGGCAGCAGCCACAACGAACGCTCTTTGGGGCAAGCAAAATTTAGGCTTGCTTAAATCTTCAAAAAAAAAGAGAGAAATGAATCGCCACAAGCTCCCAAATGCCACAGGAATTCCAGCTTTAAATTTAAGCTGCGAACCAAAAATGAGGCATCAGAAAATATTCAGAGTTTCTTGCCAACATTTTTTAAAACCTCTCACTTGAAAGTAGAAGATATGTATTTCCAAGCTGGATGAGAATGCAAATTTATAAAATTGTATATATACATTTCTGCCTATTTTGCAGCTAAATTGAGAGCAATATATTTTCGGCGATTGCCGTCATAACGTCGCCAAAATCTCTCACCTAAAACGACCCCTTGGGTGTAGTCGAAAACTTTTCAAAATGCATAAATTTCTTGTTTTTTCGTTCCAAGTTTTTGTGGTGTATTTGGTTTTGGTTTTTGGGGCTTTTCGGGTTTTTTGGCTAACAATTTGCTGGCTGCTGAACGGAAAAGTTTCAATCATTTTCTGGCCATTGTCATTTATGTGATAAACTCGACACGTACATCATGGTTATTACTTAAGCGCCAGACTAATTTGATCGCAGCTGTTGAAACTTTCTGCAACTTTCCACAATTCCGGCCATAATCACAATGCTAAAGACAATGCATAAATCTATACAGCAAAGGTAGGCAAAAGGCATAAATATCCAATATGAGCCTATATATATCACATAAAAACTCTACACTTTTTCTTCGCCCACATTTCCCGCTGCTTTTCCTTAACGCTCTACCGCAGACAGTTGCTTGGAGGCATCATTTCCCGCAGGGCTGCCATCAGATTTATGATGAGACAAAGTCGCGCGCGTGTGTGACTCCATTAAATGTGTTAATAGGATAATGTTACAGCGCAAATAGCAAAAAAAAAAAAAAAAAAAAAAAAAATTCTTTACGGTCCTTTCATATTTTTCTTTATTGTGCTTCAGATCCCCCGCTGACAAAATATATATTTAAATTGTGTCGCGCTTTAAAGCAATGCTAGACAGCGTACATACACTGATAGAAATGGAGAGGAGTTTGCTTAGACAAAAGTATACTAGTTACTAAAAATTAGTTAATAACTAAAATTAATCTAAAATTTTAAAATACTTTTATTGCTTTCAAAAAAGTTGAAAGAAAAAAAACAAAAATGACAGCTTAATTTTGCTTCAACTAATCATCTTCCAATATCGTATCCAATTTAAAATGGCAAAATAGTAAAATATTTTACCTGCATTAAGTTATTATTTTTGTAATTTTAGAGCCGATTAAGCACCTGAATCGAGATAAATTTACAATTTTGAGTAGATTCAAGTGGAAGGTGTTTGCGTGGAGTGTATGACAAATGGGAGCAGACAACGTTGCCCAAATAGCAACCCAACAATGGGTGTAACACACACACACACACACGTACACAGACTATATGGGTAGAGGTAACCAAAGGACAAACCTAAACACGTGCTGAGAGCAAATAAAGAAGGGACTCCATGTTTCATACATTCTCGTACATATAACAAAACAGACGAACAAACTTAAGCACGCAGCTTTGTGTATTGAACATGTCATCGGCAAAATTGTGTCAAAAACCCACCGCAAATACCAAAAACGTATGGCAATAGAGAAGGGGAAAATGAGGAGGGAAAGGAAGTGGGGGAACGGTGAAGGGGGATAGACAGGCAACATACCTTGCAGCTATTGTTGTGCATCAGCCATTTTCACAATATTTTCAGTTATGTGTGGCCCATCAATGGTGCAACACGGCTTGTCACTTTCGGCCACCTTTGCTATCCTGCTATCCTGCCACCCTTGCCACGCCCATGCTGCCCAGTCAACATGGCTGCCCAGCCTGCCTGCCTCGGCCATACATCAATTTAACAAGCAAGCATGCACGAGGGAAATTAGCTAGCAATAACCGTATTTTTGGGGATGCAGCGACAAAACTGGCTTGCAGCACACACACACACACACACACTCAAATACACACTCAAATACACATACATAAGTATATGGAGAATGGCATCAACAACTTTGCGGTGCTCGATCCACAAATTGTTGCACATAGTATCAGGAACAAGTCCTTTGGCTTTGTCAGCACAACATTTGTGCAGCTTCTGCTTCTTTCTCTCTTGGCCAAATTTATGCAGCTTGGGCAAAAATATATATCAAGTGTGCAAAATACGGGAACGCATTAAAACATTGCACTAAGTTCAGTCGTAAATTTCGTAGGGAGCCGACTTAGATATAGACAAATGGCTGATGCACTAAGTAAGGAGAATGTGTGAACTCGATAGAGCCTTAACTAAGTGTCAACATGCTGAATTAAACAATAAACAACATGTATGAATTACCAGTATTCCATTTAATGGAATCGAACAAGTTGACACACATAGAGTAACTAACACATCGGGACAATCTGCGCAGCTTTAATAAAGAAGAAAATAAATATAAGTAATTATGCTTAATTTTAAAAACTTTTATTTTAAATTTAAAACCCAATTTTATTTTTAATTTGTCTGAAGATGCAACAATATTTCTAAAACATTGGAGTATTTTATAACTATTTTGTTATCACTTTGATTTTATGCTAAGAATGCCAATTTTAAAATGAAAGGACAATTTTATTTTTTAATATTATTAGCATTTTGTTTCTTTTTAATTCTTTTTGATTTAAGTTCATATAAGATTCATTTACTAAAGCCCTATATTACATAAATGTTTATTTTAAAATTTAAATGTACGTAATAATTATTGCAAGTCATATGTAACATTTTTAAAGTTGTTAAAAAAATTAGAAAATAATTTGTTTGTGTTGTAATTTTAGTTTTAAAAAGGGAAAGGAAATTACCACCAAACTGAAACCTTCAACCACAAATCGCTTGCTTCGCTTTCGGCGAGAAGATGCTTTGGCCATTGCAGTTAAATTTGATTCAAGTATTTGTAGCTGAACGTCAACTGATCAGCAATAGTTGGAGCAACTTGCCACAACCTCAGTGACAACAAAAGCAGCGGCAGTGGCATCAGATTTTGCTTTTTGCTTTTTGCCTTTGCCTTACGCATCAATGCAAATGTCAAAGCAATAATTGCATGACCATAACGTCGAGGGAGGGGGGAAAGGAAAGAAAGCTCAGCGAGGGTAGCTGGAGTAGTTGCGTCAGACTCCATGTGCAATTGAGCGGCGTCAACACGAGGCCCGAGCCAAGTACGCTGCCAAGGTCCAAACAGCACACCTTGAGCCACGCACAAGCTATGTGTTTGGATATATATTTATACATATATATATATATATGAATGCTTCTGTAGATATGTATATAGTGATTTGTTCACTCACGATTAGTTGACGCTGGCGTACACAGTTTCCGCGCCATTTGCTGTCACTTCGCCAGTTTGCACATCGTCAGGCACGAGGATGACGTCGACGGCGATGGCGATGGCGATGGCGATGGTGACATCGACGTTGCCTGCCAAGTTCGCTCATGCAGCACTTGAGCATGTTTTTCTCTTTCTTTCTCTCTCTCTGTCATTCTCTGTCTCTGTTTTGGTAAGGACACCCCCGCGGTGCGTCAACAGGATCTTAGTTCTTCCTTCTGCTAATGGTAACTGGAAATGGAAGCGACTGCGGCAACAACGTTGATTGCCGTTTGTTGCTCTTGGTTTGTGCCCAATCTTATTACTGTTGTTGTTGCTGTTGTTTATTTTTTGTTGTTGATGTTGTTGTTTTTTTTTGTTGCCTTTGCTGTTGACATTTGCGTTGGCGCCAATGTTGCCAATTTTGTTTGCCTTATTTTTTTTTTGTTGCCTCTTCGTTTGCTACGAATTTTTGTTGCTGTCTCACTGCAATTTTACGTGCTGTTGGCCATGATAATCGTAATACTATTGACAATGTTGATGTTCAATTTTTGCCCAACTGGCCTATAAATTTTCAGCTACTTGGCCGCACACTTGTCAACAGCAGCTGCTGCCACTGCTTATTTGTTCCATCTCGACTTCGACTCGTTTATCAACTTAACTTAACCAATGTCCATTGGCTTAAACGGCTGGCCAATGCATCTACTTGAGTGCAATGTTTTGAGCCAAAAAGCCGTCATTGTTTGCTGCCCTTCTGCCACGTTAGCAGCTACCAGCTGCAGTTGTGGCCAGCCAATTTGGCCAACGACAAAAGCAGACTGGGTTTCCAACTGAGCCATCTCAGCCAGTGGCTGAGACCGAGTCTGGGCCTGGGCCTGAACCGTAGCCAATCACACTGATTGCGCAATGCAATTTGGCTTTCGCTTTTGTCTTGCAACAGGCAATTGAATTTCCCAAAATTAGCAACATGCCATGAAGGGTTGTGGCAGCGTTCAATCCACTTTAATTCTATAGACTGCCCTCAGTAAATCTTCTCTTGTTCTTAGCTGAGCCACTTCCCATGGGCTTAAAGTATGAAATATAAATATTAATTTGATTAAAAATAAATTTAAAATGCGTTAGCGCGTCTGCTAAAATTGCATTATATTGCAAGTAGTCTTTGCTATCGTTAACAGATATCAAGAAACAATTGTTATTATATTATAATATAATAGATTACAACATCTTCTTAATAATATAATTAAGAAGACCAACGAAAGACATATTTATACACTCGGAATGTATTTAAGTTAAGTCTAGTTAAAGGAATGAGTGTAAGATTTTTAAAAAAAATTAAAAGCAATAGCCAAATCAAATTTCCCAAATGATTGAAGTTTAAATGCTGCATTAATGTAGAGGTCAAATCATGATATCGTATTCCGAGAGTTTCAGTTGTGAAAGCTTGAAGTATGGCATAATTTTTATTGCCACTTATTCTGGTACTGATAAATTGGACTGCACTTTTCATAATGATATCTGTAGATCAGAGTTGCTCTGCCTGTTGGACTGAATGCCACTGTAATCAAAGACTTCAATATTTTAGAGCTACACTTTTGAGGGTCAGATCTGCCTAAGCCCACTTATGATACCTACTTTGTTTAACTATCTTCAATAGTTGAACTGCTTTTATTGTTGGAAAGGGGGTGGAGTTAAAGGAGACAGGGGAAGATAAGACAGTGAGACTGCAAACTTGCACGATTGCGCGCAAATAATTGAAGTTGGCTTCGTTGTTGCTGCTGTTCTTGGCGCTTTGCGGTTGTCGTCGACGGCATGTGGCTTTACATTGTTGTACATAAGTGAGTGGTGTGTGTGTGAGTGTGTGGTGTGTGTGTGTCTTGCTACAACAACTCTAGTATACTAACCCAGTAGTTGGTCTGGCCAAAAGCACTTTGAATGGGTCTTATAGCTGCTGTGGTCTGTGGGCTCCTGGTTCTTTAACTTGATTGATTTTAAGTGGGCTTTAAAGTCACGTTGCAGCAGGCTTAGTACACTCACACACACACGCACACATACGCACACAGATATTTGCAGTTATTTCTAGTGCCTTTAATGGCACTTATAAATCAAGCAGTCGTAATTGTCCATTACTCGCCAGTAATTCCACATTTCTTAGCATATTGCATCAGTACTGAGACTGGACCCCGGCAACATGATAATATCTACGCCTCACTTTGGTTCAATTATAACCCAACTAAGGCATTTAAGGGAGGTGTTGCCATAGACACGCCCATTACCAGCCTACACACACACATACACAAATACACACACACATTGTGTAAGTGCGAAAGTTTTGCTATTATTAAAAGCATCGCCTCATTGTCGGTTTTGTTGGACCCTGGCGACTCACAACATACACACACATACACATATACTCCCACACACATAACTACACAATAAAACACAATATATGCTAGACAACTTTGTTCATATTTTTAGTGTCAGGAGTACAATAATTACGTTCATTGACTTTGCTAAGTAGCCAACTTTGCGTTAATGTCATTTAGTTGTAAAAGCACCAGAAACTGTGGCCAAACTCTGTACATATTTGCATATTTACATAATTGAATGTGCGCCTTAAATATGCGACCTTACATTATACAATTTAATGAAGTCTGTCAAGGCTTTTATAACATATTAATTATGAGTATTGAAGAAACATAAATTAAAATATGGGTTAAAGTATAAATTTTGCAATGATAATTTTTGCAATTTTTAGATGTATTTGTCTTAAGACTTATTAAAGCAAATTCTTCAACTAACTCATTTCCTATTTGTTCACCATTTAATTAGCAAGAATTATGAATGAAGTCTCCTAAAACAGAGTTTTTAATTATCTTATTCTCTATCTCTCTCTCACTTGCTCAACAAATTAAGACATTGTCTTTTGATACTTATACTTACTCATAAAAAACATTCTTGACGTCTGCTAACAATTTAATTAGTAAGTATTATGGAACAAATAGTAAGTCTCTAGTTTTCCCTCTCTATTCCTATCACACTCTCTCTTTCTATCTTTGCACGTAATAATTTTCCCATGCGTCATTTAGAGCACAAACAGAAACACAAATATAAACAAAATCCGACTAAAAACAAGGAACTAAATCCACAGCAAACAAAAGGCAACAATTGCACGCACGCTATATTGATTTTGTTAGTTATTTTTGCATTGCTAATACGCCATGTAGTACGTTTATTTTATTGTTTAATAGGAAAACATCGATTTTGTTTTTGGTAGTCGCAACAGCAGCAATGTCAATATCAAAGGCATAGCCAATGGATGAAGCCCTAGAAAAGCCATTGCCAGCAAATAGTTCAGATTCTAAAATAAATGCAACACTAGAACACGCCGTGTTCAGCTAATTGAATTTGTTGAGTCCGTGCAATGCCAGGTATAAATGACGGATTGCCGTTGACCGCTAATTGAAAACGACCCGAACAACGCAACGCGGCGTAGTTCAAATTTTATAAGAAAACAAATTAACAAGAAAACAGATCGCGAACGCGAAACGCTGTTTATTCGGAATATATTTTAAAGAACTGATAACACTTTAAAGAAAAGACTCGATATTAAAATGGTGATCAATTTCAAGGTGTTTAAAAAATGTTCGCCGAACAACATGATCACGCTGTACATGAATCGGCGTGAATTCGTGGATTCGGTGACACAAGTGGAGCCCATCGGTAGGTTCCCATGAACGTGGAATGTAAACAATGGTTGTGTGTTGTTAGAATGAAATATGAGCATAAATAAAACTGTTGTAAATTTAGGCTGCAAAATATCTATACAAGTTTTAAAGCTATTCGAAATGTGGGATGAAATCAACCAAAATGTTGTCAAATTTTTGTATTCTTAAATATTTAAATTTAAATTTTTTAATATAATTTTGAATTTGCTTTCAATTTAACAAATAATTACTTTATTATATTAATTGTATTATAATATTTGTATAAAATCAGTGCAAGCTAAATATTTACTTAGACATTATATGTTGAATAAATAATTCAGTACATTATGAAAATACCAATTTTGTATTTAATATCATCCATAAGATATCTTTGTCCATTTCTCAAGTTTTATAAAACTGTAAAAGACTGAATTAGAAAAGAAATTATTAATTACACCGCGATTAGAACTATTGTTAGAATTTTAAATTAATTAGTTATCGGAGTTGAGCATTCAATATGAGATTTATCAAATATATCGAATTGGATATATCTCTCCCATAAATATCTATATATGCAGAAAGCATTAAATAACTTAAGTGTTGTTTAATTGAAAACAAATTCTTTATATTAACTATAGTAAAGCTTTTTGAAATATTCAAAGACTCAGACATGCGGTAAATTAAGCAACAATGTTTCACTTACTTAATCGGTCTGTTTGCATTGCTTTAATTAAATTAGAGCTTAATTTGTTGCAAGACCAGAGAGTGAGAGCCATAGAGAGCTAGTTACATCGTGCACAAAGCTGCTTATTAGTTACGTGTTAATTGGCCAAGCGTGGAATATGGCCAAGACACGTGTCTAGCCACTGGGCTGCGATTGTGATTGCAACACTGACTGTGAATACATTTGGCCTGGTGTTGATTCAATTAATTTCACTGGCTATTTGCAGATGGCATCATTGTGCTGGACGATGAATACGTGAGGCAGAATCGCAAGATTTTCGTGCAACTGATTTGCAACTTTCGGTATGGCCGCGAGGATGATGAGATGATTGGATTGCGTTTCCAAAAAGAGCTGACTCTGGCTTCGCAGCAGGTTTGCCCGCCCCAGAAGCAGGACATTCAGCTGACAAAGATGCAGGAGCGTTTGCTGAAGAAAGTCGGCTCGAACGCCTTCCCCTTCGTCATGCAGATGCCAACAAGTTCGCCGGCATCCGTCGTGCTGCAGCAAAAGGCCAGCGATGAGAGTCAGCCGTGTGGAGTGCAGTACTTTGTGAAGATCTTCACAGGCGACAGCGACTGCGATCGTTCGCATCGTCGCAGCACCATCAATTTGGGCATACGCAAGGTACAGTATGCACCCACTAAGCAAGGCCTGCAGCCGTGCACTGTGGTGCGCAAGGACTTCCTGCTGTCACCCGGAGAGCTCGAACTGGAGGTGACCCTCGACAAGCAGCTGTATCATCATGGCGACAAGATATCCGTTAACATTTGTGTGCGTAACAACTCCAACAAGGTGGTCAAGAAGATCAAGGCCATGGTGCAGCAAGGCGTCGATGTGGTGCTCTTCCAAAATGGACAATTCCGCAATACGATTGCCGTCATGGAGACCAGCGAGGGTTGTCCCCTGAATCCGGGCTCGAGTCTGCAGAAGGTCATGTACCTGGTGCCCACTCTTGTGGCCAATTGTGATAGGGCTGGAATTGCCGTCGAAGGCGACATTAAGCGCAAGGAAACTGCACTGGCATCCACTACGCTGTGAGTACTTAAATCTAATTCCTTTCTATCTTTGCTTAAATATTCCATTTGAATTCTTATAGGATTGCCAGTCAGGATGCTCGCGATGCCTTTGGCATTATTGTTTCCTATGCTGTGAAGGTGAAACTCTTTTTGGGTGCATTGGGTGGCGAACTGTGCGCTGAGTTGCCCTTCATACTTATGCATCCAAAGGTGAGTCTTCATATATTTCAATGGCAAACTGTATCTCTTTAATTTACCTTCTATCTCTCTCTCTCTCTCTCTCGTATATGCAGCCAAGCCGCAAGGCTCAATTGGAAACTGAGGGCTCCGTTGAAGCTTAAACAGTTTGTTACCTCAATACAGAGTGCATAATATATATTTATACAACAAGTTCTAATCAAAGTGTTATGAAACAAAAATCCAAAGCTGATGTTGCTGAATTGTTCTGAACTGCAGTCGTCGTATTTTTCTTATAACAAATCTATTTTCAGTCTATATCAATTTATGTGTGTATGTGTATTATAAACGCTAAACAATTTATGTAATAACTAACAAAAATGATTAAAAAAAATGACATGGGAATTGACAACTATATTTGTATGTGTTTTAAATAATTATTTACAATAAACTAAACTAAAAAGCGGGGAATTAAATACAGTATTTCGATTTGTTCTAAATAATTTCAAACCTCATAGCAAGCTGCAGCTTTCATTAATGCAACAAGGCACTTATGCATTATTCTACCACAGATGCCACACGATGCACCAGATTCCAGCTAAGGAACCAGATTATGCATTTATTCAAGTGCATGGCAACAACCAAATGTTGTATGTTGGACTTAATATGCCTACCACATTTGGGTTTCGGGAGGGAAAATCAATATGTTATATGCTAATCGCAACGTTTACTTTTGTGGCTTACTAATATCAATTAATTTCAGGCCCAAAGCATAGTAACAGTGTCTGCTAGAATTAATATACGTGCATACCAAGTGCATAATGCATTGCGTATACGTAATGAACAAAATGCACATTGCTTAAATGCGGCCGAATATTCTTGAAATTAATTTGAATATTCTGTCAGAGATAGTAAACATGATAACAACATGAAAGTAAATAACAGCAGGACTTGTATTCTATTAAATGTGGTGAAGAACCATTAATATTATTGTGAAGTGGATTTTCAATCTAGAAGTCACTCGACATATTCGTCTCTAATTAATTTCGGGCTATTGATAAACTTTTGTAAAATACTTAAAGTTTGCCTATATAGACTTCACATTTTTTGTATGACCATAAACAGCACTTAAGTGCTTTGTAATAGACGACAATTTTTTATTCTTTTGATTAGATTACCTTATCTTAGTCAGACGAGCTCCCAAACTGCACGAGATTATCTTAAAGGAACTAGAAGTTCAGGTACAAGAAAAAAATAATTAGCCCCACTTACTCTTGCTAGACAGTGAACATATGACAATAAGTGATAATGTTAAATAGATTAATAAACAATAATCAATTAGTAAATAGACTATTATCAGTTGATTAGTATTGTACTTGTTAGCGGTCGAAAATACTATAAAAATATGAAAGGAAAAATTAGAAATAATCGTAACTGATTGCAAAGTCTTACAGATATTTTTATTGAACGAAAAGAGATAACAACTTAACTTAAATTTAACTTTACTTTAGCAAATTAAACAAAAAAAAGTTTTTATAATGTGCCCAGTCTTAAGCCTCTTCAGAAATACCCATTTCAAAAATAGTTAATGTATACAAAAATGAATGAATATACTTAGATTGTTTTAAAATAGACTCAATTAATCAAATAAGCTAATCATCTCATGCTAATATTTTTCGCTTTTTATTTCCAAAAAGATATAGAGAACTCATTTCCAATCATTCGTACTTTAAATGCCAGTTATGTCTGTATGCATTGTTACTAGGTAATTTTCAATGCTTTATAATCACTTGTTTGATAAGACGTAAAACCCTGGAACGCTATCAGTTTTCTCAAGCCGTATTAAGTGCATTGTGCATAAGTATTTATGTGGGTGAAGCTAAACGAAGCTATATAGCCTGATAATCATGCAATATTGATAATTAAGTATACGACCATATGGCGCTCGAATTGATTGAGAGCAAGCAACAAAGCAAAACAAAACAAAACAGAACAAAAGGAAAAATGATTCCGATTAAGCAACGATTATCGCATTTAAAGAGAATAAAATCCGCGACGATGTAGTATTAATGGGTTAGTTAGCTACTGCGACAGTCTCCGGACTAGACGTCTCTCATAATGTGCTGTCGTTGCTGTGGTGTGACCCAACAAAAGGTCTGGGTATTTGGCATTGGAACGCTTTTTGCAATATCCGGTCTTCTGGCTATAATATGCTGGCCCAGTTTCATTGATAAAATGGTATTTAAGGTAAGTAAAGAAATGCTAATTAATATAAAGTAAGTTATTATATGGCTCTATTTTTCGTAGTCCTTGCCTTTGACTCCCAATTCGAACACGTTTGACAAATGGATAGAGCTGCCCATACCAGTATACATGAGAATGTTTCTCTGGAACTGGACAAACCCCGAGGAAGTTGTGCTGCATGGTGCCAAGCCAAATTTTAAGCAACTTGGTCCATATACCTATCGGGAGGAACGCTTGAAAATGGATCTTGCATGGCATGAGAACAATACGGTCACTTTTAAGCCACGTCGAACTTGGTTCTGGGAGGAAGAACTTTCCGGTGGCAAGCAAACCGACTTGATTACAGTGCCCCACTTGCCATCTATAGTGAGTTCTAAATTTTATGCTTGGGAATGCAAAATTAATACCCCTTTCCTTAGGCCGCAGCGGATAGCATGCGTCACAGTCCAAAGCTTATTAAAATGTTCTTCAACGCCGCGTTGAATGACAATGGTGGTGCACTTTACGTAACCCACACGGCCAGAGAGTGGCTCTTCGATGGCTTCTACGACGAGTTCTTGCACTATGCCATGAGCTTAAATAATCCTCTGGCCCCGCCCATAGAAACAGATCAATTTGCATGGTTCCTCAATCGCAATGGTTCCAAGGAATTTGAAGGCGCTTTCACGGTACACACAGGTGTTGGTGATATTAAGGAAATGGGCGAAATTAAGTTCTGGAATGGTGTGAATCACACTGGTTGGTATGAAGGCGATTGTGGACGTCTCAACGGTAGCACAACCGATTTGTTTGTGCCTGATGAGCCATTGGAGAAAGCATTGACTATTTATATAACTGACACCTGTCGCATAATAAATTTGGAATTTTCGGGCGAGAGTGTAGAAATTGAGGGCATAAAGGGCTGGAAATATGAGATTACACCGAATACCTTTGACAATGGACAGCGCAATGGAGATATGAAGTGTTATTGTCCAGTCAATAGGCAACCGGATGATTGCCCCGCCTCGGGTGCCACAGATCTGGGACCCTGTGGTGGTGGTGCCCCAATGTACTTGTCTGCCGACCACTTCATGTATGCTGATGACAGTTATGCCAGCACAATCACTGGTGTCGAGCCCAACTATGAACGTGACAACTTCTTCATCATCATGGAGCGGAAACTGGGCGTGCCGCTTCAAGTGAATGCAGCCGTCATGGTCTCATTGTTCATCGAGCCGGACGAGGATATCGAGTAAGTTGCAACTCGACTCGCTTAACAAAACAAACCATAAAGAATTTCCCTTTAATACACAGCATACTTAAAGGACTGACCAGCTTCTATGCTCCACTCTTTACATCTGCGAGTCAAGCAGTTATTAACAAGGAGCTGGCCTCCGAGCTAAAGGTCTGTCTAGTGTCTAGTTCAAGTCCAAGTCAATTCCAATCTATTTATAACACATTTATTTATAGCTGGCCCTGAATCTACCTGCAATTGGACGCTACACAGGTGTGGGATTTCTCTGCTTGGGCTGCATTCTCATCATCGTTGGCATTGTTCTCACAGTGAAACGCAAATGGCATGGACAGACAGCAGCTGATAGGGCCAAACTTATCAGTCAGGAAAACATAAATGACTCAAGAGTAGAACAAGAGTAATGCAGCTAGCACAAGGAATCTACTCATTTATTAACAGAACAGATTGTGATTAATTCATGTATTCTTTTAGATTAAAAATCATTTTTTAAATAAGATGATTGATTTCAAATTTCAATATGTATGTTGAAACATTTTAAAAAATATTAAATTTATTGACTAAAATAAAATTTACATTTGAATAATATAAACACTATATTTATTTATTGTAAAATATGTATGTCCGAAAATATATCCGTATGTTGTATCTGCTACATTCCGTGAACAACAACATATTTATTGGCAATTACAATAAATCGGTAGGTAACATATGGGCTAATCCTGAGTTGCGGACGTTACATTTGCACGCAAATTTTCATGTTTAAACTGATACAGCTCGCGTTCAGATTGGTGAATTTAAATGAAATTTTCTGAAAAATGCATTTCATTGAAAGTACTCTTAAACCCTTTTTTAAGATAAAAGCCTTACTGTTTTTGAAAAAAAATTAGGCTTGCTGAAAGTTCCGTTGCGGCCGTTACAAAGAATGGATGTCGATTTGTGGTTAACGTACATTTGCACATATATTAGCGAATTTTGCATAGTAAACAAAAAATATCCAAATACAAAAAATTAAGTGGAATATATGACCATATCAATCCATCATCAAAAATAAAGATAAGTAGTCTCCTTAATTAAAAATTTTAGTTTTTGTCTGTTGCGGACGTTACGTTGCGGACGTTACACTTTTTACACACACACTTCTTTTCAAATTATTAATATATATTAAATATTTTTTCGATACAGTTTTTATCTTAAATAAAAGAAAATTAAACAAAGTTTAAGATGAGCTAAGCTCTAAACACTCAGACGACCGTTTTGCCCACTTTTTTGGCCATTGAAAATACCCCTTTTTTTTACAAGATTTATTAAAAATTAGAGGCAAAAAGAGGATATAATTGATTAAGCTCGGCCATGAACAACCAAACCACCGTAAACTCATTTTGATTTTATGATTTGAAGCCTAAAATATATTCTATTATAACAAAAAACAACTATTATTAAAAAACATGCAAATTATTGACAATTTAAGGTTTTTGCCCTTGGTTTAAAAATTTTCGGATTAGCCCATATAGTATTTCTTCGTATCCGCAGACATTCTATATTTCTTAAGATAATCATCATTAGCCTAGATCAGTGTTGCCCTGACTTTGTCCCACGAGGCCGAAGATAATCGGCTTTCACACAGACCCGATTCGAAGTCAGCCCGAAGTACATATTCTCCCTATTAGCAGGCGAGAGAAAAAACGAGCAGGTCTGCGTCACTCTTTTATATTTGTACACTGCGACAAAAGACTTTGAAAATTGATTTTGTTTTTTTAATTGTATGTTAAAATTTTTAGTTTTACCCCAGTCAAATTAATCAAGATGCATTCAAAAAAATATTTAGCCAAATATCATTTCAAATTATTTAATTAGGAATTATTATAACTTCTTTTTTAATTAAGCAGCTTCGCTGTAAATAATTTTATCTAGTTGCTTAAGATGTCGATATATTCTCTTAGTAAACACTTTCGACTAATTGCAAAAACTTAACCTTTATTTTTTATGTCTTTCCGATTTCTGAAAAATGCAAAGTACTCCTGTGCAAGACCTAGAGATAAGCATAATAATAAGCTGGAAACTTTTGTGTACTTTCGCCCACATTATCAAATATTTTTTACAGCGCTATTTTCGTTAGGTTTGAAGTACCTCATAATGTATTTGAGCTTGCGAAGTTAAATTTGGATTCTTTTTATTTATACATGTGTGTGTAGATTTGATTGAGAATGAAAAGAAAAACATATGAGGCTATTTTTGTGCAGAGTAACATATTTGTGACATTGCAGTAGTGTGTGAAATTAGAGGGGTGGCAGAGTAGTTAGTGGTTAAAGTGTTGCCCATTTTTTATATTGTTTAATTATAATTTAGCAAGTATTTTTAGCATATTTAATATAAAAATAAAATAATTATTATTATTTTTAAATATTTGATTAATCATTTATATGTAAACATATTTATAAAATGTTCACTATGCCAAATGTCGACCTTTAATTCAAATAACTAAAATTTTGAGAAGAATTAGAGCATTCCCAAAAAAAAAGCAATAAGCTAATCGATTTATAAATTGTATTGCGTATAAGTCTTAAGCCATTTACTCGTAAGAATAACGTATACCTTAAAACCGATTAGCTCGATCCTTTGACAATGAATGCTGCGGGTAAACAATAATAATCTAATCTGATTGAATACTCGCACTCTATAAAACAATGCACATTGCTGAGTTCGTTCATCAGTCGCCATTGTGCTGTCAGAATGTGTTGTAATTGCTGTAGCGTTCGGCAACAAAAGATCTGGGTCTTTGGCCTGGCCGGCCTATTGTTGATTGTGGGCATCGTATTGCTATCGGCCTGGCCCAGTCTATTCCGTCAATGGATGCACAGTATTTTGCCACTGGCACCCAATTCGTTTATGTACAAGAATTGGGTGACCACGCCGACTCCCGTATACACTAGTTTCTATCTGTTCAACTGGACCAATCCGCAGGATTTGAATAATACAAGAGTGAAGCCGAACTTTGAACAAATTGGACCGTATACTTTCAGTGATTATAAGGTCAAGGAGGATCTGTTGTGGGAGCAACCGAAGGTGACATATTACGGTCGTCGCACTTTTCACTTTTTGCCAGAGCTCTCAAAGGGCAGATTAGATGATATTATCATTGCGCCGCCTTTTCCCACGCTGGTGAGTAAAAAGTGCTTGAGAGTGAATATTCTTTTATAATTCCCCAGTGTTTGAATAAAAATTTGATTGAATGATTAAAAGTTAAATAAATTGTTTAAATATGTTTATTTTCATCCTGTTCTTTAGACTGCCGCTCGATATGTACGCAAATATCGTCGAATATTCCGCAAGATTATGAACTTTGCGGTGAATCGGGAAGGTGGTGGCCAATACATGAAATACACAGCCGGCGAGTGGATCTTCGATGGCATCTACGACAGACTTATTGACTTTGCAGGAAAACTGCATTCACCTCTGATTCCCCTGAAAAGTGATCATTTTGCTTGGTTCTATCAGAGGAACAACTCAAAGACAGCCGAGGGTAACTATACAATCCACACGGGACGCGGAGATCTCAGGCAGATGGGCGAGCTGCAAATGTGGAATGGCAGCTCACACACCGGCTATTATCAGGGTGAATGTGGCCGAGTGAATGGCAGCACGGGCGAGCTGTGGGCCCAGGATCGACAGTATGACGAGACAATTTCCATATTTTTGTCAGATGCAGCACGTTTCATCAATATGAATACCGTGTCGAATGTCACGATGCATGGCATCGATGCCTGGCGGTATGAGACAACAGCGCTAAGCTTTGATAACGGTCAACTGCATCCAGATACGAAATGTTTTTGTGTTCCAAATCGCCAATGTCCAATGAATGGTGTGCTCGATTTTTCGCCAGCTGCATACCATGGACCCATTTACATGTCACATCCGCATTTCCACATGACAGACGCATCCTATAGAGAGAATACAACTGGCCTGCGGCCGGATGCCTCCGAGCATGGTATGCATATCATAATGGAGCCCACGCTCTCCATACCCCTGAGCCTCAAAGGACAAGTTATGATTAGTGTGCTAGTCAGCCGTGACGAGGAAATTGAGTGAGTTATCCGAGTATCTGAAGAGCTTTAAGATACTTATTGTTAAACTATACTTTAAGCTATCTGAAGGATGTCGCTTTTGATCATTATGCACCTTTATTTGTGATTCGAATGAGCGCTGATCTGGATGATCGATTAGTCGGCCTCGTCAAGGTCAGTTACAGGCAACTCCCACTAATGGCAATCAATAACTTTATTTCTTTTACAGCTCGCATTGAATGCGGCACAAATTGGCCAATTTATTGGTCTCGGCTTGCTCTTAATTGGCCTTGCAATGTTCATTGCGGGCGTGATCGTGACCAAAAAACACAAATGGCACAATGAATGGCAAATGAAACCAATCGACGAGGTGAGCGTACTTCCAAAGGAGAGTACCTCAAGCAACAGATGATTATTAAGTATTTGTCAAGTGACGGTATTTTTGGTTGATAAGAAATTGTTATTTGTGTTGTTTTTCGGTGTATTTTTGGCATTTGATTATCTGAAGTATGCCATAAAAACAGAAATTCTTTGCCGTGACACACATAACATATACAAATTGGCGTGCCGCTGGATTATCCAATTTGGCCAGCAGGTGTTGGGTTGCCCAGCTAAGCTCGTCTAGAATTACACAAAATTATGGCCTCTCAGATATGCTAAATTTATTAATATGTTAATAATTGTTATTGTTTTTTGTTGCTCTATTGTTGTTGTTTTGTTGTGCCTGGTGCTGGTGGCACAACAACAAAAGCCTTGAGCACGTAAGCTGCATACTTTACGGCGTACGAACTCTTTCACCTATACACACACACACTGTCACACACTCATGCACACATCTAGCCAAATTGCTAACTGGAAATTTGAAAAATGCCAACAGAATATTATAAGCGGCTAATTTATATGCGACTGGCACGCAAACTTACGTTTTGCACACACATTGTTGTCGAAGGAGCTGCAAGTCCTGTGGCAGCTCGTTCAGAGCGTTCAGGATGTGGGCGGGTCGAAAAAGTTAAACATTGTATGAAAATATGAAAATTATATGCCAGCAAGTATGTGTTGGCCATAACTTTAATAAATACACACAAGTTATGATTAAGAGCTGCCAGCATTTGGCTCTTTATATATTTCAACGACTTTCAAAAAAGGATTTACGTATCATAAATCCCAAGCTTTGCTATTATTAGTTTTAGTCAAATTAAAAGTGCAACTTTTATTTAAAGTATTCGTATATAGATTAAATTAGATTGCCCTTAATTTATGCATTTGAAAATATTTTATTTTATAATTGACCATTTTTAAAATAATGAACTACAATATAATACAAGATAATCAATAATTTATATCTATAAATATTTCCATTTGTAAATTTCGTTCAAGTAAAACAATTGCATTGCAGAAATTACATTTTTAAATTTGTATTGATTCTTTCATTGAACATTTATTTAGACAGAGAACTATTTGTATTCACTTATGCATATGCCAAAATTTGGTAGTCCAATATATTTTAATTTTAATACACATATTGTGGCAAATGTCTTGACAAATATGCATGCAATACAAAAATGATTTAGATTCATTCATTTTGTACAAATACAATTTTTGGTATTTTTGGCCAAAAATAATTTAGTAGTTACTGATTCAACTGGAATATATTTCGGGTATTCGTTTTTATTTAGATTAAAATTTATTTATTCTTTTCTGATGAACAAATTAAGACAGCTCTTGATTTATGTGTGAGCAAAAGCAATTTTATTCAATTTTATGCACTATGTTCTATCTATAACTAAAATAACTTAATGCTTGTTCAGTATGTTTTATGTTTATTCAAATTTTTCAGATATCTGGTGACAATTAAAAATGTGCAAATTAAAAATGTTTGTAATCTAAGATATCTTTTCTTTTATTTTATATGCCCTATTATATACCCTTATATGCATTATCTTCCTATTATTATTACTATTGCTTATCGCAAACCTATTTACAACGTATCAGCTAGTCTAGCATTTTTTTATATGAGACACCTTTCAACTTTTTTCAACACATTTTCATATTTGCATATAAGCTTGTTCTGCCACGAAATGTTCAGTTGTGCGAGGAATTTTTAATGAAATATTTTAAAAATGCCGCACAGTACAAAAAAGTAGGGGAGAAAAAGATTGCTGGATGAGACTACCTCAACAACAATATCCAGCATCGTACACAGGTTGACCAGGTGCTCAACTGACAGGAGACTGACGAACTCAATTATGTATCTAGAAAAAGGGTATACCTAATACCTTGAGAACTTCGCACCACCTTAAAGTGGAACTTTAATTTCTATATATATGTATATTTATTTTATTTATTAGTATTTATTTTATTTATTATATTTATTATTGTTTCTTTCTTACACAGAAAATTAATTGTTGATCATTTTATTTTTTACTTTTCTACTACCAATAGTCAAACTTCTTGATAAAAAATAACATACAATAATATTTTTAAATTATATACTTTTAAAGTTAAATAAAAATTTCATTTATATATATTTTTAGTATGCATTCTAAATTATAGATGAATATCCTTTTAGCAACCATTAGATTTTATATGAAACTGCAGTGCATTCAGAATTCATCTTCAGTCAAATATATAACATCTTTTTTATTAAGCCTAGACATTTCTTCTTTTTTTTTTTTCTTTTTTTGGGTTCATGCAACAGATCGAGCAACTGACCGACTTCATTATTTGACAGCACAACAGAAAAAAAGGCGCAAAAATGTTTGTAAATACGTTAGTCTGTGTATAATAATAGTAGGCTTGGGGAAGTGTGTGTAAGGCAATTTTCATACATAAGCCAAATAGCATTGTTGCTGCTACTGTTAGTCCGTGTGGACTGTTGTCCGTTTATGTCGCGAAAACTTTGGTGTCCTAATCTGCTGCCTGACTTGCATACTAATTTGTTTGCTTTTTGGGTACTTCTGATCCTCATTGTCCTTCTGGCCTCCACCCACTGACTCACTCTTTTTCGATGCTTTCTTTGCCGTCTTTATGGTCTCTCGCTCTCTCGTTTTGTTGACAACCCATAGATTATGTTGTTGGCTTTGGCTTTTGTGTGTTGTCCAAAAGTCGAAAGCATGTTTCGGTTGAGTATATATGTGTGTATGTGTAAAAGCTCTCAGTGTCATGTTCGCTCGGCTTATGCATTCAGTTTGGTTTCGTCCTTTTCTCTAGAATCCTGTAGTGTCCCGTTCTGTCCCGTCTGCGGACTCCATTCGTTGCTTTGTTTGTTTGCTTTGGCTGCTCCGTCTATAAAGCCTTGTTTAGCTGCTTAATTTTTCCCTTTGTCATGTTGACAGCCCTTCGACAGTGTCTCCCTTTTTTCGGGGTCTTTCCTTTAGCTTGCTTCATTTTGCGCACAATTTAATGTTATTTAATTGGCATTTAAGTTTATGAAAATGTTTGTGTTTTGGCTGTGGTCCGACAGACTCCGACACGACCTCTCAAATAATAATAATGTCGAGGTCAGTTTTTATCTAACGGTCGCGCGTGTATTTGCTCTGTCTTGTTTGTCCTTGAGCCATAAGTGTCTGGGAGTTATCCTTAGTGTGAATTGGTTGGGAATTTGGGAATATAATCTTGATCACTCTTAACAAATTTAATTTTCTCTTAAGATTATATAATATTTATTATTTATTTATTTTTCTTTTTAGTTGTAATTTTATTTTTAGTCTCCTTCACTTCTAAAAAATCTACCACATTTAAAAAAACTAAATTTAGCTGAAAATACAATAAAATAAATCGGGCTGAAGTTAATTTTCGGTGACATTTTGACTACAATGTTAACCACAATATGCCGCAATAATTTACAAGGACTAATTCTTTTTTCACCGTTTTTTATATGCTCATGCTCTCTCCTTTCGGAAATTTATGGTGCAATTTTCTATGCGCTGTGCAGTCGCGATGCCTACAAATTTTATTCCCGACCAAATTGCATTGGCCTTTGGCGTCGGGCAGGCGTTACAAAGTTGACAGCAACACAGGATGCACAGTCAAAAATACCCAAAAATAAAAATATGAAAAAAAGTTAACATAAACAACAACAACAAGAGCAACGGCGACAGTTCACTGACAATGTTGGTTGAATTTAAAAATTCAATTTGAAAATGCAATGGAAAATGTTTGGGGCACGTGTTTTTTATGCCATTCCCAAAAATGTTTCTGAGCATTATTTTTTCTATGAATAAAATTGTAAATTACTAAACTGACGCACACATGGGACAGCCAAAAAAAATTGTTCAGTTTTCAGTTGGAATTTGATTTGGAAATAAATATTAAAAACTAATGAAAAAAAAAAACAAAATATCAAAAAGTGCTAACTCGTAAATATGTTGTGACAATTATAATAAAAAATTTTCAATTAATTTCTAAGCGGCAATGTTAAGTTAACAACTTTGTCGTCATGTTAAAATCATTATGTATTAATTTATGTCTGTTTGTGCGGCAGTTTTTGGTCGAGTTTTAGTTTGTTGAGCGAGCAGATGGAAATACAGAAATGGTGTAATTAAAACTGCGCTGGGATAACAATCATTATTTAGCTGCTTTCGACTTTACTGGAAGTTTTCATTTGGTCAGCAGAATATTACGCATACGCCATGTGAACGACGAAGTGTGTTTTAATTGCCGTTGCGTGCTCTTATGAAGTGCACATAAAATATCTGGCATGAAGTTAGCTATTGCTTTGCATCGTAAATTCCAAAATTGTTTTTTGTGAATTTCACAATTTCTGTGCTAAAATTTGACAGCTTCAACTTCGCTGGCAAGCAGAAATTTAATCAGCAATCGCTGGAACTTAAACTTTAACTGACACGATGCCAAGAGCTACATTGAAATCGAAAGTCCAAAATAACTGCACCCAAAATTGCAACATTAACTGAAAACTGCTGGTGTTTTTGCCGCAGTTGCTGGAAAAACAATTTGCCAAAGGATAGAAACATTAAATGCGTCCGAGAAGGCAGAAGCGAATCCAAAAGGATACTGTGTGCCATCGAGTAGCAGGAGAAGGACACTTGCAAGCTGCTGCTGCCCTTAGCTGACCATTGTGCTCAAGAGTTGACTGCATAAATTGCTAGCAAGCTGTCGTTAGGCAAACGAGCTGAGCCTTAGCGCCTGAAAGTATGCAGCATATTGGACCTTGTTTGAGCATATGACTATGCATATTTGAATGGCAATTTCCATGACACACACAGGACAGACCCCCGGTCATCGATGCAAACCCAATTTCATTGTGTTTACTGGCACTTTACAGTGTATGTAGAGTTTCAGTCTCAGTATCGAATGGATTCTCCCTTCAGTATACGCATAATTTCATTTCGACTTCATCTCCTACTCCACCTGAACCTTGTCATAGATATTATTTACATGTAGAAAAATTCCAGATGTTAATGTACAGCTGTCGCCATTCGTTGATATACTATACATTCTCTGATGACATTTCAATCAATTCAATCGCAAATTTCACTTCCGTATCCGTTTTCCGCAATTTATTGTTCAGCAACAACAACAACAACAACAAATGCAACGACTGAGCAACAAATGCATTTAACAATTTTCGCACTTTAACCACAGAATTTTGTTAAATTCACATTAAAAATACATGGGCTGCAAATTGGCAGGTGCAGCAGCATCAAAATGTCACTGCGAATTCCATGAATTCGTACGTATCCGCTTTACCAGTCATGTGGCACGGAAGTGGGGGGGAAAAGGGTATAAAGTGGCAACACTGGGCAGGTGGATATTCATGTGATAACAGCGTTACACGACATTGCAATTATATATGTAAATATCCAGATGCCAGTCGTTGTTGCATATACATATGCGACAATGCAGTTCCACTCTCTCTCTCTGTTATTTGTTATTATATATCTGCCGATCTTTCAGTAAAAGCTAATAAAAAACATGTTAATGATTAAAATATCAATTGATATAGAATAGTTTAAGGTCTATCAATGTTGCAAATGTTCTTCATCAGTTTCCTTTCCGACACTATCGACAATATTTCAATGCTCTCACATCCAGCATATCCCCATTCAATTTGAATCGCATTGTGCCACAGTACATTTCATTAGTTGGACACATTTCAACATCGACAAGTATTTAGACGTCCTACTATCCGCCCCATAAACAATTAATCAAATGATTGACTATTCAATAATGCACATTCAGATGACTTTATGCCCAGCGTGTGCTAGGGCTATTTAATTAAGGCAACTCGATGCCACAGTGGCTGCCAATTGGCATTGTATGTATTGTGTGACATTTAATTATGCCAATTTCTGTATTAGATTTCGTGCATTCAATTAATTAATACAGTAGCTTGATTTTGGCTACGATATCAATTCACAGCTACAATTGTGATTGACGGACTGTGTAGGTGAGCTGGAATCCCGTTTCGGATGCATTTGTCTGGGCATCGCTGGAGAAATTAATGACAAAGGGTGGACGGGCAATGATTTTACTACCAGCCAACTGATTGCCACAATAATAAGTTGGCTGAAGTGCCGGATTGTTGGCCATATATGAGTTGGCTATAAGCAAATAGTCTGTAGAGCGTCCCACGGTTTTTACTGTACTATGGCAATCCTCATCGTAGCCAGGACCAAGACCATCGTTGCTGGATTTGGATAACGAAAAGTGATCCAGGCTGTAGCTGTAAGGATAGAACAATTTAATTAGTAAAATAAACTCAAACAAAAGACTGTCAAAATTTAACCATAATTTTTATTTATCATTTTTTAAATTTCTAAAAGAATAAAAATTTATTTTATATAATTTAACTATTCGCAAATCAAATCAAATTTTTTTTTTACGAATCTAAAAAAAGGTTAATATTCTGTAAATATTTATTTAAATAAACATTGACTCAAAGTAAAACTGTACTTTATTATATATGTGCTTCATAGAAAGAAAATTCTATTTTCATTAATTATTAAAATATTTAAACAATTTTCTCAATATTTGTACAATACAATATTAAAAGTATTTTTGAATGCATCTTTAAAGACAACGTTCTAACCAACTCAAAATTAGTCCAAATTTGCTTTTAAAATATTAAAGTGAATGTCAACTTACCTGATCTCCATATTCGCAGCACCTGCCACACAAATGGCATAGCGCATGTTGGGCATGTAAATGCCGCCTGCAAAGTTGAAGCTGGCAATGCCGCCCGTCGAGCTGCGATAATACTGATCACAGCCAAGGGGCGCCAATAGCTCCAGATCAGCCGCAGATGGAGCACTAAGTGTCTGGAAGAGCTGAGCAGCTGGGCCAGGATTGCCAGAGCTGCCACCGAAAATGGTGCGAGGCAGGAAGCTGCTGAGAAAGGGCAACAAGGTGCGCACAGTTGGCACGTGCGCTGCGTCGGCGGTGGTGGCAGGTTGCTGTTTGGCCATGGCCAGCGTATTCGGTGGACACTCCAGTTGGGTTAGCGTCAGGTGCCACGTCGACTGCGTCGAGTGGCTGCCGAGGCTGAAGTGCAATTTAAGTGTCTGACCCCGTTGCAGTTGCACGTACAAATGCTGTCCGTTGTTGCGGCCGCAGAGTTGAAATCGCTGCACTTGCAGAAAATCGACACACTCGAGCAGTTGGCTGGTGGCATTAAGGCGCGGCTGCGGCAGCTCCAAGCGTTCCATATCGATGCGCACTTGACAGACCTGCGAACTCCAGGCATCCACCGCGTACTGGCAGCTGTCCAACATATTTAGCTGCCCTGCCACCGGACTGCGTATGACGATGCGCTTTTGCCGCAAGCTCGTTGCAGCATTGCATTGCAGCTGACAGTCGACAGCTGCGAGTTGCAACAGCAACGGTGGCAACAACCATAACACCTTCATTTCTATTATATATGTATGTATACTTTTGTGCCAGGTAAGCGAAAACAGTCGGAACAGCCAACGAAACGAGTTGATTTAATTTCAAAATATAACCGAACATTGCTTTTTATGTGTGCTTTTATCAACTGATAACCGACAGATATCTTGAATTGATAACTGCCATTGACATTCCCCTCTTAACAGAGATAACAGATGTGTGATAATAAATTGTCTAGTACTTCTTACAGCATCTGACACTATCTAAGCATTCATTCCATTGGCATGTCAATGGCAACAAGTTGTCAAGTTGCGAAATGTGCAGAGAAAACAAATGACTCAGCGACAACTCACATGCTTTCAATCAGCAACAACTACAACTACAACAACAATAACAGTGTCAGCCTGACTATAGAAAAGGCTTTTATGTATCTGTGTCAAGGCTGAGACTTGGCCTTCTAAATCCCAACAAATTTTAAATGGCAAAATTATATTTGCTTATACTTGAGAAGAAAACTAAATCTGCTTTTAAGCTTAATTTATATGAGTCTTTTTGTACCTCACATTTTAAATTTCACATGTTTAATCTGTTGTCAATATTTATTGAAATTGCTTTCAATTTTTACTTCTACTTACTCTAAGGATTTCTCCGTTTCCAGGAACCGATATAAGCAATCGTTTCATTATTTTCTGTCACTATTAGTCTTATAGTTTTTAAGATACATTTTTTTAAAACTAATTAAAAATTCCATCATCTCTTTGGCCTTAAGAGTTTCTTTCTTCTCTGCTTTGACTCCCAAATCAGACTTAAATAATTTCTTCTGGCATTTCTGAAATTTAAAAAAACATTCTAAAATGAATCCAGTTAAATGCTTCGACAAAAATGCCAAAACTATTAATTCCCAATCGAATAAATAACACTTTAGTTAGTTATGCCTTAAATAAAAATTCATTGGCCAAACGTTTTATCGATAAATGCCATAAGCAAGTTTTACGCACATTTTATGACACACCCAGAGACGCACACACACAGGCCAACACACACACACATACACACACACTCACGTGGGCCAACCAGTAACCAGTAACTGCTGTGAGGCGTTTATGGCAGTCTTACACCTTTTATGGCTGCACACCGCAAACAATAAAATGCCTGGCATTTATGTGCACATATTTCTGATTGTGTGTAAGGGGTGTAAGTGTGAGTATGCCCATGTGTATGTGTGTGTGTGTGTGTTCTGGCCTGCTCTTAATTCATATGCGTTAAGTATTGTCGCATAGCTCAAGGCGCAACTTCAACTGTACTTAAAATTAAAGAAGCGAACTGCCTCGATGTGACGTCAATTTAAGAAAAATAAAAGTCAAACGGCACGACGATCAGGTAATAGGAAAATTGCATGTAAGGTGCGATTAACATATCAAAAAATAAATGTTTTACAGCAAAGTTTTTCAGCTTTTCGTGTATTTTTTCTTTGCATGCAAACAGCTGCAAATATGTATAATGCACACCATGGAAAACATTTGCGTTTACATTTAAGTTTTAAAAATTTATGGCCCAAGTCGAAGAGCAGCAAAAAACAAGCTGCACAATACAAAAACAACAAAAAAGCGTGCAGCCGGCGCATTAAAATAAAACTACTAATAAGTTAAAACAAAACAACAACAGCAACAATTTTTGAATAAAATGGGAAAAACGAAAAAATTGGAGCGAACTGACGTCGTTAGCAAAGAGAAAATAAGCGCGAACAAGAGAAAGTTAAATTTGATGAATATTTAATACCCTCGAAGATCTTATGGAATAATTAAAATAATGTAGATATTGTTACGAATTTATTTACATATATGTTTGACTTAACCTTTTGCGAAATTTCAAAAATAAAGCCTTTTTCAATGCCTACTCCTTTTACAATTTAAAATCATTATATCGAGCCCTATTTGCGGATATAACGTAAGCGACAAAAAGAAAATTTTACAGGAGAAAGGTTTTTAGGTTTCGTTAAGTTGATTTCTTCGTGTCATGTGTCGCTTACGTTATAGTTGACAGGCCAATATCTCCGGAAATATAAACAATTAAAGTTTAATATTTTGAGTGTAGATACTATTAATATTAATAAACACATTTGCATTAAAAAACAAATTTCGGAAAAATGTCGCTTACGTTATATCCGCAAAAAGGGCTCGATATATGCAGAACTTTAATAGTTCCCACAGTCTGTTACTAAAAGTCTAGCTAATTTTCAAGAATAATATTTTAGTATATGCTTAAGGTATCAATATTCAAAAGTCAACTAAATAATCTGAATATTATTTGGATTATATTAATCAACAATCCTTTGACTATTCGCAGAAATCTTTTTTAGTTATTTACAAGTGTCAAATAAATTCAAAAACTGATTTAAATGAAGAACAAATTAAAGAAGTTTAGTTTCCAAAAACAAATGATAGAAAAATTCTACAGAAATGTCTCACTTTCTTTTGGCAACAAGCAAACTTTATGCCCAAATGGTATCACTCTTTTTTCCCCAAGGGCATTCTGTAAAAAGTTTAGCAACCGCAGCCGCAGCCGCAGCAGCTCTTGCTCTTATTTATGTCAATGTTTTGTTTTAGTTTTTTTTTTATGATTATTTTGTTGTTATTGTAGGAGGTAGTCGGCTGCTAACTGCTTGCATGTCGTACCCACTTGTACTACCTTTGAACTTGCTTGCAGTGAGAGAACAAAAAACTGACTCGAGCTTGTGACCAGGTCTGGGTGTGGTCTCGGCCCTGTTTTATGTGATCAACAACTTGTTTTGTTCTTACTCAAGTTGTTCTTACTATGCGAAAATTGCTTTGGCAAAATAGCAGCGAGAAATATAAGTGCAGGCACGTCAAATTCACACACAAACACACGAAATACAACACACACAAAACAATTGTTGGTAGTTGTGGAAAGGAAGCAAAAGTTTTTTGTGCAGTTTCTTGTTAGTTTTGAATAACCACCTCATAAAAGTAATACAGGCAGTGTCCTTGCCAATCCAAATTGCAATCGTTGTTGTTCGCTTTCTTTATTTTGTTGTTGTTGTTGTTATAGTGTCATCATTTCTCATGCACAGCTTGTTTCAAGTTTACTATAAACAGTTTTTTAGTAAGTGGGTTAATAGCTTTTCTCAGAGGAATCAAATTAATTGACATTCGATTAGCTTGCAAACAGATTGCAAAAGCTGATTATGTTATATAAGTATATATATTTTATATATAATGCCACGCCTCCTAATCATAAGCAGCGACATCAACAACCAGAACACCAACATTGACGCCGCCATCTAAAATGGAAATCTACCGGTAACAAGGACATGCATATTTTTCCAGCTTGTGTTGATTTCCCTTGCCTGCCTCTGGCGTCGCACCTCCTGCATTTTTTCCATATTTGCTTATCATGTGAAATGCATGCAGCAACAACAGAAACATCAACAACAATACGGATGGGCGACGTGTTGCTCACGTTGAGTTCAGTTAAGAAAAACTAGCTGTTTCCGGTGCTCAAACACAGCGCCAAACTGATTGCGACACAACCAGAAAAAAAAGTCGGCAACACTTTTGTTGATTTCACAATAAATTTAAATGCAATAGCTACAAAAGCGCAACAAATAAATAGACACAAATTGCGAGTGTTCCCAGTAACAATATCAATTCGAAAAAGCGTGAAAAAGGCAAGAAAAATTGTCAACAAAAATGATTCTCAAACTCTTAAATTCAGTGAAATTTAAGGCGTTTCTGTACTACAGAACATAGACAATAAATGTAGCTGTTTTATTGTGTTCCGGAAAATGTTGTCAAGCGCCGCGAAAACAAATCGTAAACTTCATGTAAATAAAATGGGCACAAAGCAAGCTGGGAAAACTGGAAACTTCAATTGAATCTGTTGCTTTTTAGCTATGAGGAAAATTGCAAAACTGTTTTTCTATTTACTTGTATTTAATTTAATGCATTCTGATAAACTTTCTCTTTGTCAGCTGGCAACTATTATGGCCTTTTTTTTGGAAAAACTTTGCTTACTCAGCAGCTAGACAACAGAACTTGGCTTATGCGTATTATTTACAGTGAATTTATAGTTAATGCGCTTATAGACACATTGTTGCTGCAATGTGTACATAATATAATAAATGGCTATAGTGGCCATACAAATTCAAGGATTAACATGCAAATCCTTAAAGGGCATCACATCAGTCAGCCGGCAGTGCCAAGTTTACTCTCTGACATTTGTCAGGCCACACAGACTTATTTATGTGCGTCGACTGCAGCCATGAATTGACTCAGTGTGAGTGAGAGCATAGAACTGGGCGTGATGCCAGCCAGCTCGGAGTATTCTCCTCATATTGTGGACTCTGCAAGTCGACGACTGTCAACGACAGCAGGCGGCGCCCTTGTCTTAGTTTACCGCATGATGCACTCGCACAGGCGTCGCACAATATGTCTTTGATTTCCGTTTATGCTTAAAGCCAACCATAAACTCCCCTTCGGAGGAGGAAAGCTCAACTTAGCAATCTGCATTGAAGTGCACTCATACTCATATTCGTGTTCGTGCGAAACTACTTTATGAAAGGGCATTGAATTGGCACTCAACACAGCGCAAGTTGTTTAGCTTCAGCAAAACCCAAACAAATAACATACAATTTGTAGAAATTGCAAAGAAATGTTGCTTTATATGAAAATGTTTTCAATTATTTTTTGAATTTTTTACTTGAAATAATTGAAGTTTCTTCACAGAAATTGTTCACAAAATGACATTGATTGGTTTATAAAAGCGAAACAAAAGAATTTGTGAGATTTTTTCATATCAATTATTTTAAAAAATATTCCATTTATATTAAATGAATTTCCTGAACAGAAACTATTCATTTAAATATTTAAAAAAAAGATTTTAATTATATGCAAAATTTGCAAATCGATTTTAAAATGATTTCCAATAATATAATTACTACTAAAATTAATATCTTAAAAAACAATATACTCATAAAATGCCATTGATTGGATTTCAGGTCTAATGTAGTGCCAATGCAAACCATCAACAACCAAATATAATTTTATCAAATAGAGTGCATTGTGAAATAGTGACAAATATGCGTATGTGTAATATTTGCATATTTGCCACAGAATTGAACGTTGCTTGGTCAGGCTTCTGCTCTTATCTAATAAACATTTTGTTGACTTTTTCTCAGCCACATTGTAGACATGGACATGGCCAATTTGTGTTGCATGCATGCATGAAATATCTTGAAAATTGTATTTATCTATGCCGATGTCAATTAATTGATTTTTCAACAAATGTTTGCCTACACTTAATTGCAGTGCCAAATTGCAAATGGAATATATTAAAACAGTGAAGGATTTTGTAATTTAAAATGTGCTACGATTATATTTAATGTGAGTCTGTCTGCACGTAGTGCAAATAAAGTTGCAACTGCAACAAGCCATGCGAATTTATATGCAGTCGGGTCGAGTGGAAGGGACCACAAAGCCAACATACATATAAGCTGGACAACACGCGACGTATACTTAACACACACGTATGAGATGCGTGACTGTTTCAGTAACACACACACATTTACACACACCCACACAGACACCAGAGCATTGCAAAAGAAATCAACTTAAAATGTGCAAATTGTTTATATTTCAACAAGACGGCAAAGAAAAGCACTACGAGTACGAGATGCTTGGACTCGCAGTCGTATTCGTATTCGTATTCGGATTCACACTCACATGATGCAGGAGCAAAATGCTTGAACTCATGTAAGTATGTGCTGGACATTGAATAAGATTAATGAAGGTTTTGTTTATGCTTCTTGTGCGGTCGTCCGTCCGGCCGCCTGCTGCGGTAACGTGGCCAACCCGCAATTTGCTCCTCCTCCTCCTTCTGCTGCGGCTGCTTCTGCTCTTGAATGTTTGCTGCTCGCTGTTAAATATTCGGTTGCAGTCAGGCAGAGAGCTTTCGGGCCATGTTCGGTTTGCTCTGGCAGACAAAAAACATATTTCAATGATGATTTTTTGGGTTGCACTCGGAGAATAAAAAAAAAAAACATCAAGCGGGCGTTAGCAAACTGACCCACAAACACATATAGACACCCACAACAAAAAGAATTTGGAGAGTGTGTGAGATTCCAGAAGGAGCCACAGACAACTGTCACATGCATGTTGTGAATTGTGACAATTTGGTTAATGTTCTTGTAGCTTTTTATTGTTCTGTCAGTAAAACAATTTCGAATGTTTTTGTATTTAATGTGATTTCATTTGTATGTGCAGTTGCAAGTAAGGCACTTAAAATTGCTTCACAGCTGATTTCGTGACCAAATTACACACATTTAAATTACTAAATCTAATGCTGTCAGTTCATATATATCTTTTAGTTACGTTTTTAGGAAAGAACCCTTGAACGTCATTCTTCTCATTCTGATCATATAATACAAAGCAGCAATGAATGCATTCTGTAAAATATTTGCTTATGTTCTTTATCAAACTTTCTTGACTCCTTATTCTAGATAATATCTTTGAGTAATCATATCCATTTTTCCCCTCATACTATTTAATTTCAAAACCCTTTAAAAGCCAACAGTTGTAAGTAATTAAGAATTAATTATATTTATCAAACTTACTTAACTATTTCCCCCTTTTTTCTTTTTAATGTGCAGCAAAAAGTTTTTCTTACAGCGATTTCTTCTAGTCGAATGCCTTAACACGGTTTCCTGGTTTTATTTCTTTCAATTTTAGGTAAATTTTATCCAGAGCTCGGGCAGAGCATAACTCATAATAAGCAAACCGCCAGAGAAACCCCAGACACCTTTAATTAGAGTTGCAGTAAAACTTGCCAAACAAAATAGAATGAAAAAATGAACTACAGAAAATGGAAAACAGAAAACATAAAAGTAAACAGAGTGAGTAAGTAATCAGCGCTAAGTATGCACTTCATTCCTTTAAATAATGTGCTCGAATTGCAATTTAATGAGCTCATTGACAGCCGTTTCAACTACACATAAAAAAAAAAACAAGAAAAAAAATTGGGAAAAGAGTTAACGTGAAAATAAGTTAGTCGCGGCTAAATGGCCCGTAACTCAGGCCAAGATAGAAGATTTACGTGCAAAACGAAAATTAAATATTAATCATACTCGTAACGCGCAACGCACTCGGGAGATTGAAATGAAAAATAAAGTGGAAAAAAGAAATGAAGGAAATTTAACAGTCAACACATTTTCCCCAAAGCTCCGACGGGGCCAAAGCGTTACCATTTTTTAATTAACCACCAGGGGGTCGCGTTGCTCGGTGTCCTGCACCGCTGCACTATGGGGCGAAATCCGAAAAATCGAATATTTATTAATAACTTTTAAAATTAGCTAGGTTTTTGAATGCGACTTTTTTTATTAATATTATGTACACCCTCAGAAATATTTTTGGAAAAGTGGGCGTGTCGCCACCCCCGCCCTTAATTTTTTTTTTTTTTTTTGTATGTATAAAAGCAACTAAGCTCATAATTTTTATTCCAAATAACAAGCTTTGACCTTGTTTATTATTAGCAATAAAGAGAAAAAGTAATTTTTTGACAAAGGAAGTTGTGTGCTCTTATAAATGGTTGTGAGCATAAAATTTAAAAAAAAAAAAATTGGGGCGGAGATTTTGACATGCCCACTTTTTCAAAAAATTTCTATGGGTACACATAGCACTGGAAAAAAAACCGCATCAAAATATCCGAAGTAGTTTTCGAGTTAATAATAAAAACCTCAAAAACTGGTCAAATATCTCATACGACAAGCGAGCAAATCAGCACTGAAAAATGGTGAGGTTACGTCCTAAAAAATTAATTTGCGCAGATTGTGGGAAATTGTGGAAATTGAGACAAATTGCATTTAAATAACAATGAATGGATCTACGACATACAGTTGGACGTACGTTAAGCCTCGTTAAGCATCATTGCTAAATTCTTTCGCAAAGTTGATATTTCTTTCCAAGAAATTAGCTTTCAAAGCATTATCTAATTTTACAAAATATTAACAGAACACGCACAAATACAAAATTCTAGTACAACCAACACATAGTAAAAACCCGTATGATTGGTATCCATTTTATATTTTTTTTAAAAAAATGATTAGCCTTTGAGAAATACCGATTTGAAAATGGGCTGCAAAAATATTGCAATCTTAAAGCATGTTCTTTTTGACAGCAAAAGTTGACTTTAACAGCTGCTAAGTTTAACATTGGTCTGTTATGCTAAATTTTTGGTACTGAACTTTACAGTTTGAAGTTTTCTGAAGATCTTAACACAAAAAAAATAGTAATATTAATACTATGATAAAATGACTAAATATTCGATTTTTCGGATTTCGCCCCATAGTGCGCTGTGACGGGACAACCGGCTGTCAGTTAAGCTGAATGTGAAGCATGTTGACATTTGTTACATCCCTGCAACATTATATATGTAGTGCTTGGCACGGCAAGTGTGACAGCAGCCACATGACAGCTGTTGCACGAATAGTTTTATAAGTACTTGCTAATGAGTCTGTAGCTCTGGCAGCAATCACTTTTCGGGCGCCTTCCTGCAAACCTTTTCGCCGGAAATTCGCTACACTTTAATGTACTGCAGCCCTCAAAAATTTAAAATACAAATTTAAAACATTTTTCACATTTAAAGTAAGGATTTCTCTTTAGTGCACTTGCCCCGAAAAGTATATTACTTATTTTTGAGTTTGCAAATTAGGGTAGAAACACATGTGCGCAAATTATTATAAAAAAATATATATATACATAAGGAATTCAGCTTCTTTTAACCCTATTCTCATGTTGCTTTGCACAAGACAAAATCGTGAATGCCCAGCGGGCAAACGGGCCAAGAACAATGGCTACAAATGTAACGCATACGCCGCGTGTGCCACCAGTAGCTTCAAGTGGAGTTGAGCCATTGAGAGAAGCTTGCGGACAAAATCTGTTGTGAGTGGCAAGGTTCGCTGGCACAATTATGTAACATTCGAGACTGAAATATGGAAGACAGTGTTATATTAATTCTTTTCTGTTTTCCTGCCTCTTCTTTTGTTTCGTGGCGTTAAATTTAAACAACGAATTGCTGCGAGTTTACTGCATAAATACGAGCACGAACTGATAGCAAGCAAGACAAAAAAAAAATTGTATTCACGGCATAAATTTGCACTAAACTGGGATTCAAAATGGATTTTCTAAGCTAAGGAAACAAAGGGAGGCCCCAGCATAATCGCCATGAATGAAAGCGCAGCATCATCGACTACAACAACGACACCGACAACGACAACGACAACGGCTATGACGATGACGACGGGTGACGGCTGACAGCAACGTGGCCCTGACAGGCGGAACAAACGAGCTTGGCGTATATGAACCAGATATACAGCTGCTACAAAACAGGCTCCGGCCGAAGGCAGAAAATGAAGTCAGGGAAGAGAAACATAGTCAGATGTAGTTTTGCCCTAGTCGTAGTCACTCTGCTTAATATATTTGCATGCTGTGGGAGTAAAAGTGGGAGTGGCATTATAAATCGCATTAAGTGGATCATACTTTGCATATGAAGTGCCCAACTGACGGTCCACAGCCTCAATGTCGACTGTCTTGTGATAAAAACCAAGCACTCTACCACGACAATAAGAACAACAACAACAACAATGTTCGCTTCACGCCAACGCAATCAAAATTCAAAAGTTTCATTTCAGGTGAATTTCATCCAAGGATTTTAGTGCTAACAGTACATCAAGTATCTCTGCGTTTTATCCTGTCAATTGTTTGGCAGCTGATGATGAATGATGCCGATAGCATCATAGCATTTCCAAAGCACTTTGATATCTCAAAATTTGTAGCCGCATTAAGTTTGCCACGTGCAACTTGTAATAATTTCCAACATTTCCCCAGTTGTAGCTGAACGCGATCCTTAATGGCAACTGCATAGCTCATTGCTGTAAATTATGCGCAAAAACTTTTGCTGTTTGCCAAAGGTAAAGTGAAAACTTTTTACCCCAAACTCACAGGCACTTCGCATTTAAGCTAGAATTTCTTAATATTTATTTAAATTACGTCAAATTGTTATTAAAATTAATTTAAAATAGCTACAGACAACCTTGATGTCACTCTGTGAAATTCTCAATTTAGTTTAACTGTGAACATTAAGATTCCTTATTTAGGCATATAATTTTTTCTGTCTAGACAACTCAATGAGCATCTTCGGCTATGAAAAACTTCATGTTCATGAGGCGCCATAAAATGTTTATCATAAATATGTATGGCTTTGCTATTGAACTGTATCCACTCTCACGCCCTCAGCTTTGTCCTTCTTCTCTGAGAAAGCAGCAAATACAAACACAAACCTGCAATTATCATAAATATGCCACTTAAAAAAGCAAAGAAAATTAGCCCAATTTAACTGGGACTCATTAAAGCAAAATTTATAAATAAAAAGATAAATATTGTGCAACTTGAGCTTAACAAAAATTGGTCTTAATTCATTTTATTTTTTTTAAATTAATAAAAGTTTATATAAGACTCCATCGAATAACTTTATAAATTTGTTCGTTGTCAATTTTTCAAGAAATTTAAAAATACATTTACCATAAAAACTATCTGTAAAGTTAAATTTGTCGACCTCTATATCCTGCTCTTGATTCAACCACTAAATGTCACCCCTTTTTGCACGTTTTACATTTACAGCGTAAATAAATATAAATAACTGTATCAAAACACAAAAGTGAACAATAGGAGAACTGTATTACAATAACAGCTCCGGCTTGTTAATGAATAATTAATAAAATGTAAAACAAGTTTTTGTGTGCGCTTGTACATTTTAATTGAAATAAGTATTTAAAGGGCAATAAATTAAAACGTGCTGCGAAGTTAAAAGAAAAGTCAGCGTTAAGGGGCAAGGACTCGTAATGTTACAACTACAAGGACAACAACATGTTTTGCCATTACAAGACAATACACTTGGTAACAGCAAGGACAGCGTTAAGTTTGCTACTTTCCCTCTCTTTCTTTCTATTTCATCTCTTTGTCTACTCCGGTTACGCCCACAAATGCCATTAGAGTTGAACGACGTCCTGAGCGACGTTGCTGTTTGGCGTTGTTTCCTATCGGCAATCGCATAAATCTCGTCCTTTGAGAGTTGTTACACCGGTTCACAATGCGAACTGGCGTTGCCACCTAGTTGCAAATTGTACGCAAGGGTTTCCTTAAAGCAATTACAACACGCAGTTTTCTTTTTATGCACTCGGAACTCGAGCTCGGACATCCATTGGACATTCTGCTGACTTCACATTGCGGCAACGTGACTTTTATTGGACTTTCTTGGATTATATATTTTTTTGTTGTTCTTCTCCTTTTTTTTCTCTTTCTGTTTCTTTTGTTACTGTTGTTGCGTTCATTGCTAAAACTTTTCGTCTCTTGTTTATGGCATTTATCGTGCTATTTATTCAGCTTGTTATGCCTTTTGTTTCACAAAGCCACCTCACACCCAAAAAAAAAACAAAACCCGAGTCGCAAGTTCAAGTATTTGCCTAGGCTCACGGACTTGTCCCCGACGCCGTCTCCAACTCTGACTTCGAGTTCGAGTTCGGTTCTGGCCCACGGTATATACGCATATCCCGCAGCGTTTGCTTAACGCGCCTTGGCGCTTATCTAAACGATTGTCTGTGGAGTGATTATGAGTGTTGGAGCTTGTTAGCATAATTGACGCCCCGTGCCCATTTACCAAATGTTTTCACCCTCACTCTTTGCCCCCTCATCGATGCCGAATGCTACACAAAAGGAGCCCAAAAACACTCTTAACGCAGATACTGAATAATAATCAAGTGCTATTTGGTTACAATTTCATGCCTAATAATAACTTTGATTATGCGCAGCAAATGTGAGTGGGTCTAATGATAACTGTATCTGTGTGAGTCTGTGGGTGTGTGGGTTGAAACACACAGTTACAACACACAAAAACAAGGTAAATTGAGGCTAATGAGCTGTAAGCTTAGAAATCTGTTTGTATTTTTAGTTAGATTAGGTCTGAAAGTTGAGAATTGTATATGTTATTTCACTTATTTGCTTTTGCTCTAAATTATATCAATTAATTTAACTAATATTGCAACAAATAAATCAACTTTAACTGGAACTGTTTTGAGTTTTTGAGCTTTAAATTAATTCCATGCTTTTAGTTTTAGATATATACATATCTTTAATCAAATTAGATAAATTTATATTTTTCTTAGTGACTAAATGATTTAAATGATTTCAATTTAAATTATTGAGTTATTAAAAAAAATATGACAGCTCATTTTATTTTATTTTTCTTATCTTACATTAAAATAAACTATTTAAATAGGGAAACAAACAAACACAATTAAATTAAAATTAAAAGTACCTCAAAAGTCAAAGTCAACATGTATAAGAATTTATCTTCATTTTATTTCAATTTTCCTATGTTGTTTTTTGCCCGACGGCAGATGCAGCCGGAAATCAGGACAATTAACAAATTCCGCACCCACGCACATACAGAAAAAAGTAATCATGCTGAAACACCACAAAACACAGTACAAATTGCCGCACACTAATGCAAGTAAGGCCCATTAACACACATATACACACGCATACAAGAGAGACAGTTTAGAGCTGAAGTGCTATGATGTTCAGCATTCAAAATACCTTTGCTGGGGAAATTGACTGAATTTGTCAGAAAAACATCTGCAAAGTTTTTACGTAAACCAGCTGGAAAACTGTTTTGCTTTAACGCAAAGTAAAACGCTACCAAAATGGAAAGCCGCGTTGTTAATGCCAAGTGCAAACATGACAATGACAAGAGACGACATGCAAAGATTCCACTTGATGTTTAAATTCCGACATGATAAGAGACTGAGCAGGGGACTGAGTGTGGCATAGAGAAGGGGTCTTATGGGGAATTGTGCGTCTATCAAGCTCTAATGCTGATTGCACAATCAGCTTGTCTGAAGCCAGCAAGCACGCATTTATTGCGCATACGACCTGTTGACTGTGGCAGAAACGACTTTCATCGTTTCTGCTTCCCCAAAAACTGCAAAATGCTTTGCGTGTAATTATCTTAAGTGCTGGTCACTACAACAGTCAGAGCAACAACTACAAAAACAACATTTATTATTACCTAAAGTCGACTAGAAAGCTTGCTGAATAGCTGTCTTAAAATATAATACATGTTAGTCGCTTAAATTCCTTGCCCAAGCAGAAAGTATACTTAAATTTGTGTTTAAATTTATGCCAAAATCATCACAATGAGTTGCACGTTTTTAGCTGCCACCAAAAACTGATTTCCCAGTGTGTGGCAAACGTTTAAAAATTATTTTGTGATATTTTCACTGCAGGTGGGCGAATCGTCAGCGCTTTTTTGCGCATTTAGCATTTGATATTTCTATAGTATTTTAAGACTTGTTTGAGAGGGAATGCGAAGCCACCACCAGGTGGTGAAGGTGGTTTTGTTGGTGACTTTGCCTAGCATCGGTGCTGCCAAAATGTGGAATGCCGCGAAATTGCCGCTGATGGTTGTGTGACGTGCTTAGAATTCGAAATCAGCAAACGCAAATAAATATTTAAATGCGTGCAAAAATCAACGTCGTGTTCTGTTTAATATTGAATAACTTTGTTAATATATGATTGTTACAAATGAATAACTGAGATTGCAATGGAAGTTTATTATACATTTTATTGAATAAATCTATAAATATTTAAGATATTTACACGCAATTGGAATAAATCAGATAAAAACAAAAAAATAAGTTCAATATTAATTTTAAAAAAATTGATGAAATCTATAGTTATTATTTTCAATAGTCCTTAAGCATACATTAATAATAAAGGACTTATCGCTGTAAATACTTTATGAACTTCTATCACATATTTTTATTTATTTACTATATTGTTCAGGGTTAAAACCGAGCTCAATGTAAAGCAAAATCGTAACCACACAGACACACACAACCCTCAGTTATTTGGCTATTTGTCATCTGAGTACAGTCTTTTGTAAAAAGTCCGCACGCAAGTCAGAAAAAAAAATAGTGAAAAAAGCGAGGACTTGAAATTTCGATTTCCTTTTGCGCTAGCGAGAAAATCTTGTTTTGCATCAATAAACATTGACATTGGCGCTGTTAAGTGTATGTGCATGTGTGTATTTGTGTGTGTGCGTGCAATATAAATAAACTTTCGAGGCAAACAAGCATGCATTTCATATTGTACGCCATAAATGATGCATGTCTGTGGCCCGGAGCAACAACAAGAAAAGCAGCGAAAATGCAACTCAAGCAAAATACCATAAACAACTTTAAGGATAATGCATTAGGGATACGCCGACCGAAGTATCTGACCATCTAAACAGCACTCTCACATGATGCCCACGTACTATAAAAACTTGCTCGTAAAAAAGAAAATGCATTTTGCGGCGTGTTTTCTTATGTTTTAGCCGCATTTTCATAAAAATTCTTATGATGCAGATGCAGATGCAGCTGCTCAATTCCCAGGCTCGAAATGCAAGTAACAACACCTGCTCTATGTGAGTTTGCTTTTATTGATGTTGAGCACCTGCTGGAGTATATCTATTTCATTTAATGGAAATACCAAAATACATATGTTTGCCTTACTTTATGAGCTGCGTATACTTAATATTGTTCACTATACAAACTCTAAGACATCTCAAGCACATTATTAACTGAACTTAATCCGAAAATGTGGTTTAATTTCATAACCACACGCAGGAAATTAATCTAAAATTTGGAGAAGCTTTCAGGCAACTTGCGACATGGGATAGAATAACAAAAAGAAATGATAAGGAGCCTAAGCCTAAGCCATTAGCCTGGCTTAGAGCAAGGCAAAAATCATAAGCTTCTAATTTTACTTTGGCCAAAATGTTGAAGGAGGCGCTGTCTGAATGTGAGATGTGGTACGCTGGCGTATGTGTAATATGCCTAATGCAAAACGCAAACTCAAATAAAAGTGATATATACGCCGAGAGCTGAGAAAAGAACGTTACGCAAATGTATTTGTAAGCAGCCACTTAGCACACTTACGAGTGGAGTTTGAAATATGCTTGGCAGCTGACTGCTTTCAACAGAAACAGCAGCAACAACAGTGGCAGTCATAAGTAGAGAAACAAAGCAGGCAGACAACATGAAGAAAAGCTAAAATCCTCATGAGAATTTGACAACATATTCACACGGGCCACGGTCTCTCAGTGCTCGGTGCTCGGTGCTCGGCAATCTCAGCGCGTGCCGCACGCTTTGCGCATTTAACGCGTATTTTGCACTGGCTGCTGACAACAACAACAAAAATGACTATATGGTTTTAGGGGCGTGTCTCGTGTGTGGCATGAAGGTGGCGGGCATTTGCGAAAATGCTGCATAAATTGTTTTTAAAGTCACCACAAGAAGTGAGTGAAATGTGAGCTGAGCTTAACTTGACTTGCACTGCACTGAGGTTTCTAGATGTATAACCTCTAGGGGACATTGGATTTGCACTTTGTTTTAACCCAACTTGATCTACTGACGTCCCCCCAGGACATGATAGACAGCCAGGATTCAAGCACTGACAGCAGTCAAGTGCCAGCAGCTGCTTTCCCCGAGCTCCTTGACTCCTGTCATTTTTACTTATGACAAAAGCCAATGAATATGAGTATACATGAGCTGTGGTGACACACGTCAAAAATCACCATAGATAAAATAATTACATCAAATAATAGCCAAAAATCACAGCAACATCTGCTGCTGTCCAAAATTACTTCATCATTGTAGCTTTTCCATGAATTTGCTGGCTTTTTTTTAAGGATTACGGACTTAGTCAGCATTTTTACACATTTTCAACTTTCCCAATTTACGGCTACTTAGCCAGAAAGTCATCTATAGCTGTGCTTCATTTTAATTTTCTTTTCTTTTTTTCTCGTTTTGAACGTGCCGATGGCTTGGCATTAATTTTCAGTAAAATTTACAGATTTCACCTGAGCATAATACCTGCGGGATTTTGTTGTTGCCCGCATCTAATTTACAATTTATGTAATGTGCGTGCTTGTAATTTGCTGATTTAATTAGTAGCTATAATTCATTTGTGTTTCGGCCAAAAGATAATAAATGGCATTTAATTGTTGGATACACATTGTCGAGCTCGTACTCCTAATTACGTTCATTGTCCACAGACAATGCCTTAATATATGTAGAAGGAAAAAGCTGATCATTGATAAGATCTCGTAATGGAGTGCATAATTTGATGAAAAAGGCAATAATTTTTTTAAAAACAATTTAAAATGTGGTGAATTGGATGAATGACCTGAAAAGTAAATGTGATTATTCTTTATTTACACAACGTATGCTTAAAATATTATTTTATTATTTATACAAATTTGACCTGACTTGCAACTTAAGTCCTTAGAAAAATATTATCAAAGTACTTTAATTATTTGCAATTACTATTCAGTTTAGTCATTATCATTACCAAGTGGAAAATCACTTCAAGGAAGTCCTGTTACCACTATGAACTGATAATGTGTCCCATTTAATGGAAATTTATGCAGTACAGCTTCATCATAAATCAATTACACGCACTGATGTGTAATCGTTGACCAAAATGAATCACCTGCGACGCATTGGTATAATTCGTATCTAATATGCGGTTAACCGATTGCCAGGCCAATCTATGTATATAGATATAATAAAGCAGTTGCAAATACCAGCGACAACAGCAACTGCAGCAGCAACAAAATGACAACGAGCATTCCGCAATAATTAATAATCATTAGTAAGCCGCACATTATTAAGTGGTCGACTAAATATTGAAATTACAATGGTATTAATGCCATCAGGAACAACATAAACAATGGTCTTATTATGGTAACGGCTGCCAGTCAGCCAAGCAACAACAGCGACAACAACCACAACAACGACAGCAACAACAGCAATTGCAACAATGTGCAAACTGCTTTAAACAAACGGCGAACGGAAGCTGTCGAGGGGACAACAACGCAACCAAGAGCAACATTACCAAGTCTGCATGGGTGTATATGTGTGTGTGTGTGTGGTTTGTATGATTGTGTTTGTGTCTGTGTGTGGGTGAATGGCAAATTATGAGCGTGTGTGTGAATTACAAGCATGTGAATTGAAACAGTGACACACCCATCTCATGCTCAAAAACCAAACTGTAAGCTCCATTTCACTGTTGCAATAATGTCAAATCTGATGGTGTTCCAAGATAAAATATCTACACAATTTTATCGTTTACTTATCGATTTCGGTGTTGAAACAATACGAAAGCTTCGGGTGTGTGACAAGAAATAATCACAACCAAATTTTATTTTTAAGCTTACAAAATTTATTTAAAGACGTAAATGAAATATATAATTTGACGTTTTTAAAGTATACAACAGTGCTAAGTTTTATAGTTTTTTTATTTTTTATATTTGCAGCCAAAACACAATCCTTAAGTCAAAAGCGAAATGCAGGCGAAATTGTTTACAAAACTTCCACTGCAATTAAATGCGTCGCGACGCTGAGCGTGTGTGGTGGGGAAATGATTGTGGTCTCGAAGTGTTGCCAGTGCAATTGCATTAATAATACTACAGAACAAGGACAGGCACGGCGACAGGCTAAGGGCGCAGCTCGACAGCGACAACAGCAAGAGGCGCAGACACAAACCATTGCATACTTTTCGGCGCACGGAATTACATATTTGACAATAATTATGCCCATGGATATGCTATGTATGTGTGTGGACTTTTATATTAACCTAGGAGTGTGTGTGTGGCATAACATTTGTAGTAGCCATTATGTAACATACATATAATTTATGCACGCATTTAATTAAATTCCATTACTTGCACTTATTTTTGCATTATTGCATCAATTTGTTGCCCTCGCCTACAGCAATTTTGACCCAAATTCCACAGCCTGATCATATTTAATTTCAATTTCAATTTAATAAAACTTTTGCTTCTCTCATCCTCTTGCAAAAGCAAAAAAAAAAACAAACCGCAGGGAATTAACTGCCAAAAAACCTTTAACATTAATTTAAAGTGCTCATGCAATTAGACAACATTTAATTTGCATATTAAATTAACGCATAGTCTGTAATTGGCAAACGTTCTAAATTTCGAAATTACCGAATAAATAAATACGCATTTATATAAATATTTGGTTTGCCTAAGCGGATATTCTTTAATGCGGCCTAAAGTTAATTATTCTTAATGAGCATTAGGCGATAAGCAGATTTAAAACAGTTTAAATGATAAATGACAGTATGTTAATTTTGTAGACAACTAACTGCATTCTTTATTTTAAGTAATTTTCAATTAAGTAAATAATTGCATAAAAGCTTGCTAAAAAATTAATAATTTATATATACATATGTTATTTTTTATGCTTGTATGTCAATATATTATGACTGATTTAATTAAATCATTTCCATACAAAAATGTTCTAAAGTTCATTAATTAATTCCCCACTTATAAATTTCATTTTAAATATGTAAAAAGTCACAGCTTCTAGAGTTAATTGTGTTAAAATTAATGGTAAACAATTGTTAATTATTTTAAAAGTGCCACTCTCAAACGTTGAGTAAACATTGTATTTTCATTGCATTGTTGATTTATGCATTTATTATGCATTTAAACAATAATGAATTGTATATAAATGGCATTTTAATGCGTTTATTTAGTGTTAGTTTAATTAATGTATGCAAATAGCCAAGAGAATATTTGTAAAATTTAATAGGTAGACAATTGTATTTACTATTTCTGGCTTGACCATAACTAAGTCAAGCTAAAGCAATTGAAAACCTGGCCAAATGCTCAACAGCTATTGTCTATTCAGACCAGATTCTACTTGTCTCTCGTAATTTACCCTCGAATTTCGATGCCAAACCGTTAACCGGTTAAGCAATTGAACTGTAATCTAGGCCCCTAAATCAATTGGGCCAAGTGTCGCCTGTAACATGGTCAACTAATGATGATAGATCAAGTATACTTACACTTAGTCACTCACTCACTCACAAACACACATGGATGTGACCAGGAGGATGGCAGGCTACCGTCGCGTCGTTGCCAAGTATCATTATGTGACACCGTAACTAATTTCATTCTCGGACAGCAACGTTGGTGGTCTCGCTGGACAGCTGTAAAGGACATCAAGTTGCTGTCAGAGATAGCAACAACAACAACGACAACAATAAAGTTGCAACATGTCCGTCGCACTGTTGCCAGTTGAAAAACAGCTTCTGCTCATTATATATTAATTGGATTTAATGTTGATGGAAATAGTTTGTGTGCAACTTTGTTGCCCATGCCGCACGTTTCAATTAACTTTAAAATGCTGCAACAAATCACACAAACAAAGAAGGCATGCAGCCACGACAACAACAATAAATAGTTATCCATCACAACAACTATTTATGCAATTTTCCTAAAAAACTTGCAATAATTGCAACAATTTGTCATCCAAAACAACTATACTTAGAATAAATATTTCAACATAATATTAATTAACATTACGCAAATTGCATGTGAGTGGTGATCTGTGTGTGTGCTAAAGTGTGTGTGGTTTAGTGTGTGTTATAGTGTGTGTGGCTTAGTGTGTATGGCTGATGGTTGATGAGGATTATTTATGTGGCTGGAGTTTGGCATTTTTCATGTAAATATTTCACATTTTTGCTCAGCTACAATTGAGTTATGAGCGCGATTAAAATATTTAAGCAAATAAATTGATGAAATCAATGAAGTGTGTTCTCGACTTTGAGATACCTTTTGCCCAATGCATAAACTTAAAATCAAATATCAAAATAATAAATTTAGCTTCATTTTCTATGAAAACTGCATAACAAAGCTTTTTTACCTTATATACCTTAATACCAAATCGGTTCGGACTGATTTAGAAATATCTTCTTTCCACTCTCTCTTGCTCTTTTGTATGCTTTTACGCATATTTATAATGCTCTATTTAGTTTGAATTCAATGGTTAAAAGCTATAAATATACAGACTATTGGCGAATTGAGTTCAAACATATTTGCTGGATATCCTGCGGGCAAACGAACCTATTTGCTTAATAAATTTTATGCATACTTCAAAGCTTTCGCTTTTAATATTAATTTTAAGTGTGTTCTTTAAGCAAGAGTCTTGAACAAGCTCTTCTTTGGAACAGTCGCCTTAGGCAAACACCTAACATTAAATATTGAATTTGTTGATAGAATATCCATGTTGAGGTTAACTCTCCCTTGGTATTTTGCCAAGCCTAGGTGGCCATTCTATAGAGCATCCACTGTAAGTACTCAAAATTTGCTTTAATTATATCAATCTGCCCGCCATTTCGTGGTTCCAACTTTTTTGCATACGTAAAGAAATCAGAAAGTGTTGCCTCAACTTTTAACTATTATTTTTCGCAAAAAAAAAGTCCGTTATAGCTTCGTGCTCCAAAAACAACATAAATAAAGTTCCTGCTTCTACCTTACCTCAAAAAAGTGCGCCCTTTTCCCGCTCTGTAATAGCTACAAATGCAAGAATCATTAATTTCGTTGGGTTGCAATTTAAAATTTAGTGCAGATTGGCGGTCCCCCAGTTAATTAACACCTGTGTGTATGTTACAGAGCTGCCTCTGTTTGTAGAGAACCAACTGGTGGCGGTTTTTGGGGGCTGGCAGCAACCACTTCAGTCACACTTTTGTGCGCCATCGCCGAAGCCGACATCGACGTCGACGCCGCCGTGTGCGCTGACGCAAAACGGAAGTGGCACTTGGAAAAGAAGCCGACGCTGTTGCTGCCACCAGCAAGCGTATCGAAAACCGAAACTTTTGATGGAAAAAGTTTGCAACAACAAACGCATTCTGGCCAACAGCAGCTCGGCTTAGCAGTAGCAAAGACCCGTCCTTAAAACCGTCAAGCAAGTTGCTATAATTCTCGCACATTGCCTCATGAATTTTGATTTTTTACATATTTTCTACTCTTATTTTTTGTTTTTTCGTGCTTAAAGCGCGGACTTAGATTTGAATAATGAGCTTGGGGTAAGGTGCACAAAGCTGGCCAAACAAAATTGCATGTAAGCCAAAGCAGCTAAACAAATTTATACCTAGATAAGGGCCAAAAACAATTGAAATGTGCGAGGCGCAGAAAACTTTTGGGAGCCGCGACCAAAGTGCTCGTGAATTGTGGCCAAAAGAGGCAGAGTCCATGCCACCATGACAGGCAGCATGAAATACGGCCAAGTTGCAGCCACGAGAATTCTGGTTAGTTGCTGTTAGGGCCAAAGGCTCTCTTCTCGCATAATTCATAAGCAGCAACTGGCAGAGAGCACCAAATTATGTGTGTGTGTACTCGCTTTTGGCCATATTATGCTTTTGACCAACATGAAAAGCCGCCGGGTTGGAATTGAATTGACTGTCAGCAATTCTTGAGATTTGCCTAATTGCTGAGCAACATCAAAGACAACTACTTAAAGCTGACGTTGCTGCATCTCATGTCTGTCATCCTCGCCCTCTCCCTTTTGCTTCTGTATCTCTTATGCAAATGTGCAGCAGCAAACAAAAAGTTTGTCACAAAGGAAAAAAACTACTCCATGGAGACGAAGAAAAACTGCAACAGGGGCAAGTTTTTACTCAGTGGTAGCCGCAGCTAGAATGCTGATGACTTTGGTAACAACTTAAATTGTTTGGCAGCACTACGGAGATGCTCTCCGAACGAGGGCAAAGTTGAAATGCGTTTAGGGACTGTCGATTTGTAAGTAAACTCGGGCTTCTAATACTGTCTGTAGTTTGTATTTGCGCCGTCCGTCGTTTAAGCCAATTATACCGCCAACTTTAACTTATGACTGCAATTTCCCTAATGCACACAAATTGTTGTCATACTTTTAAAATTTATTTGATAGTTTTTTTGTTAGTTCCAAAAATACAAAATAGTATACAATATAACTAAACTCAACATCTAAGTTTACTTTTCATTTCTTGCATTTTGTTTTGATTTGTTGATGTCAAGTCTCGAAGTTGTTCTGTTACATTAAAGAATAAGCTGCATAAAGATAAGAAATACTTAAAAACTTTTTTACAATAATTGAGGAAACAATTTGTAAAGCTTACTTGCCTAGCTTAAAGTGTATATAAGTGCCTAATAATATTAATGCAATAAACAAATTGTAAAACACACACAACATTATTCCCAAATTAGTCCAATTTTGAGGTGGTTTCAGGCAATTAACATAGGAAAAAAGGCCACGATGCTCAGTCTTCTCCTCCGACACTTCCACCTGCTGTTGTTGTTGCTCCAATTGATAGACATCGATGACAACCTCTGGGATCACAGCAGATTCAATGCTGGCATCCAGTAATATTTCACGGCTTTCACTTAAAATACATAATACATTTTGTATAATGTTTAAAAATATGTATTTAATTTGAATTACCGATTGGTCATTTTATTTCTCAAAGAATAAATCAAAATTAACGACGCGTTGCTATTAGCTTAAAGGCAAATCGCAAACTGATCCCATGCACTTGAACGACTGCTCGTAGTTTGTTTTCTTCAGCTTCGGTTGCAAGTCACAATATTATGCCACAGTCAGCATAATTATTCTGAGAAGCCGTTTGTTTCTCCGGTCTCCCTTTCAGGGAATACCCTCTCGAGTTTATTCTATTTAATACAATGTTAATATAATTTATTGTTTATTTGAATTGAATATACCTAATTTAAAAAACAAATAAAAAATAATAATTTTTGATACTTAAACATATTAGGCTACTTTCAATAACTAGCTTAATTTGAATAGTATTTATTTTACATTATGCAATTTAATTTTATTCCAAACATCAGCATATTGTGTAAATACCCTGTACATATTTACAATAGTTCAGTGGGGTATTGTAAATATATGAGAAATTATGTAGCATGAAATTCAACTAAATCAACCATCTTTGTTTTATTCACTAAAAACTTTAACTTAAAGATATGCTAATACTATATGGTATATGTAGATGTATCATTATAATCATTCTACAGTAAATTGGTAAAAATCAAACACAAATATATAAAGGGTATACACAATTCTGTACTCGGTTTCTTTGCAATACAAGTTGAATGTTGGAGTGCAACAAAGTAATTATTAATTTTAATGCATTCTGCTTGGGGTTATTCGACACTAGCGAGAAGAGAGAATTCCCAAAACACCAGTTGCAGGCAGTTTCGTGCTTTATTATCTAACAATTACACAGTATTTGATTTCAGTTTAAATCAATACATAAATATATTTTACATATTTGCATAGTTATAAATTGAACCATAAAAAAGGCCGATAGTAAATATCAACAACAAATATTATTACAATGTAAACAGAAATTTACCGCATTTGTTTAAGTATTAATGTGTGTGTGAATGTGGCCTTTAAATATTGGCCTTTCATCGGTTTATGTGGGCAAGCTAAACATTAAACTAGAGGAAACTGTTGTCGAATATTAAATACCCCTTAAATAATATTATAAACATTTTGGATAGCTTAAAAAAAATTAAAGATAAACTTAAAAACACTTTTTAAATTAAAAATTTTGAATAAAAAATACAAAAGTTAAATTAAAATTTTAAAAATATATTTTTGACCCGAAATGTCTAGAGTAATTTATTTATTTCGCATTTAATCCTATAAATATTTTGATTTTTTTTTTTCATTAATGAATATATAATATATAACTTAAAAACACATACAACCTTTAAATAACTTTGACAATTTAAGAATATTTTAAAAGTATTATACGACAAATAGCTTTGACAATTTAAGAATATTTTAAAAGTATTATACGACAGATGCAGTATCTGGGTTAAATTAGAAGCATTAAAATCTGCGTCTCTCTTTCATTGAATGTCTGACTCATTGAAATGCAATCTGTCAATACGCTGCAATAGAAAACGCAACGTCACAAAGATTTTGTTTATGTTTATTTATTTTGTATTTTTGTTGAAAGAAATTGCTGCGCGGGTAACCAAAATGTATTTCATTCATGATGGAAGCCAACGACAACTGCTTGATTATAGGAAAGATCAACAGAAATCATTAAGTCAACAATTTTGTATACAAAATATAAAGATGTTAGAGCGTAATTAGTACATACGACTTTTTTGGGGTAAAGAAGACAGAGAGAGAGAGAGAGAGCCGACAAATTATTGAAGTCATAATTGATAAGGTTGCAGTTTTGAAAGAGTCGAAACCAGAATTGTTAAAAGTATTCTCGGCGTCTAACTTATCTTATCTGAGTCAGAAACGCAAATACACTCAACGCTCAATACAACTGTCAGAGCATGTTGTTGTAGCTGAGTTGTTGTTGCCTATTAACACCTTTGTGCTGTGTGATAATGAGGCAGACAATAACTGCTCACTGACGACAAACTGGTCGACTGGTTTGCTTCACTGCTCGATTAGTTGAAAGACGCACGCGTTGCGGTATGGACACGGACGAGAAGAAGGCCGGCACATCGTCGGGCCATGATGAGATCGATTTTACCAGCGGCTATGAGACACAATATCGCAAGGAATATAGTCCATTGAAGCCGGTCTTTGTACCGCCGCCAGATAAACGAAATGCCTGGTTCCGAAGTTGGTCAACGATTCTACTGATCGTCTTCCTGGCGAGTGTGTTCCTCCTTGGCACAGTTCTACTTGTGGTCCAGGTTTTCACAGCCAGTGCTCTCCAGGTGCTCATCATTGTGGCTGCCTATGTGGCGATAGCAGCGTTGATGATTTGGTTGGAAGTGCAGAGCATCAAGGTGCGGTGATTTGGAATACAAATTAGTCATCTTCGCCTCTCTCAATTGTGACTAATGTGACGAAATATTTTCCGAGACTTAAGTGTTGTGTCAACTTATTAAAAATTATCATTTATAAATGAAAAGACTTTAATATAGTTAATACTGTTATCAACTAGCTTTTAAATACGATTCACTAAACTTATTATCAAAAACAAAAAGGAAAGAAAACGTTTGGATTTTGTATTTATATACCTTTAACTTCGTTGTTTTGATATGACTTGTGTGTGCCTGTGTCTTATGTACTAACCTGCTAAGTGTAATCAAACCGCCTTTTACGACCAATAAATGAAGCAACCAATCCATAAAAAAAAATATATATATTTATATTCTATCCAATGTGTACAAGATAAGCAAAATTCAATTGAGAACTAAATCAATATTTGTTGGTTATTGCATTAACTGACAATGAAATACAATTGGTAACACAACAAAACTGTCAGCAATGAAGGCCGACTTGTAGTTCAAAAGCCAAAAGCAAACATAAAAACAATATACACTCCTATGCACTCATACAACAAAGTTCAAAGCAAATACGAATTGCAAGCCCATAGTAAAAAATAAACGATCACTCTATAGAATCTATTTCAGATTGAACATCTGAATCAATCTATTTTTTTGACTTACTTAGATCTTTATTGTATCAGTATTCAAGCTTAATTTGTCTCTGTAATATCTATAATAGAATACGTTTCACTTTAATGAATTCATATTTTTAATATTTTTTAAAATCTCCAACTTTTATTCTACCCTAATTAAGTAACATTTAAGTCTTAGAGCGGCATTGAGTTGTTAATTTGTAAGCATAACTTCAACATGCACTTACAAATTGTTTTCACTTTTTCAAGGGAAAAACAAAACAAAGGAAATCTCATTCTTTACACTCAAAATAGTGCAAGCGTTGGGGCATTAAACTTTAATTTCCGCTGACAAGATGCGACAGGACGGGGACAACAGCTGACTTACCTTAATTACTCTCTCGTTCTCTTGCAGAGAATGTCGAGCACTGCTAATTATTTGCAGTATGCACTATATGCTCCTCTATCCATTTCACTTTCTCTTTCTATCTATCTATCTATCGGTCTCTTTCTCTTTCTGAGTGTGACTCGTGACCCAGACGACAACGCCGGCGTATTTAATTATAATGGCAAAGTGCGCTTAGCTTAAGCATTAATGCCATTTCCGTTTGTTGACAGCGATTGCGATGACGATGCGGACGCCGAACCAAGGACGAAGGATATTCATTTTGTGCCAAGCAAAGGCGTGGTCTTCTGTTTTTCCCCATTTTTTTTTTTGGATTTTTTCTTTGTGTTTTTCTATTTTTGGCCACTGTCGGATAAGAGTGGCTTTCTAATTAGAAGCTCGCCATGTCCTTTACACATAATTTCTCTTTGACTGGGCAAAAGATTACGCGGCAAATTATGGGTCATACCTTTTGCTTTGCATTTGTTGGCATACCAATTTTAGTGAAGAGCTTTTTACGGCTAATTAAAAGAAGTAATTTGTATTAAAAACTATGGAATAATTATTTGCAGAAATCTTTTTAAAGAGCTTTGTCTTATTGATTGGATATGGGAAGTAATAAATTATTTTTAAATGGCTTCAAATGGCTTCCCTGGAGACATCTCAATTTAACTTTATAATAACTTTAATTTAAACATCTCTCATAACAATTATTTAGACACTTATCGGACAGTTGTGCACTTTGCATTTTTCTGAGTATCTCATAATCGAGTCTGTAAGTTTGCTGCAGGCAATCAATGATTTATTATTTTCCTGCCACTTGAACAATATTGTCGGTAAATGCGTTATTGTATCAAAAGCTGGCTGCTTTTATTGTGTTTTACAATATTTTTTATTTACGAGTATTTGTTCGAAATATTTAAAATGTAAATGTTAAAGCTGAAATAAAACACAATATTTATGTTTAAAAGTCAATTGCACAACAATTGGTTGCAAGGACAACAAGGCAAATAACAACAACTGCTGCTGCTGCTCCTTTGGTTACCTAGAGAATTGTATAAATCAGAGTTTGCTTAAGTAAATCTCACTTGAATGCTCTCATTTAGTTTCTCAAAGCCAACGTCGGGAAAACTTAATGAAAAGTCCAATGCAATTTGGGCTGGGAGACACAGGACTAAGGACTCAAATGGCATCATGTCTAAGTAGAAATTTATTAAAAAAAATTAAAAATGGAATGGAAACTGATATTTTAAAAGCAAACATATAATTTAAGTTATAATCAAGCACAATAAAATGCGTAATCGTAAGAAACAGGAAAGAGAAGATCTTATAAACCTGATTAACAATACTTATTAAAGGGGCTATTCACCTCTCAATACATTTCATTTTAATAAGCGTTATTATTCTTTATTAACCAAAAAGATTCAATTAAAAACAACAAAAAAATTCCCATTGCGTAAAAAATTTGATTATAGGCAGATTGAATACATATAATCCAGCCGTAAAATATTTATTGTTTATAATGTAATGTATGGAATTTATGCACATATGCTTACCTACAAAACTGGTATATTTACAACTGGTTAATTTACATACATAACCTTTTTAAATGTTAATTTTTTTTTCAATAACATTACAGGCAACAAGGAAAAAGCAACCGCAACACTTTCAATTAGAGTAATTATTTTTAAATGATTCTCACAAAAATGCAAATAGATATGTTTGTGTTATAATTGTCATAAAAATACTTTAACAATTCAACTTTAAATTTCAGACAGAACTGTCAGCCAGTTTTGGCATTCGAATGAGTTGCCAGATTATTCGAATACCAGTGCATTTAAATATTCAATTAAGTTGAACTGCCAATTTTATGATAAGCTGTTGCTGTTTTCACAGTTGATTCGATTCTAACCGAAAATCTCGAATCGTTTGCAATCAAAATAAACTTATTTCAACTGTCGACTGTTTTGCTTTCTGTCATTCAATCGCTTGTTCAGAAAATTAGCCAATATTTAATGCATAGCGTATAAATTTCAAGGCTGTGCCAGTGTTGAGTAATACAACAGCAAAAGGGATTGTTTTCTAAAAATAAATGATTTATTAAATTTTGGCTAATATAATTTAAAAAAAAAAATTGATTAAAAGGAAATATATTATATATATCTTAAAGTATCTTTGGGAAAAGTTTTCACAAAGTGACTTCATGTTTATCTAAATAATGTTTGTAGTACTGTACAAAAAGTTCTGTAGGTGGAATAATTGTCTTTATTTTTCCTAAACAATCTCCACCCATAATCTTCTTGAGCTGTAAACTTCTAAATGCTGAACCAGAAGTACAATTCTACAAACTGAATTATTTTATATAGCATAGATGTAACGAGTAACGAGCATGTCAAAGCATTTTGTGACATCTTTTATTTATTCTGTAAGCAGAAAATGCCCGAAAAAGTCAAGAGTACGCAAACAACATGCATAAATTACCACAAAGAGACACGTTGAGCATCAAGCCACGTTTTGGGCCATCGTACTAGTCCTACCATAGTTCTGCACTGCAATGCAAAAATGTGTTGAAATATTAAAACCAAAACAAAAAAAAAAAATGAGAGAGAAAGTTGAAGAGAGGGGGGACCAGGAGACCACACTGAAAATTGTAGCCAAATGCAGATGAGCTGCATTCTTTCTATGGCAAAGTTTTTGGACACTTTTGTGAAAGCCTAACAGGCCACTTTAGTTTTAACCGCAAAGTTTGCTGTATGCATCGACCTCGTTGCACTTTTGTTGGGCATCGGCCTTTCATGTCATTTAACTATTTTTTGGTTGTTATGCTCTGTTTTGTAAGTCGAAAATAGGGTATTTAGGTTTTAAAATTAGGATCAAAAATCGAAGATTTAGAAATAGAATTCGAATAGAATAGCAATTAAATAGTTTGTATAGAAGTATGTCCAAGTAAAAGAAGTTTATTAATAGGGTATCAGCTAGTCAAGTAGTCAGTTTTATTTGTTTTCCATTCTCTCTTTTGTTCGCTATCTCCCTTTATTTAGTTAGTAGCAAATCGCAAGGACAATTGTGGCTAGCACACTGTTGATTGCCAGGCCAGCACAAGGGGAATCTATACAAATGCATGTGGGCCTGAAGTGGTCGGAGTGTCTGTGTCTGGACTATATTTATTTAGATTTAAGTCAGTAGCGCACTGTATAAGCTGCTCCTAAGGCTTTAATCTGCCCATTGAGCACATTTATTTACATACCTCCATAGAAGTATTCCTTAGCTTTATTTATTCTCCTTTATTGCTTCATATTCGATTGTTGAGTGTTTTGACTGTATTTACTTTTGCTGTTTTTTCTTTTGGTTGCCACTGCATTTAATGGCATGACAATTAATTTGACATTTAATAGTGTGTTGCATTGTTCTACTTGCCACGTGGCATATTTGTTTATTATACCCTGTGCTCATTAAAGCCGTAAATAGGGTATAGAGTGTGGACAGGAAAGCACAGTCCTCTATAAATATGATTTATTTTATTTAATGTAACAAAATTAACAGCAAATAAATAGAGTATCAGCCTCGTCGTGCTCTTTTGTCCATTGTAATTTACCTTGTTTATTTATTGTATTAATGTTTGCGAAATGCAAACAAATTGAGCTGGCATATTTTATGCTTGCTTTTATTGTCACGTGTCGCTTGCCAATGATGCCAGCATATTATATTTATGAATATCACAAATAAATCAGCCAACCAATGGCCTGTTAATGTGTTAATAATTTCATGCAGTTACCGTTCCGCTTGCCTACACTTGATTAATTGGTAATTGCACTTGCATTATATTTCAAGAAATTTCATTTAACACAAATAAAAGCAACTAAATTGCTTACTGTATAAATACCCTTTACTTTTTCTATAAATAAAATAATATTAGCTTAGAATAAAATTCTTGTATAATATTACCCAAACTCATTTTAATCAGTTTAGAAATTTTTGGAGCTTTTTGGATGAAAAGCTTTGTATTTTATGTAATTTTAACTTACATGTGTTTTTTAAAATTACTACAAATAACAATCTTTTTACGTTGAAAATCATTTAATTTCTTTCTATTATGTGTATTTTATTAAACTTTAAAAACCTTTTTGACAACACGTTGCGTATGTGTAATATATTTTTATGCTGGCAACATTAATGGTTGTAGTCTAGACTTAGGAAAGCTTTTAGTCATTTAGCATAGCTTTCAGAGCTTTTAAGCTAACTACATAACATAGTAGTGTTGTCGTGTCTTGGCTAAGCATGAAGCTTTTTTAACAATGCAAGAATAAATAAATATTGAAATAAATATTCCAGCAAATGGCAAAAGAACAATAACCATAAAAATCTGCAAAGATATGTGAATAACTTAGGTTTTAATCCAAAAACAAATACAATAATTAATCCTTTGGGTGAGTTGACAACCCTAGACACGACGCGTTTAGCCAAGGAGCCCCAAAGCGCCGACGATGATGATGACAACGACGACTGCGTCTAGCAACGACGCAACCAATGTGAAAGCTTCTCAATTTGTCGTCAATTTTCCGGCACAACAGACGCAATCATTTTTTGGCGGAGTCGCGCGAGCTGTGTGTGTTGAGCGCAAAGTAAAACCCAAAGTGAAAATGCAGAAAACTTAAAAGACATTCGATGAAAAGTCAAAGACAAACCTAATCAAATTAAGTGAGAAGAGAAAATAATGAACTCAATTAACTTAACAAAATGTTGACCAAAATGGAATGCTAGTTTGTTTAGTGGGCATCAAGCGAGAGAGCGCGAGTGGGGAAGAGACACAGAGAGAGGGAAAAGAGAAAATTGTGCAAGAAAAGCAAGTGCAATAAACTGTGAATTATCCAGAACTATAGTATGTAGCACTGGGTAACAAACAAAATGCAACTGCTCTCTGTCCACGGGACGAACAATGATAATTCTATTGCTGAATGTCCAGCTTATTCGCGTATATATATTATGCAAATTAATTTCAATTGGTTTGCACTCTGGATACACAAACGCAGCAGCAGCAGCAGCAGCAACCGCTGCGGCTTCGTTTTCCTTTAGTTGTTGTTATTATTCTTGTTGCTTGTGGTAGCGGTAGTTGTTGCTGTAGCTGTAGCTGTTGTAGTTGTTGTAGTAGTAGTCGTAGTGGTAGTCGTAGTCGTAGTCGTAGTAGTAGTAACTATAGTTGTGAATAGTTTCCACTCGGTTTTTCGTATACACAATTTGAGCAACGATGATGCTCCTCTCCCCGGTGATGTCAGTTGAGAATTTTCCCCCATTTGCAGCTCGGAAAATGCTGCGAATACTCACCTGGCTAGCCCCGTCTCCCCTACACCTACCCCTTACCCCTTTCAACCATTATAACAAGTGTGTGTTTATGGAGGAGCGTGCAAGTGTGTCCGTGTACGTGCCTGCCTTGATTTACCGGCATTTGCAGCGGCAACCCATGAAAATTGTTTCACAAGAATTTTTTAATCATACGTGCAGCACAAGTCGTGCTGAGTATCAACTTATACCTTAGCGTAAAGTAATTAAAAAAAAATAACCAAAATTTAAAAACTACAATAGAAGCTCATGCAAGGAGGAAGTGTTCTACAAAATGTTCAACGTCTAATTACAAATGCAATCAGAAATTCCATGCGGAAATAGAGTTTGCTTCCATTTTTATAGTTTAGTTATGAAAAGGTTAAACGTTGTCATATCTATAATACTTAATACTTATGTTCTAAATATTGTTAAAGTCTAAGAGACATTCTGGCAATATAAAAACAATGCCGACTGACATTTATTTCAAATTGAGTGCGTGATTTAGTATATTTTTTAAACGAAACATTTCCTATGTTAGGAATGATTTACGGCTAAATGTGTATTCGATTTTCTTATATTCAACTAAAAGATGCTCTTCATAACACAACGGCCCAAACTATCATAACAAACTATTTATCTCACGGCCTGAAGTACATTTAGTAAGTACTTTGTGTATTTTAAGATAGATTACCATTGAATTAAAGGGAAAACTTAGCAGAATGTAAAAATGATAATAGTGTCAGATAAGGGGTACTTCTTATCAAAAAAATAAATATAAATATTAAATAAATGTGATACTGAAAAGAAAATAAAGATTTCAATCTTAATTAAGTATATATAATATATCTTGTGAAAGCCTTCCACATCCGACTTCATTTCCAATTCCCAAAACTTTATCAATCCCTTTATCTGTTAGTTGGTATGATAAAAAATTAAAAAAAAAATATTCATTCAAAATTACAATACCATTTTAATCAAATACAATCATCAACGGTCAGTATACATACGAAATGCAGTCAGCTTTGCAGTTGACTAAAAATAAAATATCCGCCTGACAATATTATCAATTACAATACTATAATGGGAAGAAGGGAGACAACCGACAGCAGGTTGCGTTCCAAGCCACAAATGGAAACGACAGAGGCATCACAATCAACAAAAAAGCATTGCACGAGACTCTTATTAAAAAGAAGTCGAGTCGTCGCCATACAGAAATGAAGCCGAATATTTTAATTTGTATGAAATAAAAAAAGACGAGTTCTGGCATGAGTATGAATACGAGTACGAGAACGAGTACTCATACTTCTCATACTGTTGTTGCGGCTGTTGCTCTTGTAATGCAGCCAGTGGACACCGGCTGTGTGACACTCGGTCTTCCGTCACACAATCACAGCAATTGCGGGGCAGCCAGAGAGTCAGAGATTCTCAGATTCTACAATAAAGTCAGACAGAGAGACACCCATGTGTGTGTAGGGACAACGTCGCGACGTCAGTTGCACAATTTTGCACAAAAAACCAAAGCATAATCATGAATAATGAGCGCTTGTGATAAGTGCCCAGTGGGAAATGTGCAACTACACTGAGAAAAGTTATAAAATGTTCTCTTAAAATTGTAATAAATTTTAAATAAAGTAAATGTTATTCTCCGATTTAAAATTATAAAATATTTAAAGTTGTTTTTATCGGGGGTGCCACAGAAATCGCTTTCGCTTGAATTTCACTTAAATTGCATACAAATTCCAGTGAAATTCAAGCGAAAGCGATTTCTGTGGCACCCCTGTATAATTTTTTTTGCCTAAAATAAATTTTTAAAATATAGTTAAAATGAAGTTTTTATTATCCAGTCATTCTTCTAATTTATAAGATTTTTAATTAACTATTTTAAATTTATTTCCTGACTGGGAAATGTAAAAAAATAAATATTATACAGTCATTCTCCGATTTAAAATTTAAAAATATCTAAAGTAGTATTTTACATTTATTTTACATTTATTTCCCGACTCGGAAATGTACTTAAAATGCCAAAAAGGCTCATTAAAAGTAGTGTTATTGCACTTAAACTTTAAGTTGAGACGGTCAAACTGGTTATCCAGCTGGGCAGATAATTTCCCACTGGGTACTCGCTAAGCTCGCTTTGGACTCCCGGTTGAGCGCTTAACGCGCCCAGACTTGCAGTATGAAACGGGAATTGGTTCAGTACGGTTCGCTAAATGGTCGGCATAGGTGAAATGTCTGTCAAAAGTCTAAAACTACTATATAGAGAAACTATGAGAAAAATAAATAAAAATAAAGAAAATAAATAATTTTTATTACTGTGTGTGTGAATGTTCTCGAAGAAGAAAAGCTTAAAATTTTACTTTTAATATATATAGTATTGTATATATTCTTTTCATTTTTGATTAGTTGTGTTTGCCGCCCAAGTGCTTGTGTCATACTTTGGATTTATTTTATTTACGCCGTAGTTTGCCGTTTAGTTTGTCAACTTCAATTGATATTAATTTACTTTCTTCACATTTAGCTGTTGGACGTATGTATCTGTATCTGTATCTGTATCAGTATCTATATCTGTACATGTGCCACTGAATGTCAGCCTTGTATGCGATCAGATTTAAGCACAAAGGTCAGCAAATAAACAAATTGTCGCATATAATCTGGTTGTTTATCATTCGGAAGAATAACAAAATTTACTCATAAATTCGCAAAGTCGCAAAAGTATCTTTAGATACAATTGCCACTTTCGAGACTAAAAAGTGTCAGACTTTTGGAAAACCGTCGGCTTTTTCTAGCCTGACAGCCAAATATGGCCAAAACTGCAACGTAACTGTGCCAAATATATACAAATATCAATATATACTTTAAGATGATGCAAATTCATTCGTGACCAGCTCGATACTATTCTGGGCATATCGTGTATAGATAAAACTGTGATTTCATTTGCATACAAAACACTTGAGAGCTATCATTAAATTTCAGACTCAACGCCTGGCATTTTAATGAGTTGAAAATAAAAAAAAATGTACTTTAAAAACTAATCAGAAACTATCCTATCTCTGGTTCTATCCCCACTTTTTACTTAACTGCTCCAACAGCTTTTGGCCATTATGTAAATGTTTGCAGAAAATTTGCAAGTGAAAATGAATAAAATCGTGGTACCATAAGAATTACGAAACTAAAAACTAATAAACAAACAAGCAAGAAAAACAGAGAGAGAGAGAGAGAAAACTCTTGAAAAGTGCTGACAATTAAAAACAATTTTCGCAACAATCAAAAAGTAAACTAAAATAAAATAAAAATATAGAGAAAACTAAAGCTTGAATGTCACACAAAATGTTGCAAGTGCCGGCAGCAACATTGTTGTTGCTCATTGCGCTGCTACAGTTAGCTGCCACTGCCGCTGTGGCAGCTGCCACAACAACAACAACAACTGGCAACGGCAACGGCAACGGCGACACGACAACAACCAGCATCTTGGAGCGCCAAATTGATTCGAGTTTGAAGAATGCCAAGCTGATTGAGAGCAAACTGCTGCCCGATTTGGTGGGACTGCAGCGCAATCAGGAAGATGACAAGTGGCAACACATTTACCGGTTTATCGACGATGGCTTTCCAGTTTTGGAGCTATACGGCTATAACACCAAGCCAGGTAAGTCTGAATGACACACACACACACACATACAAACACACACAATTTCAATTTAAAAGTTATTTCAAAGGACTTAATACTTTTATTACTGTGAATCATGGAACAAAGAACATTCGATGTTTTCACATGAAAGCTGATTTAATGAAATTATTTGTGGAGTATAAACATATTTCAACTCTTTAAAAATATTTGCTGATGATGTCAATTATTAAACTAAAAAATTGAAGTTAAAGATAATTTTTAAATTATAATCATAATATTAGGAATGTCTTATCTGATCGACATGATTTATTCGATCTAAGGTTTGGTTTCAAAAAAATGACCAATCAATTATGTTTGGAATAGGGTTCCTACACAATAAAAGCTTCAAAATAAAATCACATATAAATTTGGATTAAAAAGTTAACATATTTTTTTTATATTTATATTTTAAAAAAATTTATTAATTCTTTTATTATACTATCATATTAGTTTTCAGTGTTGTAGGTATGTTTAAATGGTGATAAATTGTGATGTTTATGCCAGGCATCCGGTGAGCTGACTAACAGGCTATTAGTGAACATGGCTAAAACCCAGCCAAAGTGCAGACATTCCAGAATGTTACTGCGATTTAATAGAAATATATTCCAATTGCTGCGATTGCCAGAGCTAAATAATACCAACTTATGAAGGCAGAACACTTGCAGCTAAAAGAAAATTAAAAATATTTGATATAGAATAAATAGGTAAACATTCAGCTCACCTGCTCTTGTTTCTTAAAATTCTTCTGGAACTTGAGCAATTGATGTCCGAATTGTTTCTCGGCTGAATTGATCGAAAGGCTTTGGTACATGAAGCACAGGGGATAGAGCAGACTCGAGAAAACGATCCAAAGCCAATGCGTTATCAAATGTTGATCGTATAAGAGTAAATGAAAGCTTATCATGCAACTTGTAAGCTCTGCTATGAGAGCCATCCAAACGAATGGACGCAGCAATAACTCAAAGTTGTGTCTCAGTTTCATCAGTGCCACATAGTGATCAAGTAGCTTCTTGTAGGCAGCAGCTGTGTGGCATGGCCTGAGGTGCAACTGCTGTTGATAGAAATCGTGCAACAGCAGGAATCCCAGATGTGCCAATAATGAGAGAACAAATGGCTGAAGACTCACAAATAGCACAGCTGATAGGCGGAGAAAAGAGTTGATTGGGGATTGAGGTCCGATGTAGGGAATAACATGGAATATCTGTCTACGAAGCACTTGCACTGAGGGAGTTAACGATTCAATCGCATAAACCAAAAACAACCACCAATTGATGCGTGGAGCACGTCCTTTGAGTCTTATAATCTCTCGATTTATAAGCACAAAATCATTGAGAACCCACTGCACTTGATCCTTATAGTATTTATAGATATAGCCTATGGCCAGGCAGACGACTAAGTTCTGATATTTCAAGACGAGCGCGCTGAGAAAATAAACCAATTTCAAGGTTTGATCGTGGGATTGCTCATAGTTGGATATCGCCCGGAGGAAGTGCACGGTAAACCAGCGTAAATGCAGATAGATGACGATAAACAGCCAGGGACGAAGCCAGAGGCAGTGCATCAAAGTGATCGTCCATTGCAGATATTTTCTTCTTATGAATTTTCCACGTTGAGCTGAATACTTGTAGATGTTGCATCCCAGTAGAGTTGTCAGCAGCGCCAGCACTCGCAGTATTATCGTTAGGGCGGACATGACACAACTGACTCCTGCCCTGGAGAGCCACCACACACCACATGCACCACTTGAGTGGGTGGTGCTACTGACATGTGGCGACTTTGATAAATTGACGTTTTGCCGGTTTCAGCTAAATGGTTGCGTCATTTGTTAAATAGGCTTGCCATCGAAAAATATGACCATGGCCAAGAAGAGTCGACCACAAAAAAAATGACAAATTAAAGCTTAGTGTAGAAAAAGTAAGTGAAAGTACTCGAGTGGGGAGGAAGAGAATAAAAGACATCTTGTTTTTTATAAATTTAAGTCAGTCAACAATTACAGCAACAAGACTGCTTTGACTTATGCAAAAGTTTATACAGTTATCATATCGCTTTCATTATTCAAATTAAAAATCAATTGTGAATATTTAATTTTCTGATACTTCAAAGATCGTCATAGGTTCAGAGAACTATTCTAAGTAACTTGATATATCATTGTTATCCACGTATTCGTATTCACGTTGCATAATGATGAACTCAGAAGTTTGATAGGCAAAACACTCCCATAAAATCGCACGTGATGGTATTCCAGATAGATAGATCCAAAACCTAACTCTATATGCAAACAGTTGACTATGTTTGGTATTAAATTAAATATTAGGTTCATTGTCTTCTACTTATCTTAGATCTTCGATCTTGAATCCATTATTATATTCTTATTCTTAAATCTAATTACTTTAAATATTTGTAAGTTTTTATCTGATGATTATAAATTATTCCTAATTAAATGTATTATTTACTCAATACTTTCATATAGATATACCATACACATTAATTATACCCAAAATCGATGTGCGCAGCATTGAGAAGCCACGATTGAAGGAGTTCATGTTGGAACATTTGGTGCCCGGTAAAATCTTTGATAGTTACAATACCGTATCGAATGGCAAGGAAGAGGAGGAGTCAAATGGTAATGGAAATGGACATAAAATCGTTTTTCGTAAATTGGAAAAATCCCACAACAATGTTTGGCTACTCAATGGACAGCAAATACTCTACAAGCTGCGTATCAATGAACATTTGATGGCCATTGGAATTGATGGTTATTTGGGTGATAGAAAATCGCCCTACTCCAAGCGTAACATACAGGAAACGAACAAGTGAGTTAGTTGTACCTCCATCCAACAGACTATGCAATCAATTTACACTTGGAGAAAACTTTTCGATAAAGAATTGAAAAAATAAAGAGCATAGTAAAAAGTGCTGAAATATTGACAATATTTTATTGTTTCCAATTGCTTTACAACTTTATATTTTGTATGTCGAAAGCTATAAATTTCTCCAAGTGTATGCTCTAATGCTAGTAGTTTGTTTGCGGTCAAATAGTGCACTCATGCGAAATTTATCAGCACACAGTCCTAGAAAAGTTTTTCGGTCTAACTTTTGTGCACACTTCCTTACTTCTCTATATGCCACTCGACAGTCCTCTTTTACCCCTCATCTTCTCTTTCCACTCTGCAGTCGCTACAATGACCCACAGCCGCTGGAGCAGCCGAACATTACAAATGCACACGCCAAAGTGGAGCCCATTATTAAGGAATCAAAGGCCAGTCCATTGATGTCGTTTCTGGCCAACATGAAGACGGGCACCAAAGTGTTCCAACATTTTCTATCGAAAAGCAATCTGACACGCATTATGGATGATAATGCCTATACGGTCCTCATACCATCGGACAATGCCTTCCAGCGTTGGCATCCCATCGATTGGGGCTTTTATCCATTTAGTGTGCCCGAGTTCACCGAGAGTGTATTGCGTAATCACTTCCTGCCCATGCAGCGTCCATTGCGCATCTCCGATGTCAAGAATATGGATCAAATGATTGTCCATACCATGGGCGGTGAGGATGTGGTATTCCACGGACAACGTAAGTTCATCATTTCAATTTATTTCACATAATTCTTATTAAATTTATGATTTGTATCTGCAGCCACGCCCACTGTGAATAATGTGAGCATAATGTCCGAATACACGCTCTCCAATGGCAATCAGGTGTTCATTATTTCCGAAGTTCTATTTGTCTCCGAGGCTGTGGTTTCCAAATTACATCAGGTAACATTCACACACACACACACACAGACACACATCTTCTTTTGATATATGAGCTAAAGTTGTTTATTATCACCGCAGATGCACAAGGACAAGGAAACGCCCCCATTGCTGGCATTCCCGTGGTTTGGTGCGCAATTTCTATCGCATTCCTTCTTGGCCTTGGAGCGAGACTCTCGATTTACGCAAATCACAAGGTGACATTTATTATTTAATTCAATCAAACTGGTAATTGCTCAGTAAGAAAATATACGAATAATGAGAAAAGCTTTCTTAAGCTCTAAATTTCACTTAATTTGAAACTATAAAGCCATATTAATTAAAACATTCTTGATATTGAATTTTTAAAAAGATAATTGAAAAGATTTTATAAAAAATATAAATACTTCAACTTAGTATTTAGTATTTTTGATTTTAAGATATCTAAAATCATTATCAAGAGGTTTATAAAAGCTGATTTAAAACAATATCAAGAAGATTTTATAATTGATTGATTTTGAGCTCATCACATAGAAATTTGGAGTTAATCTGCATGATTTTCTATTGTATACTGACAAATTATGAACAAAATTAATCTTAAAAAATATTTCAAATATTCTTATAAATTTTATAAACACACTTCAGATATCTAAACAATGCGGAGATCGCTCCTCACATCTCAGGAGCCAACTATACGTTCTTTGTGCCCGAAGACAAGGCCTTCGAAAAGCTGGGCTTTGACAGGCTCTCCGATGATGTTATGGCAAGTGATCTAAACTCGATCTATTCCAACATTTTGTAATTATGTAATTCACCTCAATAGGCCTCGCAGCGTGGCATTAAGATGCTATTGAATCACTTTGTGCGTGGACGACTCTACAATCGGGATTTGCGGGATAATGAGGTCTTTGAGACAATTGGAGGTGGTCATGTGAAGATAACCCGTAATCCGGGAAGCAACTATACGAGCGTGAATAATGCACAGATTACAGAGAGCGAAGTGTTTGTCTATAATCTGGGCACCATGTACTATATAGACGATATACTTTATTCGCATATGCTACGCGATCATATTACCAAATCGACTAAAACGAGATCAGATCGAAATGGTGGCGATTCTGGCGGAGGTTCACGTAGTACAAATCGACCCAGCGATGTGGAGATTGTGCCCAATGAATTTGAGAGCGAGCACAATGGCGGGGATTATGCCATCCATGGCGATGATGATGATTTTGAGGATGAGATTATAACGCCAAAAGCGTTGCCCGTCCAGATCTATGAGTTGCCCAAGTAAAGAATCGATTGATATTTGAAAAATTGATTAAATACTCGTATTAGTTTTGTGGGAAGTTTGGCCGAGCCGTCAGGGGAGTTTGATATTGTGGGGAGATTTTAAATGTGTATGTGGACGCGCTTAAAGCGTTTTGTATAGTTCTGAGCTAATTTTTAAACGATTTTTTAGTTAGTATTTAGTTCTCTTAAGTTTAGCATCGAAATGAGGCGGTGAAACGAAGTATACTATAACAGCAAGAACAAATATATACCTAATCCTAAAGTAAAATGAAAAACAAAAACTTATCAGCAATTTCAAATGAAGCTTGTAGACATAGCGATAAATTGAGAAACACAGTAAAAATTATTGCAAAATTAAAAAGACAAAACAAATTATATACTTATATAATAATACATACATATATGTATGTAGGAATACTACGAATATATATGCAATTAGGCGCTCTTCGGGTCCTTGTGCTTCTTTTGAGTCTAACCATTAAAAATAAAAGAGAGGAGAAAAGAGCTAAAACATATCGGCTATTAACTAAAATTTAAACATAATCTGACAAAACAGAAAGTAGTAAAAGAAACTCAAACTTTGGAATTCATCGTAGCCAAGCGCAATAGTTGTGAACAAAGTAATATCTACATATAATGAATACGAGTATATTATTATGGCAGATATTATACAATATTTTAAGTTTCTAATTATTATAATTATATGTATCTGTATCTGTGTATATGAACAAGAATAAGAAGGAAAAGCAATGAAAACGAAACATGCAATTTTATAATAGTTTGTTAAAATAAAAATAAAACCTTAAAAGAGAACAAACGTCGATTTTCTTATGTTTTTTTCCTTTAAATTTTTATTATGAATTAGTTAAACGCAATACATGTAAGTATGCTTAAAACTAATATGTATATGTATATTTTTGGGAGTATTGTATATGAATCTTTTTTGGGGGATTTTGTATAATTCTTGTATATATCTTAATATATATAAGTATGTATGTTTGCATGTAAATAATACCTGTTATACTAATTGACCTAAACTAGAGTTTTTCACTTCCATTTCATTTTTCACAAACAAAGCAGAGGGCACATAACAAATGACAATATAAAGGAAACACTAACAACTAATCTATAGCTATTGTATAATAATATAATTCAAATTTGGATAGAAGGGCAGTATAACAGAATATTGGAACCGCTTTAAATCAAACATCAAATGCGTATTGCTTAAATTTCTATATATATCTATATATGTAGGTATGTATTATGTTCTCCTTATATACGAGTAATGTGCATGATATGGCGCATTTGTATTGCATATTTCTTTCCTTCACTATATGGCCTTTACTACTTGAAGTTGAAGACATACACTTATATTTCTAGTTAATATATATATATTCGAGTTTTGGTGGTTCATCTCGAATCACAATGTATCAAATTCTATAATCATTACATTCAATTTTCTTAATATTACGCTTCATTTTGCGTGCCAATTTCTTTGTGAGATCTAATTTTGATACCAAATAGTTAAAGTTTTTAACTTAAATTATACATTTAAAATTAATTAAGTAAAATAAAATCGTACAACTTATGAAAGCTAAAATGAAACTGAATCGATGTGAAAACTAATTATAATTCGAACGAAATAGATTTTGTTTTAATCATTTGCTTCATGAGCGTTTGCATTGTTGTTGCTTGCAGTTTGCTGGTTGTTAGTTGCTGTTGTTGCTATTGTTGCAGTAGTTGTCGTTGTATCAGTCTCGTTATCACTCAAATTCATCGGCTCTAACGGCTCCACATCCAATTCGGCAACACTTTCGGCCGCTGCACCGCCTACAGCGCCTTCCATGTCATCGGCCAACTCAATAGTTGGTTGCTTGGGCTTAAAGCTGTTGTTCTCCGCATTCAGTTCGTAGTTCTTGAAGGGATCGGCTAATTTGGAGGAAGATTTTGGAGTCACCGACTGGGCCTGAGCTTGTGCCGCCGCGCGCTGCATGCGACGCTGTTGATTGCTAAAAGTTGGACTCTCGGATCTAGCGCGTTGCAACAACGGACGCTGTTGTTGCTGCTGCTGCTGATGATTATAGCTGGCATCGTATTCCCTTGAGCGTCCAAACTCAAACCCATTTTGCCACTGCACATGCACATTCTCATACGATGGATCCTCATAGCGATAGCTGCCTGGCGTGGAACTATTCTGTCGTTTCTCCGCACCGCAGCGCAATCTACTCAAATTACTGTGCAAGGGACGAGCTGCTGCATTAACATCCCGACGCACTGTGCCGGCGCTGGCACAACCTCCCTGAAAGCGCATCATATCCTGCGGCAAGGGACCCAATCCCAAACGTGGTGTGCCGTAAGGATTCGACATTTGAGTCGCCACTGATGCCGTGTCGCAGCTGACGCAATCGCGCGAGAACATAAAGTTGAAGTCAATCACCTAGAAATAGGAAAACGATTATTAATAATAGGTATAATAAATTTCAGTACAATTATAACATATTTTTTTATATATATTTTATTTTAACTTAATTAATTGTCTTATTAGACAGATCATATTTGTCTTAGCCTTAGCTGTATCAGTTGTGATCTTACCTTGCACTCGGGTCCTTGGCCAATCCAAAGGGGCAGCCACTTGTTGACCAGCAGCCACTGTAAACTGGATTTGGATATGCGATTCAATGTGTTATTGCCAGCATCACTCGAGGAATTTGAACGCGTTGTGCCGCCTCCAGTTGTTTTCTTTGCCACAGCAGCGCTCTTTAAGGATGCTCCCGTTGCAGTTTTCTCGCCTCCACTGGTGGTGGTAGCTGCAGTGGCTGCTGTGGCGCTGCTGGACTCCTTGCTGGCCTTGCTGGCAGTCTTTACTTTGGGTATGGCGCCAGTTGGACGTATGGAAGCTGTTGAGTTGCAGACGCTCTCAGCGTTAATTTGCTGCTCCTCTGAAGCCACAGCAGCGGCTGCCACGGATATGGCGGCTGTGGCGGGTCCAGCGGATGCAGAGCGGGCAGCACGTTCCATGGATACATTGGGCGTGAGTGGTGATGTGTGGTGCGCGGCAGCCACTGCTGCGGCCGTCGTTTTGTAAATGTTTGTCATGCTCTGCGAATTCTCGCCGTGCAGACAACTAAAGAACGAGGAGGCGCTATTCTTGACCGGCACCTTGACATTGCCATAATCCATGCCCGCAGCTGTGGCAGCTGCAGCGGCAGCCGCGGCAGCAGCAGCACTTGTACTTGCCCCACCGATACCACCGCCCACATAGCCCTGACAATTGGGAACGTTGCAGCTGCTGGCGCCAATAGAACTCGTGCTCGGTGCCGCCGCTCCATTCGCATTGAGACGTATGTGACCCACTGTGCCGAACTGCGAGTGTCCCAGCACCGCATAGTGGCCACCGAGATTATAATGATCAATGTTGCCACACGACGAACTCAAATGCCTTTCGATGCGTCCGATGCCATGGCCCAAAACATCCAGGCGTGTGTAGAGCGGCACACGACTGCCCGCACCACCAGCTGTGGTGCGATAAAGCGGCTCATCTCGTATCTGCTCATAGATATTCTCATAGCGCATCGCATTGGCATAGGGCAAATTGTAACCGTCTGTGGATTCCGTGTCATCAAAGCTGCGTTGTCGCTGGCAGTTGTTTCGGTTGCTGGCATAAAGTGGTGCACAGCGCAAGCCACTGCCATAACGATTGCCTGCAGAAGAGGGAAATGTGAGTAAATTTCAATTTAACTTGAGATTTAAAATTTTAAATTTAAGAAAAAAATAGGGGCCTTACTTTTGCTTGAAAATTTATATCTTATAGAAACGAATTGAATCACATTCAAATGTAGAATGAATTAAGAGGCCTAATCATAATCAAAATTATACTCCGCTTGGAAATCGTATTGAACATTTCGATATTAAACTCGGTTCACAGTTTGAAAGTTATTTACAAGTTTAAATATTTAGAGTTATATTTCACAATTTAAAACAAATAAAGAAACTGGCAAATTCTGTTAATTCCTACAATAATCATTTATATAATTATAGGTTGTAAAAAATATGCGTACACACGTTTTCTTACTTTTAAAGCTATATTAAGTCAAGTCATCATCAAAAAATTTTCAAAAATATTTTTGCTAGAATTTTTTAAAATTATTTGAAAGTCCTAAAAATTACTATTTTAACTCCTTTTTCAAACTTTTCACACAAAAAGTGCCTTTTTAGAATTTTCAAAAAATTATAAAAAAACTAGCAAAAATATTTTTGAAAATTTTTTTTTCAGTTATTCTTAGAATTGTTTTTTTTATTTTTTTGAAAAAATCGAGGATAAAAGTTTAAAAAGTAGACGTTCACAAAAATTCGAATTTTTCAATGGGTACTTAAGGAGTTAACGAAATTTTTGCAACATTAAACGGAATTTAAACGACCTTTCCAAATATATTTTTTTTACTATGATGACTTGACTGACAATAGCCGTCAAAGTAAAAAAAAGTGTGTACGCATAGTTTTTTTGGCTAGTGTATTAAATATTGAAGATTAAAGAAAGTCGACTGAATATACTTACCATTCTGCATATCAATGCGAAAATTGCGCCTGTATCCCAAACCGGAGCGCACCGCACGTGGCACATCGTAGGCAGCTGCTGTGGTTGCTGACCGATCGTATAAATCGTTGCGATAACTATTGATTGGCAATATGCGTGCTTGTTGCGGTGGTGCAGCTTGTTGTGCTTGTTGTTGTTGCTGTGGTTGTTGTTGTGGTTGTTGTGGCCCTTGAGGCTGATTGGCTTCAGTTGCCAGTGGTTGTTGTTGTTGGGCTTCATCAACATTAGCAGGGGCATTGGCATTGGCAACAACTTGATTATTGTTATTATTATTGTTGTTGTTGTTGTTGTTAATTGGCTGACCAATTGGCGCATAGATGTTCTCATAATGCGGATGATTAGCTGACTGCTGTGCGGGTGTTGGCGGTGTTGCTGCAACAGCAACGGCACCAGCTCCAGCACCAGCAACAATATTGCCATAAACAGCACCACCGACAGCGCCCTCCATGGTGCCCTCAGCTTGGCTATTTTCATCATCCAAAAGCGCTATGGCCAGCGAGGCTGCTTGGCTGCAAAAATCAAAAGAATTATTTTAATACAAGTAAAAGAGTTATAGTCGAGTGTGCTCGACAGTGAGATACTCAGTACCCAGTTAGGCAGCAAACTCATTAAAAAGATTCAATGAAGTAAAGTTAGAAAACTTATTGAATTTTAGCCAATTGGACAATTATGTAATCTGAATTTGAGTTAGATTTGGTCAGAATGCATAAGATACTGTCAAATACACAATGGACACATTCACCAAAATGATTTGTTAACTGATAATTCTTATTAGAACAGAGCAAGTTATAAATTCAAGTTGCCTTCTTCTACTGGTTACTTATATTGTCACACTTTGAATTACTTCTTTACTCTTAGAGCTGCACTTACCGTGCCAATGCGCCCTGCTCTTCCATTCACAAGGGCTTATCGATCATACAGACGCCCGCATAGCTGCGTCCGATGGTCATCAAGGCTGGTAAAATACGCCAGCTATCCGAGTCCGGGCAATAGACCTCAACGGAGGCCAGATTGGAGGTGCCATCATCACCGCCCACCACATACAAGAGTCCATCGTGGGCGACAACGCCAGCATTGCGACGACAATAGGACATGTCGGCGACAGAGCGCCAGGAATTCGTTTCAAAATCATAAGCTTCCACAGACTTGCGCACCATGGGACCATCATGACCACCGACAGCATAAAGGATATTATGGAGGACGCCAACGCCAGCACCGCTGCGACGGGAGGACATCTCGGCAACGGCGGACCAGGTGTCCGAATCGGGATTATAGCGTTCCACGGAGGAGAGACATTGCCGAGAGAAGCCATCGTAGCCGCCAACGGCATATAGAAGACCATTAACCACGCCCACTCCCACGGAACTGCGACGCGTAGACATCGAGGCGATGAAACGCCAGATTTCAGTCTTTGGATCGTAAACCTCGGCGCTGGAGAGTCCGGTGGTGCCATCAAAGCCACCGACAGCATAGATGCAACCATTGACAACAGCCACGCCGAGTGTAGAGCGACGTGCCTCCATGTTGCTGCAGTTGGCCCATTGATCCGTCGCCGGATCATAGACGTCCACAGTGCGAACACGCAGGGATCCATTGAAACCACCAACGGCATAAACTTTGTCGCCCAAGACGGACAAACCGCTGCGGCAACGACGACTCGGCATTTCGGCGGCCTGATACCATTTCTCCTCCCTCAGATCATACCACTCCACGGAGCGAATAGCCTTCGGCGCCTGGCCGCCAATCACTAGCAGTATTTTGGGCATTCCCACTGGTTTCCTGGGCACAGTGCGTGCCGATTTCGTTTCTGTTGGCAACAGATGATAGGTCAGAGCCTCAATGATCAGATTCTTGCAGACAATGTTGCCCTCGAGCAAGATTTCCTTATCCACACGCTGTGTGATGTACTCCTTGGAGAGGAACGGCAGACGCACATGCTCCATCAGGAGGGAGGTGAAATGCTCCCTCATGGGCACATCGTATCGCAGCCAGGCGATGACACATTCATAAACACGCTCCTCATTTGGCACCGAGATGCGATCGTTGGATATCAAATTGATGACCTGCTCGTGCGTCAGGTTGAGAAACTCTTCAAACTGTATGACTTCACTGTAGAAAGAAGAGAAAGAAAACCAATTAGAAATGTAAACATAAACTGTGACATTTAATTAGATATACTAACTATATACAGATGCTTTTTTATACTGGTTTTTGAGATTGGTTAACGAGTTGAATGATCTTACAAGGTTGTTTGAAGGCATTACGCTTAAGGGCATGTGCGAGAAAGGTAATTACGGAACCTTGAACAAAGCGAAAGGCTGTTCTTTAATCTATTCTCAATCGCAGTACGTTGAACCGGTTCGGTTTGAAGACATTACATGAAATCAATATTCTTAAAACATTCCGAATTGAATAAATTGAAATAATGTGGTCACGACTGGCAAATATTCAAGGTTCAACTTAACATCAAAACTTATTTGTTTCGATCATGTCTGTAGAGTTTGCTAATTTAAATTTGTTGCATTATCTTAAAGTTTGTTTTCCTTACTTTATAGTCCTATTTTACCTACATAATTAAAAATAAAAATAGATTGAACTTTGTTCTTTTCATACAAATATTACAATTTTTATCGATTGTGAACGTCTATGCTTAATAGAGTGTAAGATTCCTCCTCCTCCTGTCTTTTAGATACAAACATTGTCATACTGTAATAATACTCTATTCTGAATATTTTTATAATCATAAATTCGATACAGCGAACCTCCAACACAGTTGAAACTATTGCTCTGTATATATTACAAAACTAAAAAACAAAAATTGCTGTCATTAAAACTAATGATCTATCTATGATATCTCATTTTTAATAAAGTTCCCCTGAGACAAAAAAAAAACGTTCGACTGTCGAATACTTAAATGAACACGACATGTAATCGCATTTAATATACTATACTTAAATACACATTAGCTAGCAATGATTAATGCATTTATTGGATACATATTTGATTGGGTACTCACTTGAAATGTTGTTCAATGTAGGTCTCTGCATAGTTAAGGAGCTCGACGCAGCCATGCAGATCGGCGAACTCACGAATGCCCAGACAATTGCTGGCATCCAATTGGGTTTGTAGAAAATCACAGCAGGCATCTCTCACATCGGTGAGCTGCAGCAAATTGGCGGCTGTCAGCAGCACCTGGACATTATCCTCATTCACCTCCACATTCGAGGTGTACACATAATCGATGAGCAGCTCCAGAGCACGTGCATCCACGCTCTGTAGTGTGATGCGTGCCTTTCGGGATTCCTCAAAGCTGGTGAACATCGCATAGAAGTACGGACTGCAGGAGGCCAACACCATGCGATGGGCATGAATCTCCACATCGTCAGCAACCAGAATGACATCACAAAGCTGCTTTTGTCTACGGAAAATGATATAGTATGTGGTGTGAGAATGCTTTTTTTACGGCATGTTGAGTAAGGTCAGCAGGTAAAAGCTTAGCATACACTTTCTATAAGGCCTCAACACAAAAAATGTGAAACAAGTTCAGTAAGTTTACGATCAAACGGTTAATTGTGTACAGTGAAAGCTCTTTTAACGAACTGCTTCTTTAGGTAGTTTTTAATTTATTTTAACAAAAAATCTACACTAGATGCAGAATTATTCATCTTTATTTCGGGTAACCTGAATTTAACTTAATATTTATGACTAAATCGAAAAAATTTAAAGTAGCTTTATTTGTTGTTACATATTTGTTCAATGCTAGAGCTTTAATTAACTTTTAAAGCACTTAAAAAAAACGCTTCTTTTTAAAATAAATTTATGGTGACCCTGACAACTTAGACTCAAAATAAAAGGTTCCATTTAAAAGTAAACTGATTTAATTTTAGTTACAATTTTAAATTAATTTTTTTGTCGCCTGCCTTTTTGCATATTAAATGAATAATAAATTTAATTATTTTAAGAATAAAAATTACATTTCAATAAAGCGTTAAATAAAGATTTATTGCGCGTCTTAACAGCTTTTAATAAGATATTATGGAATTTTAATTTAACGAAAATCAATTTGACCACGGTCCAACATTTTTAGGGCATTGGCTTACAGCAACAACAATAACAAGAGTCAGAAACAAGTTTGGCGCCAAAAAAGTTTCCACTAAGGTAGTTTTCCACTTACACAGTTGCCCAAAATCGTCTGATACAATACGGAAGTGGGAAGTGATCGAATACATGAATAAAATAAACTTAAAAAAAAGAGACAGAAAACAACCAACAGTCGTCAAGTTCAAGGGCATTTGAAACAAATGTGAATATGAAACGCTAATAACAAACAAAAATTAAGACATGCGAAAAATAAAAATTAACAAAAATCTCATCATCATAATAATGGCAAAAATCACAAAGTCAAATGTTAATGCGAATGGCCTCTTGACAAAAGCAAATAAAACTAAAAACAAAATATATACATATACAGTATGTCAAGTAATTGTTTGGACAAAGAAAAAAAATGTACCCACATATTTGTTTTTTTATTTTATTTTTTGAGTAGTTAAGCCCAATGGATTCTATTTTTAAAAAAAATTAAAAATAAGTGATTTCTTTGTCATAACAATTACTTGACATACTGTACGTGTACACACACTAAGCACTGTTAAGGAGGGCAAACCGACAAATAAAGCGTAATGCGCAAATATGAGAGGAAATCTGAGGTCGGACAGACGGACAGACGGACACTTGCAACTGACGCTGACAATCTAACACTTTTAGCAATTAATTTCATATTTCTGCCAAGACCAAAATAAACAAAATTTCGTTGTTGTTGTTGTTTTTTTTCCTCTTACTTGCGCATCTCGTTCATCGCATCGAAGGAGCGCGCGGTGTGTTGTTCGTTGTTGTATTGTCCCACTGTGCCGCGCTCCTTGCCATTGGGTCGTTGTATGTGTTTTTGTGAGCTCTCATCGAGGCTATTTTGACTTGCATAGCGTAATAAACAACTTCCTTCGGCGGCAGGATTTTGATGGTGTTGTTGTTGCTGTTGCTGCTGTTGTTGCATTAGTAAACGCTGACGTTGTACCACGCCCACAGCAATACCTAGACCAGGTGCGGGCATTGCACCTGGTTCCATCATCACCCCAGGCACCGCAGCCGCCCCCGCGCCCGCTTCAACATTCTGCTGCTGTTGCTGTTGTTGTTGTTGCTGCTGCTGTTGTTGTTGATTCTGTTGCAAATTGCCATTGCTTAAATTGCTCATAATACCGATCGTGTATTTGGTTAATAATGCAGTCAGAGCTATCATTCACGTTCACAGCGTTAACACAGCACGCGCGATAGCGGAATGTAAGCTAAAAATTTTCTTAGCAACTTTTGCAAAATAGAAGTTGTATCGAATCGTATCGTTCGGACTAGAGGTGGAGAACTATCGATAGTCGGCACCATCGATAGTCAGCGATATTATTTTTCAAACCATCGATAACCATTGATAGTGTGTTAATTTGTATCGAATCGTTCGGACTAAGTTCGATTGAACTATCCACCAAAGTGAACGAACGAACTAAATCCCTGACTGTTTTGTGAACAAAATATTTTTTATTTAATAACATACAAAAATAACATGAACTGCAAAAAAAACGTTGTAGCTCATTTTTAGTCAGTAGTTAAGTTGTTTAGCTCGCTCGTTCAATAGTTCGTTCGAGTCCCATTATAGGTCAGTAGTTCATTCGAGTCATTCTGTTAAATAACTTTCAAACCCAGTCAATCATAATCAGCTGTTCACTTAACAACAACAGAAACTTAACACTGCGACAAACACAACAGACAGTAACATCACAAAATGACGTTTTTTGGCTAATTTGTTTGTTTGTTTTTGGCTCAATCAGATATTTTTAAGTGGCAACCGTGCATAAATTTAAAATTTCGCGCTTCATTTATATTTAACAGCACTGCTCCTCACATTATTGCCCTGCTCCTCTTTTAACAGAAAATAGCAACTGCAATAGATTGGCAACGCCAATCATATCGATGACAAAAGCAACCTATCGATACGTGCATCATACTTTTTAGGGCGGTGCTCGCATTTTGTTTTCGTTAATTATTTTTCTATCCAACAAAAATTGATTTAATTAATTTTCGTGTTTACAATGAACAACATGGAAAAGTGTGTACTGGCTGCCGTAATGCTCTGCTGTGTGCTGCAAACAGGTAAGTCGCATGCGCGCCCGCGTCTGCGTCGAGAGATAACAACAACAACAACAACACACGTAAATAAACCAACACATTTTTATTCATTTTGTCCATGGTGTCTCACACAGCTTATGCGATTAAATGCTGGGACTGTCGGTCGGACAACGATCCCAAGTGCGGAGATCCCTTCGACAACAGCACACTGGCGATTACAGATTGCCACCAGGCACCCGAATTGGAGCATTTAAAGGGCGTGCGTCCGACTATGTGCCGCAAGATCCGACAGAAGGTGCACGGGGAATGGCGCTACTTCCGCAGCTGTGCCTACATGGGCGAACCGGGCATTGAGGGCGATGAACGCTTCTGTCTGATGCGCACTGGCAGCTACAACATCTTCATGGAGTATTGCACCTGCAACAGCAAAGACGGCTGCAACGGAGCCGGCCTACAAAGGAGCAACTGGCTCAGCGTCTGCCTGGGCACCTTTGCCGTTGGCCTCGTCGCGCATTTCCTTCGCCAATAGCAATAGATTCTTATAGCCATAGCAAAAACGTCCAAAATTCTATGTGTAATTAACTAAATGTGCCTTCAATCTGGACTCGAATCAAAGAACTCTTAACACGTTGGAACTCATGTCCGTCCTGCCTTCACTTATATACATACACACATATTTATGTATCTATTTACATATTTATAAACATATCTCTTCTATTAGTTCGCATTCCATACAATTTAAGCTCAAAATGTATTGTCCCCTTTTTACTATCTGTGTAGTTTTTATGCAGTTTACAAAAATTTAGTTTAAGCGACGAAAAGTTTACAAATTTTTGTTTGTAATGCAGAATAATTGTAACATTTTACAACTGAATAAACGATTTAAATTAAAGTTTTAAAACTTTTTCTTTTTTTACAACAGAATAAATAGTTAAAATAATAAAATGATAGTTTAATTATAAAAAACAGGTTTTATTGAAATAATTATTGAATTAAAAAGATGATCCATATTCAAAATAAAACTGTTTTAATATCCTTTTTCGAGAATTTCTTTTTTGTATGAAAAATATTAGATTTTTCAATTGAAAAAATATCAAACTTTATCAAATTTAATTCATTTAAATTTTTATTTAATTGGAGTCATTCAATCTTTATATATAAATGAAATTACAAGTAATTTTTCAAACCTAGACCGATAAGTTAAAATCTGGACCCACGGTTGCCATTTAATAAAATCTGATTGAGCCAAAAAAATAATCCAAATTCACTAAAAACGAGCCAAAACTCTTTTTTCAGTTCATGTTATTTTTGTATTTAATTAAATACAAAATATTTCGTTCACATATTTCCAAAGTTTTTCACATTCCATCTTAATCTTATTAAATAAAAATAAATAGGTACTTCGACCCAAAACTATACAAAATAACTGATTCTGAAATGATGAAAAAAAGAGCCAATTCGAAAAATAAAGATCCATTACGCGAACAGGAAAAAAGCCAGTTTTGGCGCAAACACGCCAATTGTGGCAACCGTGGCTGGACCGATGGGATAAAGTGCAACTGAAGCAATTTTTATTATTTTTTGTCTTTGATGACTTTCGTCAAGTTTCACTTATTGATCGAAACACTATTTATCGAGCTTTGTTCCCATGTCCTTTTTCTAATAAAATTAATTATTTTTCAAAAATGTATTAAAAATTTGTACACACAAATTCAATAAACCAAGAAAATTATACATTTTCCAAAATAATAAAGTTTGTTTTAAAATTGGTTTTGTGCACACGTGCACCCTTCGCGTGGTGAGTAAGAAATTCAAAAAATTTGAGAAAAACTTAACACAAATTCGAGTGCAATTTTCGAAATTCTAGCTTTGAAATTAAGCAAGTTTAAAATTTAACTCAATTTTTTACATTGAGTATAATCGGGAATTGAGTGAGGCCTGATGGCTGCCACCTTTTTTTTTTTTTTGCTAAGCTTCGCCAAGGCTGCCACATCGGTAGTTTAGCTTCTGCCATCCTCCTTCCTTTCAGTGTCTTTGTATGTGTGCGCGTCGGGCTCTGCAATTAATTTGTGTCTTAAACGTTTTTAAATTGTTATTTAAAGTCTGATATTTGGTGTAAAGGATTGTTAAGTGAATCGGTTATTGTCTGTTTGTCAAGAACAATTTGTGCGCGTACATTTTAAAGCGTTTATTTTGTGTTTTCATTTTCTGCATAATTCGTGTGTGCAACAAAAGTGCCGTTACTTGGTTAAGGCAGTGCTGCCATCCTGCAATTAATTTACATATTTTCTTTTGCGTGCGTACATTTGGTGTATATTCGTAATATAATTTAACAATCAACAAACATAAAAAAAAAAAATATAACATGGATATTGATGGATTCTGGATGGATTGCATTTCCGGTTACATGAGGTTAGATTTTTAGAACTTGTCAAATACACACAGTATGTCAAGCAATTATTTTGTCAAAGGAAAAATGCACATTTTATGTAAATAATATAGTTAAACGCAATGAATATTGTTATTTTAGCTTTACCAACTATAAAATAATAAAGATCAGAAATCTTTTTAATAAAAAATGATTTTTTTCTTTGTCAAAACACTTGCTTTTCTAACTGTCTAGGTCATTTTTTTAAAATTTTTTTTCCAGTTTATTATTAAAACCAAATAACATTTACGATTACATTTTGACATAATTTGTACAAGAATTGAATTGTTTATATTAATAATGCTTCGGTTGTCTTAAAGCGCCATCTGCACGGCGAACATCGCAAGCAGCGCTGCCGCACTCAAGGCCATGTAACGTGCGGCGCCGGAAGCATTGCACAGATCTCCCTTGCAGGTGAAACAGCTCTCGACCTCGCGACTGTGAGTCACTGTGCACTCATTGTCCTTCTGTCCCAAGATCTCAAAGTGACAGTCACGGGACACAATTTTGCCAGCGCGATCTGGGAGGAATATAAAAATAAATGGAAAAGTTTAGCTTAATTTGTATTGGTTTTTTAGCTCCCTTATTACTTTTGGATTTTTTAGGTTTGTTGCTGCTTTGAACGGTAAGTTTATATTATGTATTAATATATTTTTAATAAATCTAACAATATTTTTTACTTCAATTGTTAGATTGAAAGCTTCATTGTTTCTACCTGGGAGCCATGCTGTTTTTTAAGTTCAATGCTTGGAGCTTTTGAGCTTTCAAAGTGCATTAATAGCAGGAAAACAGCATGCATTTACCTCGAGCACATTAATTGAAGTCTTCAAAATTAGTTAGAGCTTTCAAAGTCCATTTATACACTGAATACATGCTAGTTACTAATGTAGATTTAAAATTAATTAAATTAATAATAATTATTTTATTTTATATAGTCTGTAAATTAATTTGAACCTTCAAATTACATTGATGAATATTATATGTATGTATAAGCTTTAAAACGCAGATTTAAGTAGCAAAACGTGTCTCGAAATGTTGACCATATTTCAAAAACAAGTAACAAGTATTGTATATCTGCTTACAATCTTCAATTAATATTAATTATTTTCAAAAAATTTCTTCAACTTTGGTATTTTAATCTGGTTCTTAATTAAATATTATAAAAATTTATTGATTTCGCCTATCATGTGAAATTTAATATTCGTGATTTGATTATCGCTCAATTTGTTATCAATTGAGGTTTATTTTCGCTGAGGTTTTGTGTACATTTTTATGATTTTATTTTAGGCGCGCAGTCAAATGTTAAACCCACACAAAAGCTTTATTTTTGTCAAATGATTTGCATGCACAGCGAGTAAGCTAAAAAAATACTATGTGTAATCTACAAATTTTTTTTTTATATATTTTCTTTGTGTGCGTATTTCAAGTCAACCATATGCTAATTGACTTTGGCCTCCCATTTTGAGACTAAAGACTGCGCAATGACATCACTAATATATATTTGTTTTTTATTTTAGAGGCGTGTGTCTCTCTATTGCGTATGCTGAACTTACCCAACGCAAGGAGAGGAAGAGAGTTAGGTGTAAACTGCTTTCACTTACCACTTGTGATCACCTTGTTGCACCTGGTCACCGGCTGCAGTTGCTCCTGGGTGCTGGGCCTTGGTGCAAAATCACAATCCACTTGACGGATGTTGGAAGCGTCATCGATTTTATCCTTGGCACAATTGGGATCCGTGAGAGATTTGCATTGATAGCACTTAATGGCGGTTGCTGTAAACGAAAGAGCGAGAAGATTTCGATTAGCGAGAGACAAGGCTGAAAAATACCTAGATATTTATTAGAGATGAAATTCTCACATTTGCTCAGTTACAACCAGTTTACCTGATTCGCCCTCTGTCTGTTACGCTTCGTTCATTATGTAACGCCTTCAGTCAGTCGACAATTTACAATTATAAAAAAAAGTACATAAAACGTGTCTTTATTTGTTATTTGCTATGAAGTCAGCTTTGTATTTATATCTCGTCTAAATGCAATGAAATGCTATTTGTGAATTTTCGTGTATATCTTTTGTGTCAAAATTCCTCAATTTTTATGCATACCAATGATGTCATCGAATGTAGAATTATTTTGAAAATATCAAAATAAAAATTTATTTCTTTTGTTTGTTTTTTCAAATTGTTATTCTATTTCTATGGTTGTTTTATTCTAATGACGTTTTCACCTTTAATTTATTAAATATTTTAATGTTTTCTTTGCATTTTATCACTTTTTAAAAATTGTTTTTTCGAAATGTATTTGAAATTTAAATTTTCTTAAAAAGCTTTTTGATTTTTGCTTATCTGGCTGCCTTTAATATTCAGCTTAGTTGCTGGAAAATCTAAACCGGTTTTCCCTTTGAGCTTTTTCCATAATCTTTGACCTAAATGCGCACAAACTGAATTTGTTTATAAATGTTTCGAGTTACAACTAAAAACTTACCACTGTGCATCAAGCACATGGCAATTACCAAGCAGACAAACACTTTTTGCAGCATTATTGTCAAAAATGAATACAAATATTTTCTTATTTATTTAAACTTTTGAAGAACACACAAAATGGAAACGGGAAAAAAACGCTTTGAACACTTTCGTTGCCGCTGAACAACTGAAAGCGCATTTGGTTTGTTTGCTTCAACGAGGTCTACTCATGTTGTTTTGAGTGTGAAACAAATAAAGCTTTGCTCAGTAAATTGTTTAAATGAATTGACTGTGAGTGAAACTCAAAACGGGTTTAGCTCGCAGCGTCAGCTTCAAAAAAAAAAAAAACAACACAAAATTACTACAATAATAATAGTAAAAGAGTGGAAAAAAACTATTTTGTTTTGATCGCCAGTTTCGCTTGAACTTTTGAATTATTCGAAACTGTGGGAATGTCTTTGGGTGTGTGATGCTGTGTTCTGGTATTCTTTAATTTAATTGAATGAATTACACATGCATTTAATTGAAAGCCGACACAGTTTCTTGACGTTTTGCGATGTGATTCATTTCTTAGTTGAGTTGCTATTTTATGACTTTTCTCTAATGAAACTAATGAATTGAATTTGCAATACAATTAATAACAAATCTATTTAAATTTCATTTATTTACTATGTGTTTATTGTATTTTTATTTGATTGGAAAGTGGTTTGGCTTCAGAATAGGTCTATTGTAAACAGGTTTTTGTTTAAAATAAAGCAAACTTGGAATGAAATTTAAATGTAAAATCAATCGAGTGCTCAAACTATGATATAAAAGACAGTTCTATAAATAGGAACTATTTCTGAAGCATATGTTTGCATCTACTTGAATTGAATTGCAGTGGACTCCTGACTTTTTATATTATAACATTTATTATTATATCATAATTTCCGCTTATCCCTAATTTGGCTGGCAGGGCATTTTATGGTTATGGCACGTAAGCGGTTCATTAGCCTCTCTTGGCCAAGTATTGACTGCATTGCCTGTCTGCCGTATTATCCATGCTGATTGCCATTTGTTGCATGATATTTGAGCTATCGACTCGTTGAAATCTTTTTTTGTCTGTTGTCTTGGTGATGATGTGGACTTGAGGCGCAATTGGGCGCACTGAACACAGCTCAGACAGCATTGACTTTAAATCCTTATAAATAAAAGACGAAAGGAAAGCAGAAGACAAGCAAAATATATCCGATTCCATTGCTAGACGTCGTTTGGTTCTCAATCAGCTGACAATATTAAAAGTACAGTTTAAAGACTCGTGAGAACTGCAATTTTCACTTAATGATTTGTTGAACGATGGAAATATACAAAAAAATTTGTGCTCTTTTCACCTGTTGCTAAAGCTTCGTTTAGATCTGAGCTTGAGTTATTTTTATGTGAAAACCCGTTTCAAATGCGCAGTTACTCAAAAAATTAGCTCTACTTTGAGTTTTTATTTAATCTACAAGTCGAAGTACGAGTATATTCAAGAATAGCATTTAGCATTCATTTGCATGCTCCCAGAGAGAGATTGTTGATGATTCAACAATTTCGTCTCAAAATAAATTGCCAATTTCATTTGGAACAATTGCATTGTAATTAACAGCATGGAGAATTGATTTACATTTTTGCTGGCTAGCAATTGTTATTTTGACATTTGTCAGTATAATTAACAAATAAGCTGCTAATAAAAGCAGTTATAGACTAGAAAATATCCAGTAGTTGCTGCTTAACTAATTATTTTAAATGTATTTTATTTTTTAAAGTAATATTTTTTAGAAAAATGTCTATTATTATTATAGAAAATCCACTTTATTTTTCACATGGCTAACAACTTTCGTACAGGGTATTAGTCCTCTATCATTTTGTGTGCCCAACAGTGCGTATGTGTGATGTAATTAACATCAATATCTTTGTTTTTATAAAGAAATTTTTTACATGTACCATAGTAAATTCACAAATCTGTTCAAACGGTTGTGATCTTTTTTATACAGGGTATTTGAACCTTATCACTTTGCATATTCAACAGTGCGTATGCGTGCTGCGTATGCAAAAACACAAAGCAAATAACAAATAGTGCAGACAAACAAATTCTAATTTCCGGCCGCAGCGTGTGTCATTTAACATTTAAATATTTTACAGTGCGCCAATGCTAATCATTTTCCTAGTTAACCACCAATTTTCCACTGAATGACAGAGGCACAGCATTTATAATTTGTTACGGCCGCTGTCACAATGATTTATTGAATAGAATATCTTAAGCTGCTTTGCGTTGCTCTTCATCAACTTTATCATCATCATCATCATTGCCAACAACAATGAATTCTGATTGAATTTTTCACCAATGAAAAGCGCACAATAAATGCACACACAATTTTTTTTCCCCCATCATATTTTGGTTGAGTGATAGTTGTAGAGGGGAAAGGAGAAGTGTTGCTGCAACTACTATTCCTGTACCTTCTGCTGATGCTGCTACCGTTTGTGGTTCTGTTTGTGTCCGTCTTCTTCTGCTTCTTATTACCCTGGAGATGGCGCGTCGGGTTAGAATTCAATTATATGGCAGCATAGAATTTGAAAGATAGAGATGCCACAACGGCAAGACCATTCAAAATGCAAGCAAGCTGGTTATACCCTACATTTGTGGGGTATTCTGTTGAGACAGTGTATTAAAAATAAAATAAAATTGATTAAATTAAACTATTTTAAATTATATCATAATTGCTTTAATTTCTTCATAGATTAGGTAATTTTATTGTCCTCCATGGTCATTTAAATTTTTGACATTTTTACGTAAACTTCGCTCTTATAAGTTTACGTTTTATATCCGTTTGCAAGGGTATTCATATCTCGTTATCACTTTGCAACTTGCAAGTATCCTATTTGTTTGGTTTTTGTTATCAGCATTATTATCAGGCAGTGACTGTGGCTAGCTTGTGGATGACTCATGTCCCGTCGTCCAACGACGTCCAGTGTCTGTTGGCCATTTTGCAATATGATATTTATAGTTATTTTCTACTTATATTATATTCAATCTGCACAATCTGCGCATTGCTTGTTGTCCGCTGCTTTGGCTCCATTGTTGCCAAAGATTTCCTGACCAAAGAATTTGACTTGGTCTGCACACAATTTTAATAAGGCAAATCTCTGCGCTGATTTCAGCTTTCTCCCTTTCACTCCTTACCTATCTATCTATCTATCTCTGTCTCGTCTGTAGGTGGGCAATGCACATTCAATTTGGTTTTCTAGACTTCCATTGTCATTTCATTTGGAAAACTTGCTGTTGCAGAAACGAAGCAAATTTTCAATTTAAGCTTTGGACTTTTGCTCTGCATTTAATGGCGTGTTGTGAGAAAAAAAAAACTAACGACTAGCTCATAAGTTATGTTATAAGAGAAGAGAGAAGGATACGCAGAAAGAAAATAGCAAATAGAAATGGAGAGCATTTCCAGTTTGGCCAACATAAACAAATTGTTTGGCACTGTGGGCCCGAACGAAACAAAACGCCCATATAATCTGTTCAATAACTTGGAAAATCATTGGCCATAAATCAAAATGACTTGCAGGAAACTGGCAGCTAACAGAAATAGGACCAAGCAAAAGCCACACATATCCTGACGCTATTGTAGTTGACTTGAATTGAGTTTGAATTTGGCTCTTTAAGTCATGTCTAGCTGGCGAAAATTTCAAATTCAACACATGGGCGGCATAAATTTTCGCCAACATTTTGCGCAAAATCAGCAGAAAATCAAGAAAGCGAAATTTGTTAAGAGTTGAGAATCAAAGCATTGTTTAAAATACCCTTTCTGAGATAGACCAATTTCATTTAATGCGCGAAAATTAAACGTAATTGTTGAATGAAATTTTTGAAATGGTAATAGTCAGAAATGGTTTTATGTAAAGATATCCGGTTTTAGCCTTAGGTCAAGTCAAAAAGCTTTGTTTACAGTTCCTATCAATCTTATTTATCTGGGGTGCCACAGAAATCGCTTTCGCTTGAATTTCACTTAAATTTTATACAAATTTGAGTGAAATTCAAGCGAAAGCGATTTAAATGCAACTTATACAATGCTAAAACTACTTTAAAAAAAATTTTTTCGATTAAATATACTAAATCTAAGCAATAGATTGAATCGACCATGAAATTTTCAGTCCTCTAGCTCTTACCGTTTGGAGTGTGTGTCATTTTTTGAATTTTAACATCTTGATAGAGATATACATATTAGTAGTATGTAATCTTTATTTTTTTCATTTAATTGCATATACCATTTTAAATTTGTTTCGACAAGCTTTCAAAGTTAAACTACCCAATGTTAGAGCATTATCAATGAGCTTGTGTGGGGTTTTGAGTTCTTTTTCTAGGTTTTTAACGCTGCCGTTAACACATCATTTTTCGGAGGGTGGCAACGCTGCCATTATCTTTCACTTGCGATCAAATGAAGTGTGCAATGTGTTGCCTCTGTCCCATACTCTGTCTGTCTCTATATATCTGTGGGGTGCATGTTATGAGTCGTCCTCAAATACTCCGGCATAAAATGAGCTCGTTGCTCGAAGTTCGTTTCTCGTTCTCGGCCTCATCCTTGAGTTTCTCCTCGTTCTCCTTCCCCTTCTGGGGTCCGTGGGCTGTCCACGTTTAATGTCACTCGCAAAGTCGCAAATTGCTGTGCATGAGCTTTTTATGTTCATGCAAATGTCACCAGTGCACCACTGATGGCTTCGCCACGTCGCCTGGACTACGAACTATGGACTAAGGAGTACGGACATTGGAATGGAGATGGAGCGGTACTCGTTGCAAAAGAGGATGAGGTATACGTAATGTGCCCGTTTGGCCGACCTTTTGTTTGGCTGCACCGAAAAATGCACTCAAAAGTTTACACAGAAAGGCCATAAGTGGCCCGGGACGTACTGGACATCCTGTCCTGTCCTGTCCTGTACAGGCCATGTCCTCTCGTCCTGTCGTCCTGTCCATTTGCCTGTTTGGTAATTTTGTGCTTAGTGCTTGCCAACGATGGCACCAAAAATCTCTCCGTTGGTTTCTATCTCTTGTTTTCCGCTTAAAATCAGATGTCGAAATAATTTGCAACACGCCGTGGCACATGAAAAAGGGGCACCGACAGAAGGGTGCTCTCTCTAACTCCGTCTCCCCCTCTCTCTCATTCTCTCTGTCTCTAAAAGTGGCACGTGTTTATGGGCTTTGAACAAATGGCACATTTGTTGCTCAGCAGCAGCTTAGTAGACAAAACAGCTCTCAAATAAACTGAGAAGGGGGATATATTAAGTGGATTGTTTGAAATTGCAGAGAGATAAAGGAGAAGCGTACACGGAACTGAAAACTAAACACTAACGACATGTGTCATGTGAATTAAAGATCAGAGATTAAGTGATCTTTGGCAATAAATACAGACTTAAATGCTAAAATCACTCACAGCTGTCATACGAGTTCCAACAAAAAAACTTCTCAAACTCAAGATTATCAAGAAATGTTGCCAATCTGAATATAAATTTTTTACAAATACAGTTTCGGATGATTTGAAGTTCAATTTATTTACTGGATAAAACTTCTAGCTAGTTCAATTTCCTTTTGCGAAATTTGTTAAAACTGTTGCAATTTTGGGAAAAAGAAAAGAGTTTTCAGATTAAAAACCAATATTTTTGACAAATATTTCAACATTTTTTTCTATTACATTTTATGGTTAAAGGACCGTAGCTTAGATTAATACTTTTAATGTGAATGAAACACATTTCAAAACTGAACAGTTTTAATTAGAATATGAAAGTCAAAACAATTTCTCTGAGGTAGAAATCACGTTCAACTGCTTCGATTACAATTTAATATTCTAATTGCTTTTGGCTAATTGACCTAAATATTTAATAAGCTTTGTGGCAAATGCAACAAGTTGCAAATTAAGTATTTTCACAGCTTGTAGCGTAATTGGCAAAAGCCTTTTGAGCAAATTTCCGCACGAATCGATAAAATAATAATAAAATCAAAAGCAACAATTTGACACAAATTTGCTCGGGAAATGTAATTAATGAATGCAAGGCAGTACATTGAATGTAAAGTACACACACTAGCACACATACACAGATACTAAATGAAAGCTGGCAACAAAACAAGCGACAATGAAATTTCGACACAATATTGAATTGCATTAAAACGACAAAATAAACACAATACTGAATCAAATTGTACTAAGAGGAGATATATGTACGGTAAAGAGAAAGAGATAGAGAGAGAGAGAGAGAGAGTGACACATCTGCTGAAGACGACAACAAAGTTAATTAAATTGTGCACTAGTAACAGCTCTGGAAATTAAATCTATCTGCCAGATGCTGGTGAGCATTTACCAGTGCATGAGATGGCATAGATACATGGGCCTAATGTGTTTACATAATACAAATAATGTGAAAATAACAATAAATTAAGCCAAGCAGCAAACAAGGCGAAAGCAAAGACAAACACATATACACCCACACACACAAACAAACACAAACCAAAATCGAAATCCAGGAGAATAATGCCGCATACAATATAGATAGATGCGAGAGTTGTTCAATGTGTATACAGAGCGCGAATGCACGCATTATATGTTATAGTAATGTTTAGACAAGCTTAACAATTGACATTGTAAGTAAATTAGGTCAAATTTCAATAGATAGTTGCTTTAAGCTATGTAAATAAATGGAAAGTAAGGAGAAGATTTGTGAGTAGTGAGTATCAGTAAAATATTTTAAAAACCTTCTTTAGATGTACTCTTTGTACAAGCTGTTGAATTAGACTAATTACAGAAAATGCAACCCAATTTATGCCCAATGGGTCACAATCTACATTATTGCTCAAAATAACAAGAAGACGAAAGTAACGATAAACATAAAATAATGTAATCCTTGTCTACTCGTTGGTCTTGCACGAGTAGTTTAAAGTAATGAGTCACCAAAAAATAACTAAGCTCGCTCTTTTCAGGTGTTTGGAACAATACAAAACCACAAGAATAAGCAACGAGAACTAAAAAGTAACGAGTAACGAGTAAAAAAACATGCTTAGACAGTGTATAATTCTGATAGAAACAAAGTGTTTGAGAAGATCGTCACATTTGCCAATTAATAATTAAATTCATTCAATCTATTCATTTGTCTTATTTTGATGGCCTAAATTGTAATCGAGCAACTGTAAATACTCAAGTCTCCCACGAAGAGCTTTTGTTATACTCGAGGTCTCAGCCTCTTTGATTTGAGAACATTAAATTATTGCATTTTGGAGATCGAAAGCAAGCAGACGTCTTTTTATTTCAAATATACTCTGCACTGGGCAGAGTCCATACACAAATAATTAAAAAAATATTAAATAGAATTATCTTTGTATTATTTTTTAAAGAATTTGTTTAGATCAATCTCTTGCAATTTGAATTGTTATCTGTTTGCCAAGTTTAAAAAAGCCCCTCGCATTTGTAATTTGCACTGGGAATATCAATGGCAACACAGCTGAGCTACCCAAAAGTGCAATAAATTAAAAGTTTTTGCCATGGCGAGAGAGTAGAGAGAGATAAATTCGTTATTATTATCGTCTAAATGTCAAAGCGCATTAAAATCAAGTGGGTGGACGAAACCAACACTGAGGCTGAAAAGCTTGGAACGATTTCGAACAGCTGTAACTGTTACTGTAAGCTGTAGACTGTAGCGTCTAACTGTAAATGCTGCCGCAGCTGAGCAATCGTGGCAATAAACCACGAATCGAAATTCGCTTCAAGCTGTGCTGTCTCTGTGTGTGTTGGCTACCCAGAAACACGGATATAAATTTCAATTTCCGACACTCTAAGTGGCGGGGCAAATGAAATAACATTTTCATTTAACCTGCATTCGATTTCAGGCACACACACACACACACACGGTGTTCTCTGTGAGTGTTTGTGTGTGTACGTGCATGTGCATGTCCATTATCGACTGCCGCTTCAACTGCTCCCCATGTACAGATGCTTCAGCTTCTTGTGCTCCTGTTGCAAGCTCAGCAAAGTGCGGAGCTTGCCTTTTGCATTACAGATTGCATTCCTCTCGTTGCATGTTGGCCAAGCATCAAACACGCAACGCCAGGAACACAGAGGGAGACAGTTATCCTGTCTGTGAGTGGGGGACAGAGGGTAATAGGGGCAAACAGGAGGCATGAGTCCTGCACATGAGCATCGGCAGACACTCATGAAATTGGCCATAAATAACATTTTCTTTACATTTCATTTGGATAGCCGAGCATCCGAGTATTGCAGCTGCTGTTGCTGCTACTGCTGCCACATTCCTCCTGCCCCATTCCAAAACCTTGTCATCTCCTACTGCTGCTTCTTAATACTGTTTGGTTGGCTTCATGGCAAGGCGGCTTAACCAACTGGGCGTGGCTAAGTTGCAATTAGCCACAGCACTAAGAGTAAAGTCCTGTCTCCACACACACACACACACACGCTTTTAACACACACAATCCCTTGGCCATTTTAAAACTCTCTTTACTTTGCACACTCGAATTGGCTGTCGATTTGCAGCTAAGACGCTAATTAAAGTTGATTTTTTGGGCAGCACTTGCAGCTGTCTTATGGAAAACTCTTGAGTTCCAATCTTCTAAGATGGAAATCTTCTGGCATTGGCAATATTTCAATGTTCAAGTTAGCTATTAAATGCGGTTTGATCTTTGACAGGTCTTGGATTATTTAACTAACATTTGATATTCAATTTATCTTATAGCAAAGACTAATTCTTAGGCAAGAGAAGAACATTGTGGTTGATTGATCAAGCTTATTTTTGTGTAAATACAGACAATAATAAATGTAATTCTCTAATGGTTTTATTGAAAATAAAAATATCTAAAAATGTTTTTATTATTTATTAAAAACTGATGATCTTGGCATAATATCGAGCCCTATTTGCGACAATAACGTATGCGCCATTTTCCGAAATTTTTTTTTTAATGCAAATGTGTTCATTAATATTAATAGTATCTACACTCAAAATATTAAACTTTAATTGTTTATATTTCCGGAGATATTGGCCTGTCAACTATAACGTAAGCGACATATGACACGAAGAAATCAACTTAACGAAACCTAAAAACCTTTCTCCTGTAAAATTGCGTTTTGGCGCATACGTTATTGTCGCAAATAGGGCTCGATATGTCATTCGATTAAGTATTGGAATATTTCGATAAAATTTACAAAAATTAAATAAAGAAAACGTTTCACTTTGCAAGTTTTTTTTAAATATTACTGTCATTTATGAAGACATCTGTGAATAGTTTAGGAATAGTTTTCGAATATATGTTGTATTATAAATTGCTTAGCATTTCCTTAAGTTGAGCTATAAGTTTGACAGCAAGCGGAGCATATAAACGAGCTAACCAAAAGAAAAAAGGGCCAAGTGAAATCATAAGAACAAAAAAAGAACAAAACGAACTTATTGCTGTTCGGACTGATTTCCCCATGGAAATCAGTTTAGCAGTTGGGCTTAGGAATCATAAAAATCTAAAAAAAAAAGTGAAATCTAACAACAACAAGCAAATAAAATGTCTGTGACGACAAAATCAAAGAACATGACATGCAATGCGTTACGCATACGCCGTGTCTAACGCACTGTTCATATGTTGTAGCTGTTGTTGTTGTTGTCGATTGGTCGCTTGTCTTGGCTTGTCTTGCTTGTTGACTGACTCAACAATTTCTATAAAGTCTGTGCTGTGAATGCCTTTTAGTCCTGCGGCAGCTGCTGCTGCTCCTTATGCTCCTGTGCGTTTGTGTGTGTTCTTAAGTGAGGAGTAAGAACACTGGCAGACTTCTCTTGAGTTTATTTCATGCATTAAAAGCTTTCAGGCTTTCTACATGTTGTTCTAGTTGTTGTTGTTGTTGTTGCTGTTATTTCTATTGGTTTTTGCGGCGTGGCAAAAGTTTTGCAGCATTTATAGACTTTTGCTACAGCTTTTTCCCAACGACGACCTCGAATGCGGTTTTTGTGCCTTCTACATTTACTATCAGCTGGCAAGAATCGTCTGGCATTATTTAAGTTTCTGCCGGTTGTAGTTGTTGTTGTTGTTATAGTTGTAGTTGTTACTGTTGTTCTCGCAATTGTGCGTAAAATGCGCTTCCCTTGTCGAAATCGTATCTAATTCAGCTAATTTGTCGGCTGTTTTCACGCTCAGTTTTTCAACCGCCTCCCTCGTTCAATTTCAATTATTTACCACATTTACTCCCGCTTTTTACCCGCTTTGTCTATGCGAGCGTAAATTTAAATTTATTGGCCGTTTGGCGCGCGCACAAACATGACTATAAATCTATACAGTTTGCAGTTTATCAGTTAAAACAATTGATGTTTTGTTTGGCAACGAACGAGTAGTATTATTGACTCCTAGTTTAACGAGAAATGTTCGGAGCTTATACTAAAATAACAAAAGGTCGCTGGAACTAATGAACGACGCCACGCAGTTGAGGCGATGCCCTAAAATAATAACGTAAATTTCAAATAGTCGGAGCACTTATCCTTCTTAGTTACACTTCAGCTTTGGCTCTTGCTCTTGTTTCTGTTTGGGGCTATAACGTGCACTTATTGATACTTATAGCACCATACACACATACCATACACATACTGTGCTATCTCTCACACACACACACACATATGCATCTGCTTGGGTTTCTCATAGCTCCCTTGGGTCGCTTGCAGTGCTGGCAAAATAAATTCAATTTTGTAAAACTGATTCCCCACACAATTTCCACACGATATCTCCTCTCAATACCGCCCCCTCTCAATTTCATCTCAGCTCCCTCCCCCTTCTCCAACTCTCTCTCGCTGTATGCTGTCTAAGTGTGCGTGTTGCATATGTGCAAAATTGTAAGCGAAATGAATATGTATTGGCATTTAGCTGAAGTAGCTGTAGGTAGCACTCCACCAGCTGCTACTTACAACAACAACAACATCACTAACAACAACAACAGCACTAACACCAACATCAACAAACCGTACACTCTTCGTGAAGTAGATAACAATTTATTGCCATCAAGCGCGCCAAAATGCTATAGTAAAAGTTAATGAAAGCAATTTGTTTGACTAGCGAGTTCAAAGTCTGCTTAAAAAGATGAGGTTAAGGCACGCATTGAAGCAATCACGCATTTCAATCTTATAGCCATCGAAAGTACACTATGGAAATATTTTAAAATGTTTGTGATATTTTGGAAATAGAGTTGGAATATAGTAGCTTCAGAATTATGAAATTGATATTCTTAAGTGAGATTTCGGTCGATGCCCACTAAATAATAATAAATTTTCTTATTTATGAGTATTAAATTAATATAATAATCATATCAGAAAAATTTCTTTCTTATTTTGTATTTTCATTTTTATCATTCTTTAGTGAAAAAAAAAAATGGGAAAACGGAGAACCGATAGGATTATTTTTGAGCTTGGTTAAAAACAAATCTTTTTCAGCTTGAGGTCATTAAAATCTGTGTACGATTTTTTATTTTTATTTATCTAAATTTTTTAATCAAATTTTCAATTAAAATTTCACTCCAGCTATAATTTTGTACCAAATTCAACACCTCCCAACATCTGCAGTTTTCTTTAGCGTGTTATGTTCCAATAATAAACCAAAAATATGTAATTGAATTATTCAAGAGGTTATGTGCTTATAAAAAACGCTTGGTGTTGATTTGGATTTTTAATATGTTGCGATTTGGTGTCATAAAGTTTGATTGCCTCGAGACGCAGCAGGGAATGTCGAACCATTCTGTTATAGCCGCACGGACGGACGGACTGTGTAAATGCAATCAAAGCAACAGCTTCAAGTGCCAACTGATGACTCCATGGGGTAACTGGAGACGCGCTCCAGGATCCAACGACTTTTCAATCAAACGCTGATGGGCCTTTTTATGATTGTTTTTATTTTTTTTTCCAATTTTTTTATTTTTTGCTACACACACACACACACACACATAGAAAAGGTAACCCTTTCTGACCAGCACGACTTCCCGCAGGACGACAAAGACTCAGAGAAACACACACTGACAAGTTCCAATTGGCAACCAAAATGTTGCCAATTCGACAACGGCACTCAAATGAATTGGCGGTTATTGTGAGAAGGGGGTGGTGCAGAGGGGTTCCTGAAGAGAGAGCGTGTGGCATTGCGTTTGCTTTACGGTTCATTGGATTGCCACCACACGGCTGGCGATTGGGCTGGTGGTGCCAATCTTCTCTGGGCATTGCCAAAGTAATCACATTTAATATGAAACGCACTGCAGCAAACCCACAAGAGAGAGGTGAAACATGTATGTGCTAGTGTGTGTGTTTGTACGTGCCCGCATAAAAATAAATGCAGACATTTCTCATATTTTTTTTTGTTTTTTTGCGGAGAAGAGCACTTCCTGTGACCACTAATTGAGCCAGCGGAAGTCTAGAAGCCGCACAACATAATTTAAATAAACAAAATGCCACTAAGTGAAGTTAGGACCGCAACAGGACGCCAACCAGACTTCACTGGCTAATAGCTGGCCAGAACTTGCACTTCCGCTTTTTGGTGGCTGCACTTGCAAAGTCAAACCTTCCCACTCTCTCTTTTGCTTTCTCTCTTCGTTGTCACACACTAAACACATTTTTCAAAACGCTTCCGTCCAGAATGAGAGTGTGTTGTAATGTCGAGAGGCAAGTCTATAGTGTCCAAGTTGTTAATGCAATCACATAGCATTCATATTCATCATAAAACCACAAAAGACACTACACATGACTCCACTACACTACACTACACACTCTCAAAGTAAAGGGTCACACGTTGGGCGCCATTTGCCACGTTGGGCGCCTTTTGCTAGTTGCACGTACATTTTGGCCTTTACATTTGCCTAAACTCAACTACACTCTCTGCATTCTTCCTCTCTCTCTCTTCTTGTGTGACTGTGACTTTTATTCCTTTTCGAGTTAGTTGTTGCGTCGTGCGTGCTTTTAGAGCTCTGGAGCTTCTTTGAGGCCCAGTTGGTTACGTACTGATACGTTTTGCTCTCGTATATATTCCTCTAATTTGCATAAAGCTCAACATTGCAACTACAGCGAGACACACTCTGTTCCTCTCCTTCGCTCGCTTGTTTTCATTTTGTCTACTTTTGCCTTAAAAACTCCGCCCTCTCTTTTGAGTGCATCTTTTGCTATTGCAAACATTTATCAACACTTCACAAAAAATAATCTGAAAAACTTCTCTAGCCCGTGTCATAAACTGAACACTTGATTTGTGAAAATTGCTGCCGCCTTTTTGTTGGAACTCATTCCTTTTATACCCTGTGCCCTTTGAAAATGGGTATATGAAGAGTATACAGATCCGTCCATCTATGTGAATCTGAGAAACTGTTGTAATCAATAATAATTTAAAATGCACAATAAAAATGAATTATCAGAGGAATTTAAGTATGTCCAGAATGTAATTTTAAAAATAATACTGCTTACAGGGGTGCCACAGAAATTTGTATGAAATTTAAGTGAAATTCAAGCGAAAGCGATTTCTGTGGCACCCCTGATAGTTTAACATTTAATGAGTTTTTAGTTGGGCGCCGGGTATCCCAAAGTCGATCATTCCGGACTAAAACGTTGTTACTAGCTTTATTTTTAATCATAGCTCACCTGCTTCATGCGCTTTGCTCTTTATTCAGCTAGGGCTACAGAGCTACAGCTTCTGGTGCTGCAGTGCTCGGCATAATTGCAATGTTTACCTCGGCGCAGGGCTAAGTGAAGCGTTAAGGCGGTACCGACGGCAGGCGGGCACGGCATACTCTTGATTAAAATTTCTGATTACTACACTGATAGCAAAAGAGCGAAGAATGCATATAAAAGAAACAAAAAAAGGGAGGGGGGAAAAAACACGAGCAACAACAAAAAAATCCATAGAGCGAAAGGTGCCACAAAATTGCAACGATGGCGTTTTGTGACAGCAGTCGTACCTCCTTCCTGCCACGCCCACACCCCTTTACCTAATAACATATCCAGCTGTTTCTATATACACATATATATGTGTGTGTGTGTGTGTGTTGTTTGGCTTTCATTAGACGAGCTTTGACTGTGATGTGATGCGATGTGCCTTGCAAGTTCTTTCTTTGCCATGATTGATGATTTCAATTTGAATTTCCATGTCGGCGGCATCATAAATAAAAAAACGGGGGGTGAAAAAATAGCTAGACAACTGCCAACTTAATTTAACTTTTACCAACACTGTTTTGCAGTTTTAAGCTAAACGAGACTGTACTTCCGGCTTTATTTTTATTTTTTTTTTTTGGGCGCAGATGAGAAACGTGAAACGCTAATTAATGATGCCCCATGACAGAAATTTATGTGCAATGCTAAAACTTTTGCAATATTTGTTCGCATTTAGTTTTGGCTCCGTCTGCTTTTCATGTGTGCTTGTGAGTGTGTTTGTAAATGCATTTGTGTGTTCGTGTTTCAGCACTTCCGTTTCCTGTATTAGGCCGGATAAGTGAAGTGCCCACATCACATTTGGTTATACAAACCAAAGAGTACGCTGATTTTGGCACTCAGTTTGTCACACAAGTTGGGATGGCAGTCCATAATAATTTGAAATCTTTTTATACTTTTTTACTACTGTTTGTTAACTAATCAGCTAAAGAGTTTCAAAGAAATGTCAAGGTCTAAGGAAAATGTAGATAAACAAATAATGAGTTTTAAGATTTAATTAATGTGGGTATAGCTGAGAATATAGCTGGGAAAGTTCAGATTTGATCAAAGTGCTTGCTTTAAATTTTTCTCGTCATCATTTCCTTTTCAGTTTAATGAGCTTCGAAAAGATCTTGAAATGTAAGGAAAACAAAGCTGCTTGATTTTCAAATCCGGTTTAACTGAACTATTCTTTCTTAATATAATCAATTTTAAAAGGATTTAAAATAAATGTTATTGGTTATCGGGATTTTATTTATCTCTCTGTCATTTTAATAATTTATGGCTTGAAGCTTCAATACAATAGCTTAGAGTATAAAGTGTTTAGTGTTTAGGAGCATTTAGTTCCTTGCCATGTTTATTAATACATAACTCGTTTTGCCATATTGTGTGTCCATGTATTCATGTGTCCATATCCATGTCCTCGCCGCACGCTTTAGGCGACTTTGTCTACTGCTAATGGTCATTGGCTGTTGTCTGGATTTCATTATGCATTGTTCTGAGCTTTTAACTTTCTCTATCTCTCCTTGTCTATCCATTTCTGTCTCTTTCTCCCTTTATTATCTTTGTTGCATTCAGCTTAGTTCATTCATGTTTGTACATAAAACTTTGCTATTGCATCTGCTACCTCTTTGCTTGTCTGTCTTTCTGTCTGTCTGTCAGTCAATGAGTCTGTCCGAGTGTCAGACTCTCGAGTGGTGGCTTTTCCTGCGCTTGAGGTGTGCTTTTCAGTTGTGGCACCATCATCACTGTGGATTCTATTCCAGAAGTGTGGGTAACCAAGCTTGCATTTGATGACTTGGGGTTTAAGTTGGGGCTTTTAGCTGCTTCGGAGTTGTTTCACCTGAGGCTGTTTATGATATGCATTGATCGGTTTCGTATTGCATGTGACGAAGCTAATTTTTAGCTTAATGGGCTCACTGAAGTAAGGATAATGTTATCCTTGAGAAAATTTATAATTCATTCAATGTTAATTGGCCGACAGCATAGATTTAAATTAAAGTATTGTAAAAGTGAATTATTTAATTAAAACTAATAGATATTTTTTAAAATATAATACAGTCGAACTTCCCTAACTCGAACTTCCCTAACTCGAAGTTTCTCTAACTCGAACAAAATCGAGTGGCAATAGCGTTTACTGAGCAAATTTCATACAAATCTGCTTCCCTAACTCGAACTTCCCTAACTCGAAAATCTCCTTAACTCGAACAAAAATATTGGCCCATACTTCTGTAAGTCGAATTTTTCGGGAAAATCCCCAATAAAGTTTGAATTTGTTTTCGATTCTATTTTGCGTTTTTGTTACCGGCTCATTTTGATACGTAATATTGATGTACATTAACATATGGAGATGGTATATGATAGAATATTGCATCAACAATTACTTAGGCTTGTGAGATTGCTATAGGAAAGATGTTTGTAATGTACTCCTTTGTCAGCGTACAAAAATGTTTAAAGAAATATTCAAACTTATTAGTTAAGGAATTTGAAAGTAGACCAAATATATTGAAGTTGATGAAAAATATGGTATCTCAGCAAAAACAGTTTTCATTATATTAAAAAATGGAAAATTAATTATGATGACATTTGAACCGAGAACTTATTCCGGATACAGCAAAAGAACGAAGAAACCAATTTTTGAGAATATTAACAGGTCTTGAACAAACTGGAATCCTTTTTTGTTGAAAATAACAAAAAAATTGGAATTTTGAAATGCATTTATGATTGAATGCATTTGTAGTTTCATTTAAAAAACTAAAAAAAAAAAATTCCCTAACTCGAAGTCTCCCTAACTCGAACTTTTTTCTTGGATAATGGTGATTCGAGTTAGGGAAGTTCGACTGTATTAAAATTTGAATTAAAATTTATTAGATTTAAAATTAATATTCAAAAATATTTATTTATTTATATTACTTGCCATTCTTATTTTTATCAAAGTCTCAAATTTGCAAGCCCAGAAATGAAAATATATGAATATACAGTTGAACTTCCATAACTCGAACGTCTATAACTCGAATTCTCTCTAACTCAAACTAAATTGAGTGACAATAGCGTATATTAAGCTTAACATTGGTAATGGTGATTCGAGTAACGGAAGTTCGACTGTACTTATTACAATGTTTATACTTTCCGCCATTTTTAGATCGTATGAATTGAAGCTTGCCGTAATCGGAGATTATCTGAATGTTAATTTATTGTTAAATCTTCATTCTCCACTTTTACTTATCAATCTAACCCAGACACTTTTATAAAGTGTCTTAGAATATTACCAAACTCTATCCATGCTCTTCACACTTGTTAATCTGCCTGCCAATTTAACGTCTTACACACCATTTGGCGCTATCAGCAAACTGTCGATGAAACTAATGCAAGTATGCAGAAGTATCCATGACGAATATAAAAACAATGAACGAGAGATATATAGAGAGAGAGAGAATGGGTGAGAATGCTAGTAAAAAACAAAGAGGCCAGGCAATGCACATTGACAACGACAATGACGACTTGTCAAATATTGACGTATCTCTTGAAAATTGTGCTCCAGAGCGCGGCTCATCCAATGTAAGCAGCATCCATTGGCTGGATCTCTCTCCTGACCCCTTCCCCTCCTGGTGGTCCTGTGGCAACGTCAGCAACATCATCAACTGGTTGGCAACACATGACGCTGTTGCCAACTAAACACAACCCCACACAACATTCACATGCTCACACTTCTCCTCTTCTCGGCTTACACATCATTTGTGCTGTTGGCTTCGAAATTTTTGTATTTGTTTCAAGTAGTCGGTTTTCTGTCTTTTTTTCTGGTCCTTCTTTTTTTTTTTTTGCCTTCGCTGCACTTTTGCTGCCCCAAGCGGAGGCCCGGAGCGAGACCCAGACCCAGACCCGATCCACCATCTACTCCGGCACTTCATTTGCTGCGCTCAAGTGGATCCACTTTCATTTGTTTGCGCACTGTATAAAAAAAGGCAGCGTATGCTGAACTAGTTTAGAGTAAAGACTAGAAAATACCCTCTAAACAAAAACTCAGTTTATATTTGTCCAGAAATGAGAACTCTCAAATTTAACGGCATTCATTTTAAAAAGGACAATCAGAAAATTGTGTGTAATTTTTTAATTGTTAGTTTGAATTCCTTTTTTCATTTACCTTTTTAAGATTAAATAATTTTCTTGTTGAATACTTATTAAAAACTTTGAATAAATTTGTTCTTTTGCAAACTAATAAACAAACTTTATAAACTAAAAAGAAGCGGACAGAAAGTATTAAGATTTTGGCAAATGTGATCAGTCCAAAAATTGTAAGTTGCTTTAATTGTTAATCAAAAAAATAATTTTTATAAAATTAAAATGCAAATAATATTTTTAAATTTGTTACTAAATAAGTTCTGCGGATTATGTCTGATTGATGTTCGCTCTTTTTTTACCTGTCATAATAATAAACTAAATAAGTAGTATTTTACTTAATCTGGTTTAAATTACGCCTACTTCCTTTTAGAGAATATTTTAAAAGAACATTTAGACAAAAAGTTGAGGGAACGAGTTAGCATTGCTTATATCCCTGATTGGATGTATCTATTTCATGGGTACAGGGTATAAAAAGAAAGAACAGGAAGAGCAGCGACAGCTCCAATGAGTTGCATGCTTTCTTTGCCAGCATCCTTTTATTTTTTTGTCACCCTGCTTATTGTTGTAGTTTGCAGAGTAGCTGCTGCTGCTGCTGCTTTTGCTACTGTTGCAGCCACAGTCGCCAGAGTCGCCTCTGAAGCTGCTGCTGCTGATTCAGCTTTGTTTGCCTTAAGCCTTTGTGCAAACATTTTGCGCCTGAGACCAGACCCAATCCCAGCCCCAGGATATGGAGAGAACGGAGCGCAGAACGGCTGCATAATAAAACCGAAAATACACTAAACCCATGCACAAAAAAAGAAAGAAAAAAATGAAATGAGCAGCTATTACGTTGTCGACCGTTGCCCCTTTTGTCGCTGCCACGAGAAATGCATCATCAATACATCGCATAGGTTGGACGAGTACTAGTATAGCATACGGGAGGCCTTTATGATGCTGCCCCTTGGACGTGAACGCACTCAAAACACGCATGCTGCTTTTGTCTGCTCTTGCGTTTCCTTCCCCCTTAACTTTGAATGCCTTTGGCGTCCGTACTTTTCTTTTGTTTGTGTCTCCCTTTACTCTCCAAGCTGATGTCAGTCATGTCTGTATGAAAAGGAGCTGCTTTTGGTGAATGTTATAGGCTAATATTTTTCTTTGATGTAACGTTTTGTAGCTAAGCTAATCAAGTTCCCACTTATCGATACTACTCTACCTTAAAAAACGTAGAACTGTCCATTGAGTGAGGTGAATTTAACTCTAGTTTTCTCATTAATCTTTTTAATTTAAGTAAATAAGAAGGAGTTACTTGTGTCCCAATTTTGAAGTAAAAATTATTTTAACATTTGTTCAATATATTTTATTTAAATCTAATTTAATTTCATATTGATTCTTCCAACATATTTTGGATCAATTTAAATTAATTTCATACGCGCAGACTTTGAACATTTATAACTTTAACTTACCATTATATACTATTTATAAGTTATATCTGAAGATTTAAATTGTTCTCCTGTTGAATTTAAACTGAATTTGATTTCTTTTAGTTTTACTATTCAAATAATATCTTGAGTTTACAACGTTTAGTTGAAATTAAATAATTAAATAAATTTTTCCTACTCCATTATCGTATTTTTTCAAGAACTACAAAAAGCTCAGAGATTATTTTCTATATTAAAAAAAAGATAAAACATTTTTTTACCCAGGTCTCTTAAGCTCCACAAATTGCAGCTGCGATTGACAACAACAACAACAAGTGAACCTCGGGCGAAAACTTCAACAAAAATAACAATAATAATGAGAAGGCAAACAAACAAGGCATAAGCAAACTTTGCACTAAATCCTTACAAATGTTTATCTTTTCTTAATCCCGCACTTAACTGTTAGACCCGCATTGGCCTGTGCCAAGTTCCTAGACTGGGCCTGAAACTGCTGATAGGCTAAAGGCAGCTGAAAAGAGGGGACATTTACCTTCCCTTTGTGTTGTCTCTCTCTCTCTCTCTCTCTCTCCTTCAAACTCTAGCGGAGAGTGCATATAGCTGGCAAATTGCTTAACGCTTCAAAGTGCGCTTTCCGCGATTCTTCATTCCCTTCGTGCCTCAACTCTTGGCTGTTGCAGTTGCACTGTTGCCGTTGCTATTTTCTTAACACAGTTGTAAAAACTTTTGCGCACAAATTTTGTGCTTTCAAAATCCGGCCAGAAGTGAGTGAAAATGGAGAGGAAGGCGGAAGAAAGGGGCGTGGTGTTCGTAGAGACGCTGTCAACGTCTGCTTTGCAGCCAGCTAACAATTTTTGCAACGACAAGTTTTATAAGTAGCTGCCGCCTGCCAGTCGAAAACCCAACTCCAATCCCTACTCCATTCCCGTACTTCCTTCCACCGATTGAGACCCCTAAGTGCTGACCACTATCACGTCGTCCTTCATTTGCACATCGACCGCGAACGTGCAAAGTTCTCTGAGCGTTGACTTTAGCCAAACTCAAGTCTGTCTCTATCTACTATCTGTCTTTCCCTTTCCCTCTCTCTCTCTATCTGCCGCTTGTTTAATTGTTTTTCTTTTTTGGTAAAATACAAATAAAATATTTGCAATTGTCGCTTCTTACGTTTTTTGGAAGGAGTTGAAGTTGAAGTCGAAGGATGCGTCTTAATCTTTTGTTGATGCTTGTTTATTTTGCAATTACTTAGGCGTTTTGTTTGCGTCTGCACTGCGGCGTCGTTTGCCTTAACTTGGCTCAGATTCCCCTATCCCTTTTCGTGTTTACCCCCTCTCTCCTCTTCGTCTCTTGCCGCTCAGCTCTTTTCCGAGTGCGTTTTAAGTGCTCCACTGCGTCGTCCTCGTCCTCGTCCTCGTCCTGTTTATGTTTGTTTTTCCATTGCCTTGCGCTTTTTTTGGGCTTAGACTCGCCTTTTTCTCCTGCTGTTGCTTTTTTTTTTTTGGAGTTTTCCTGTGCAGTTGAATGTTGTTTGCTCAATTTCATGCTTTGATTAGTGCTAAAGGTGCGTTGGGTACTGTGAAATTCGGAGATGATTATGCATGAGTTTATTTTAAATTAAGTAAGAACAGAACAGAAAATAAATTATTAAATCAAAAATAAAACATGAAAGTTGTATATCAGTTGTAAATTTGATGTCCTTGATTTATTATTAATTTGATATTAATAAAAATTATTATTAATTTAATTTTGACAAGATTTATAAAATAATACCAAATACATAATCTGCAAGTTTGGTTAAGATAGCTGAATATATAAAGTTTTCAATACTTTCGACCGTTCGTTTCCTATTTCTTTAACGTATATGATATCTTATAAAAAAAATCTCTTTACGAGATAAAAGTCTTGTAACGAAAACATTTTCATGATTGTTTTGTTTAAATTAAAAAAATTTACTGAAAGGCTCCAACTGTCCCATTTGCTAAAATCATATAAATTTTCATCACCCGCCTCATCATTAGATGCTCAGTCAAAAACAGGACCAAAACATTAACAATTAACCAGCACATCCGTGTTAAAAAAGCGCCTTATAAAGAGCACAATTAAACGTCCATTAATCAAGGGATTGATGTGTGTAAGAGAGAGAGAGGGGAGAGGACAATCAACAACAAAACTTGCGAGAAAAGCGCAAAAAATGTGGCTTACAACCATTGCTAAAATCACTTGAGCTGAAACTTTTGACTACCACACACAATGAAAGAGAGACAGAGAGCGGATATAATGAAATGAGAAAATAGAAAGGAAAAGAGAGAGAGAGAAACACATGAACGCATACATTGAAAACTATTTTCTGCTTTAATCGGAAACGGAAACAGGCTGACAGTCGGCAGTTAGGCAGTCAGTCAACCGGTTGACAGTCAATCGATAGATGAGATTCGTATCGATGCCATCGCTGCTGGTACTCGTATTCGCCTTTTACTCGTGGGCTGCAAGGGGGCGTGGCAGGGCCGCACTTAGTTTTGCCGCACAATCAAAGCGGAAGTCATTTTCGTACGTTAATTGACAACAAGCCAGGAGAAGCAGAAGCGGGAACGAAGCCAGAACCAATAACGATGACGACCACGACGACAACGGAGAGCGACGATGTGGATGTGGATGAGAATCCGAATGGGAATGAGAATGACGTTGATGGTGTCGCTGACGTCGTCTATCAATCTATGACCCGAAACCCTTCCTTCCTCTTCTCTCCTCTCCATCTCATCGTATTTGTTATATGGCAAAATAGTTGAATAGTTTTGCATTGTGCGAAAGACATTCGATGGTAGAGAAATGGGTTTATGTTTTAAATGAAAGCTTAATGAAGCCCTCGTTGACGTTGGCTTGACTTAAAACTACGTGCTCGATTGGTTTCTAAAGGGGTTTCATGGGAACTCTACCTCAAACTTCTCGCTCCTGTCAGTTTGGTGTAATAATTGAGACTGATTTGTGGCTCGAGTCGACTGAAGTTTGTGCAATGAAAGCCTTGTGGAATTGTGGTATTCCAGAACGGAGATTGTTCTATTCTGTGCTAAGCTTGTCAGACAGTTTAACATTGCAGGATGTGTTGACAAGTGGCCAGTAAAACTAATTGAATCTGTTATGAATGATGAGAAAAGTATTTATTTTTATAAATCTTGGTATAACTCTTTTCAATTTTTATTATTAAAATGGAAAAATTAATTTGATTATTTGTGATTAGGTATGACTTTAAATCAAGATGTAATAGTTATTTTTTTGATATATTTGGTTTCTGCTTAAAACATTTATGTTTATGCTGTTATGCTTTTATGCCGTTTGCTGATTACAGCTTTACTCTTTAGCCCTTTGCTTTTGTGCCGCCAGCGGATTGCGTTCCTCATTATCAATGCGCAGTCCGAAAGAAAAGAGACGAAAAATGGGAAAAATGAGGAAATAGCCAGGAAAAAAGGAACAGTATCCATGTCACTTATCATTATCCCATACACAATGCACTAGAAACTCGCCATATATAAAAAAAAAATACAAAAAATTCATATGACCTACTACATTGGCCCGACCTCAACTGCATTTTAAAATAAACGAATACGAATACGAATGCGAATGTGAATGTAAATATTGTAAAGGCATTGCGAGTGGGGCTGCCATTTTGTTTTAGTTGTTCTGCCTGACAGGCAGCAAGTCTGTCTGTCATTGACTTCAGTTCATATGTGTGTGTGTATGCTGACTCTTTTTGTATGTTGTTGTTCGCTTTGTGCCTCGCGCTCAACTCGCTCTCGCTGAATCGGCATTATTTTGTGTTGCATACGCTGTGGGGCTCGGCACGTGCATGTCAAACTGCAGCAGTTGCAAAAGAGGAGCCGCTGCTTGGGTCATCGATGGGAACCACGACGACCATGTTGATGATGATGACGACGACGATGACAGACGGACGCTTTACGGGCTTGGTTAGCTCAATTGTTATAATCCTTGCCAGCATGTGTGTACTATGACTTTGCCATGCGGTTTGTTCAACAATAACAAAAAAAGAAGAAAGAAATATTAAATTTATTTACATACAAGCGTATATATAATTGTAAAATATTTTTAACAAATATTCAAAATTTTATTTTCCTACAAGCTACAAGCAAATGAAAAATGTTATTATCGAGTTAAAAAGATGCAAAGATATTATGAAATAAATTTATTTAGAAAGAAAAATTGCTATGTTTGATATTGATATCAATATCATAATCGAGAGATCTGCAGATAAGTTCGCCTGCCTATGAAGGCTTTACACGGTAAATATGATACATTTTGTGTTAAATTCATTCAAAGAGTTTATTAATTTAATAAAACATTTTCTCTAGTGTATACATTATTCGGTGTTTGACTCAGCAACATGTTCATTATGCTAGCCAATCGTCCATCCATTCGAAACTGCTGCAGTTTTTGTAATTTTTGCTGCAGTTGCTGGTGTTGTTGTTGCTGTTGATAGTGTTGCTGTTGTTTTTGTTGTTGATGTTGATGAGACTGACATAAAACAATGTGATATTCGCTTCTCGAATGTGCAATGTACAAATGAATGCCACACAGCGAGCTACACAATTTTTATAATCAAACTGATAGCTGTCTCTTTCTGTGTGTGTGCGCTGTCTTACTCGCACGTAACTGAGTGTGTTCGCGGGGGGTATACAACTTCAAATTAAACTAATTTTACGAAAATTGTTGGTTCCAGTGTGCGCACAGTGCGCTATTGTTTTATTTACTAACAAACTGCTTTTGTTTTTCAGTTTCAGGCGCGGATATGATTGCAATGGATTGGGATGGATATTGGTTAGGTTGGGATCTGGTTTTTGTCCATCATTTTTGATTGCCCATTGTGATGTTCAGGATTTGCAATGGACTTTTGGCATTGTGGTTGTTGCTTTTTGTCGAGTTGAGCGGAAATTGATTTGTGCATTTTATGTCACGCTTTTGTTATTGGCATTAACCCGCTATTAACACACGCCCACATGCCACGCCTCCCATCGCTAATAGCTCCATTATTATTTTGTTTGTTTGCTGGCAGAGTAAATGCGTGCCACCCAAAATGACATTTCAAATATTTTTAGACATTTTATTGCAGACGCAGTTAATTAAATGCATGTTCATTTTAATACTAAGGGAATTTTAATAATTAAATTCCAATGCCAATCAATTGATGTCGTAGCTGTTAACATATTATTTATTTATTATATAAAAACTTCCTTGCATCAGGCAAGTCATTCTAATTTTTCGATAAACGGACTCGACTAAAGCAGTTTCTAATTTCTTCAAACAATTCTTAGCTTTTTATTGTTTAAATATGAAAGAAAAAGAAACTAGTTTATTAAGATTCGTACAATTCATTAAAAGTTTACTTTTATTGTCCTTTTTAGAATTGTATTATTGAGTATTTGTTTGACAAAATGTTCTTTTTCATGACTTTTAAATATCATTTGCTCTAAGCTTATTAAAATTTATAACTTTTCTCTATTCTGCCATAGTTCTCACTTTAAAATGCGATTAAAAATAATTGTAGCAAAAAAATAATTGAGAACGACATGGTGATGATCTGTAAACATCATCTAAGAAAATAACTAAGAAGTTGATTGAATAAATTGTGTTAAACAGGCTTTACAAGTTCGAAGATGATTTCGGCTGTCTTTCGAATACATTTGAGCTAAACTAAAATAGCCCCTTTCAATGATTACAGAGTATAATAATAAAAAAAAAATAAACAAAACAATGTCGAAATATGCCAGCAATTTTTGCATTTTATTGACGCGTAAATTTGTATTAGTCTTTAATTTATATGTTAATTATATGCCATTATTGCGTTTCATTTGCGTTTGTCTGTCTGCTGATGAAGCCGACAATAAGTGCGGGGAGGAATTTTGGGGAATTCGTCCTGTCAGTTTTTGTTAATTATTTTTTGTGTATTATGCTTCGGTTCACATTCCAAACGTGTTTTCTGTTGCCTGCTGCCTTCTAATTATTCTTTATTAAATTTGCCGATTGGTGTGTGTTCCACATGTGTGCGGGAAAAATAATTGAAACTCTGGCATAGACATGAAGCTTGTGTTGTCCTTGGATTTTGTTTATTTATGATTATTGGCAGTTGGCTTAATTAATTGAGAATTCTTGCCATTTGCCTTGGCCATGACGCTGTTCTTGGCTTGCCATGGCTTTCACCCAATATTTATGCTCATCATTGTTGACACTCGGCGCCATTTGCCAAGCGCGTAGCAGCTATATATTATGATTTTGTATCTCTATACAATTTCTTGGCTCATTCACACACACACCAACCCACCCCAAGGCAGAAACGCTACACATTACAAATTACACAACATTTATAACACTTTCGCAAGTTAATCGCACTTCAGTCAATGTTTGTTTAATAAAATGGGCGCCGTTCGTTCATTGCTTGAAGCTGGTCACATTGGTCGGCCATTAGTTGCTGTTATTATCCTCATTAGACTAAATGTTAGCTAATTTCTTTATAACACTCTAAAATGCTCGACTCATGGGTGTTGCAAATTGCAGGTCATTACTTGCAACTCTGGACAGTAGCACATTGAAAATAAGAACTAGTTGAGGGAAATAAAACTAAGCAGAGATATGTGTGTGTGTTGAGGGTGGAAAGGTATGCAAGGCTATTAAGTTGCTTCGTCCATTATTTATTGGCATTGTGAGAATATCTGCAGCAGTTGCAGTAATTACAGTATTTAAACTATATAATGGCTTTGGTTGCCTGATTGCGGTGATTCTACTATAATGGAGTTAGCCATAATTGAAAATTAAAGTCAATTAAATTATAGCATAGTCAGGTTTATGTCCAAGTCTAATGAATATGAATGTTCAACTATTAATTATAGACAGACCTCGAATTCTTATTATTTCTCTATGTTAAATTTCTATCATTTGCGAAAGTAATTGGTTTGTTTTAATTTTCAAAAATATCTCTTGTTCTTTAAATAAATTGTTTGTTAAGAAAATTCATTTAAGAAATCCTTAAAAAAATCATTGTTTTCCTCCTAGTCCGTTATGCATGATAATAGAACTAGATTAATGGCAAAACTCAAGACGATTCTTCCTTCAGGATGATAAGTCTAATTCATAATAGATTTATGAGTTGTATTCAATTACCCCAGATATTATGTCAAATCATTGTGCTTTAATCCAGGTGCGCAGGTCCGACAAAAGTTTAGCATTTATCATTGCATTCATGTCAAACTCCGCAAACAAAGAAATAATCTACTTAAGCCCACCCAAAACAATCTGAATGGAAGCAAAACCCAAATCCTAAAAAAGTAAAAGTAATGCCATTTTTGTCATCCACAGGTATTAGCAACACGTGCGACTCCGCTGTCGGTTGTCCAGTTACCACTTGTCAACACTATTGATACGAAAGAAAAAAAAAAATGCGAAACCAAAATCAGCACCAACCCCGAACTTTTCATCTGCTACTGAAGCTGTCATTCATGCGACTCATGTCGCAAACATTTTCCTGCCCGCCTTCTCGAAATGAAAATCTTTTGTTGTCGTTGAGTATTAATCCATTCGTAGCCCCAATGTGGTGCGTGACAAATTTCGATAAAATGCCTGCGTTTTTTTCTTTTTAGTAGGAGGTGTATAGTATACCTAGAATGATTGTCTTGAGTTCAGCCCCATTTAACACTTCGTTAAACTTTGGCAAAAATGAAAAGCTTCTGCTGTTCAAGAGGGCAACGTACAGTGCTGGTCATAAATATTTTAACACACACACATACACTAAAAATGTGCAATAAAATGCAACGAATTACATAGTTGAAAATGTAAACACACGCAAGCAAACTCAAGTTGCCCCCAAACGAACAGAAGACGGCGACGAATGAAAACAGCAGCTATAAAAGTCAATAATACGTTAAGAGAATGAGACAGACGGACTGCACTGGACGTGAACATGGACATGAGCATACACAGACACATGCATACACAGAAAAAAAAATCATTCTAAAGTTTAAATTTAAAATACTTGATTTAAGCTTGTAATTTTTAAGTATGTATTTGGGATATTAATGTTATATGACAGAAATGGCAAGGAATTAGTATAAAAATAGTCAAAAAGTCTAAAAAATATAATTTGATTAAAACAATTCGTGTAGAGTTCCGATTATCAAAATACTTGCGTAGAAATAAATGAAATTTGTTGCTTTATTCAAGTATTTCGTCCCGAAAGTATCCCGGAATTCCGTATTTTATTTTTTTCTGTGTAGACACAGCAAGAATTCCCCCCTTTTGGTTGCCCTTTTACGTGAGCTAATACAGTTGCGTTTTGTATCGGTCAGAGACCGAATGACTGGGAATGGTCAATACGTGGGGTTATACTGACGGCTCGGTGTCTGCTATTAAATTTCATAGCCTTGTTGTAGCGAATTTACGGCTGTTAAAGTTTTTAAGTAGCCCGTTGCCTGAAACGCATTTTTGCTCCTCCAGCATAGAAATTGCATTGATCCATGTTAAGAACTTGAGCATTTTTCGATGCTATAAATCGATTTTAATGAATGAGAAACCTGTGTGTTGTCTGCTTAATTCAGTGAGGTTATTCTGATGCTTAATGTCAGTCGTACTTTGTCTATCCTCTATGTTCTTAATCATGATTTCAAGTATTTGATTAATGCATTTAAACAAAGGTTGAAAATCTCTGGGTTTAAAAATGTATTGTGCATTTTGCCGTTGTCGTTAGAGAACTTTAGAAAACTAGGCAGCATTTATTTTATTTTACCATAATTATTTTATAAAAAGTTTTGTTTAGTTTTCGTTTTATTAAAATGTTAAATAGTACGATTTTATTCCATTTTTAATAGTTGTTTGTAGCAAGCTATTAAGTTGTAGAGTATCTTAAGATTCGAATACTTTCAATGACTAGAAACTAATATTTTGTCTTCTATGTGTGGTGAATAATACATTATTTTCCACTCAACACTCAAAACTTAGCTCGTGGGTCTGTCACTGATAAGCCAAGCAGCTTCCCCTTACGGTATTTTGAGTTGTTGATATCGCTTAGATTTTCGAAAAAAAAAAAGAAACGAAACGATCGATCGATTTGTGCTTATCAATTTCGAAAATAGCTCGCGTCTCTGTTTATCTCCCGCGCAGCACATTCTCTCGTCGATTTTGCCGCCTCTTAATTCAGGCAAAGTCGGCGATCGGCGATCGACGATCATGAGCATTATCATTGAAAAGCCAACACAATTGAGTGTCACATGCTATACTCGGCATTTAGTTTGTCAGAGTCTGTTGTCTTGATAACGTTAACGTTTTCCCACTTTGCACATCTCTATCTCGTATTTATTCTCTTTTTCTGTGTGTGTCTGCGTTTCGTTCGTTTTGTGCGTCTACAAATTTTGGTCAGCAAATCAAATAAAAACAAATCAAATAAATTGTAAATAAAATTTAATTCTACCAAGTGCCGTTGCGTAATTGTGGTTGCAAAAAAAAAAAATAAATAAAAAATAAATTAAAAACAAAATAAAATTCAATATTAATTAAAAGATCTACGTAAAAGTCTACGCTTATGTCATTACGTCTCGTAACGTGTTAAACGTCAACGTCAAAGTCTCAACGTAGTAGTGTAAAAAGTGGTTGTTTCGCTTTTTTTTTGTGGGGTTTTTCAATACTGTATATTATATACCTCCATTTATTTTGTTTGTGTCTCTAGCAATTTATGTGAGTACTGAGCGTTAAGGTGTTTGATTAGTTGATAAGTCTATGTATGTATGTATGTTTCTCTGTACTTTTTTTTTATATATTTTTTGTTTTCTATTTCTTTTTACATTTTTAATCACATTTTCCTATTCCTTGCATTAACCTTATTCATTCCGTTTCAATGTTATTCGAATTTAAAATCATCTTTGCAAATTATGAAACTAAAACCAGCTGGTTGACAATTTAAATCAACGCTGATCATTTATTATTCACTTATATGCATGTGTGTTTTTTTATAATTCTGCTAACTTGTGTTTTTTTTTTGCCATTGTGTTATCAGTTGTCCCTTTTTGCTGTCAATCTACATATATTTTTTGCTTACATTTCACAAGCTGGTTTAATATTTAGACTCATGACAATTCATAAAGTTTTAAAACTTTGAGATATTTGTTATGCCCTAATTATATTTCTATGCCCAAATTGATCGTTTTATTTTACTTTTTCACCTTTTAAGTTTCGGCGATTCTACTTTTCCTTTTAATTGACCATAATAAGAGGCACTCTACAAACGTGCAAACATTTCTAGCCATATTTTATCTAACTTGTTGCATGAATAATGGCGCCAATAACGAGGACTTTAGTAAAAGAGAGGAAGCAACAAAAGGAAAATGCTTAGATAAGTACAAATAGAATGGGAATACTTGTGGTACATTGTTTACATTGACAAATGCCAGTTCCTAATGCCAATAAATGAACCATAATAATATTATTTATAGCCCTTAGCTGCTGTTGCTACCAACTTACATAAATTTTATACAATATATATTTCCTAATGGGTCACAAAAGCCAACGGTAAGACTGTTGCCTGTTAGAGTTCTGGCCTGGCCTAGTCATTGCCAGAGGCGGTGATTCTATGGTCTCATATAAAATGCATTGATATGGCAGAGTGTAGAGTAGGGGATAAGAATGGTAGATGGTAAAGCAGCTTCGATGTTTCTAGCATCTTTTTTTGCTTGTTAGCAATGAGAAATATCATTGTTTGTCTCCCTTTGTTATCCGCTTTGCACTTTGTTTACTTGCATCTCTTCTGAATTTTTATTGTTTCTATTTTTTTTTTTTTTATATATTTTTATGTTGTCTTGTGTTGTTGGTTGTCTTTTCGTATTTTCATGTTGACTTCAATAATATGTGTATTAAGTGCGTTTTTTTATATCAGTTGCTTTGTGCTTTATTTTTGTTTGCATGTATTGCATGTTTATTTTATTCTCTTGTCCTTTCCTTTTTGTTTATAACATATGTTCATTTATGTTTTCTATGCTTGTTTACAATGCGACGACAACTCTCTGACAGAGTCAACATAACAGCAGAGTGGAATTGATGATGATGCTGATGGCGATCATGTTGCGCATACGACATGTATCGCAATAATGTTTAACTTACAAAGTATTTAAGCCCAAGTTGTGACCCTTTTTGCTTTTTTGCTCCCTTGTCAAGTTCATAATGAAATTACAAATTATAAACTCACAAAAGCGCTTAAAACAAGTTGGCCAGCAAATAAAAGTTGAGTTGCGGCAGGTGAGTAAACTTAGCTCTCAACTTTTTGGCTATCGTGGCAGCACTACCTCCCTGCCTCCCTCTTTCCCTTCCTTCCTCCCTTACCAACCATGCTCCCTTTATAAACAATCTGTAAGAAATATTGTTGCAAAAGTTGCATAATTGCTTTGGAGCTTTGCTTGGCAACTTTTGATATGCCTTAATTAAGTTTTTGGTTCGCATTCAAATATTTATAGGCCGCAAATAGCCAATGGGGAAATCGGTTTAAAATGTTAATGGGCTAGGGCCAAAAATAGTTGGCTTATAATTAGAAACGAAAATTAATTTGTGTGTGTTTCTTTGATTTGTCTAATTGTTCATTTCTCATTAAGATAATTCTAGAAAATCAAACAGCAAATAATCATTTAACAATAGAAAAGCAATAAGTTTACACATCAATTACTCCAATTCGAGTTTCTACCTGACAGCTTTGTAAACTGCCGTTTGAAATTCAATTTGATACGCACGTGAGCATCGCAAATTGGGCCTAAATCTGTGTGTGTGTGTCTGTGTGTCATTTAACAACAATTTCATTAAAATTTAAATAGCCAAAACAAATCGAAAAGCTGTGCCAAGAAAGTCATTTGCTAAAATTGGCAGTAAGAAAATGAGAAGAAACAATTGCAGCACGCAAGCCAAATCACGGCAAAATACTTTCAATCAGCCTGTAAATTCTTTTTATTTTTTATTTTTTGGCTCACCGCCAAATAAAAAGTGAGAGAAGAAAGAGGAAGGAAAACTGCAATCGCATTTCTCTAATCAATTAATGAAAGTGCTGCGAATCGAGAAATCTTTCATTGGCAGCATGGGCGTCAATTGGCTCATAAATAATTAAATGCTCGCTACTAAACTGATTAAGTAGAGGCGGCCTGATAGGACCTGTGGGCGTGGCAGTTGCCAGCTGCAATTGATTCGCTAGCACGTTAAACGAAACGTAAGAAACAAACTTGGAGACAGTTTATTTAATCCTTTTTGCCAGCAACTTACGAGAGTTATCTTCGCTGCAAAAACAAAAACAACAATCATGACAATAACAACTACAACTTCATCATCATTTTCATTATCATAATCATCGGGAATTGTGTTTGTCGCTGAGACTAAAACAATAAACAAAGCAAAGGCAGCAACTACCAACATTATCGCACATCATTATCATTGTCATTCAGAACGCGCACAGCTTAAAAACAAGCAAGTAAATGTTTGCTAAGCAAAGGTTAGTCCAGGAGATATCCTGTACAAAATTGTTTAATGTAAGCAATTTTTATTTTGTTTTTAAAAGTCTTCAGATAAATCAATCAAAATTTAATCGAATATGTTTAAGTAAAATGTTTATGTAAATTAAAAAAATTCACTTTGGCAATAAATATAATATAAATAAATAGTAGAATTCATAAAAATTATTGAAAATTTAGCTTATGTAGTTAAAGCTTGATTCAAAGTAGAAATATTCTTGTATTTTTTTAAATACTAAAAATATATTTAAATATTAAAACTAAATTTTGTTTTACAATAAAGGACAATTATTTCAAGGAAAATGCTGAAAAATATAGAGAGAAATATCAGATTTGTGTAAAATAAATTGAAATGATTATTAAATTTGAATGGCTATAACAGTCAATATAACTCGTTCTGTTTTGTGCTTGTAGGGTATCCAATTCAGCCAACAGGCTTCCCACAGATTCTCTACAGATTTCTACGAGTATAACTGTATTTCACGTCGTGTCGTCTTTTAATATGCTGTTTGCTTTATTTTTCTGTTTAGTTAGTTTTTATGAGCGTCATTATTTTCGCTTGCCATGGCGCTAAGCATCTTAAGTGCCGCCATTTTTGGTAGCACAGGCTGAAAACTCTTGAAGTTTTTTCCCGCGCGGAGCGGAGCGGAGGGAGAAGATAAGTAGAGGAGGGATGCGACCCCGCAAGTCATCAGTTTGTTTGCATAGGCGACAGACATCATTTGACGACGCTCGCTTATAATTCAACTTTTGCCAGCTAGTTTTTAAAACAACTTAATAGAGAAAGATGCTGGGCCCGTTGTGCTCTTAAGCTGAGGCCCAAGTGGGTAGAGAACCTTCGGAAGAATGTGCCTGTTTGTTGTTTGTTCTCCGTTCTACTACCACTATGAGAGTCCTCTTTTGTGGCATTTTGTATGTGCTGAAATTTGTTAAGTTGTTTGCGATTAATTGCTTTAAATCAAATGATAAGACAGAATGTGAATAAAATAATTTTCAAGCATTTTATTTCAGCAAAAATGTTGATGTGAGGCTGCTAATCTCAGCACTCTATGAAATATGAATCAATTCATGTGAAGATTTTATTTTAATTTTTGTACTGTTTATAAAATCAGATTGTGTAGCGTACATATAATTTTATAAAAGTTCAATTTCGGCATCTTAGTGGCAAAATTCTTAATGTGTTAACTTTTCGGCCGTACCGCGTCACGATCTAAACATAATTGCATAAAAAACAAAAAATAAAAAAAAAATACTTAACAAAAAAAATAGAATACTTATATAGTCTTATATATATATTTCACATATATAAACGTATAATTTAAACATACATACAAAATTCGCAATAGTCCAAATCCAAAGTTTTATTTTATTCTTCGTGTTCATTTTTCGGCCAAGGATTGCAAGTCAATAAAATAAAAATAAGGTGAGTGAAGTAGAAGTTGGTCAAGTGTTGCCAGTGAGAAGGGGGGGAGGTTTGGTTGTATGACAGATTATCAGCTGCCGTTGTTTGCTTGTCCAAAGCTTGTACCTTTGAGTGTTCTTAACAGTTATTGAAATTGCTGCAATTGAGTTCAGTGTGCTTGAAGCTATTTAATTGCTGTTGCTGAGCTGCAGCTCAGGATGACGAGGACTAGGACGATGAGGATGACGACAACGGCAACTCAAGTTGCCTCGACTTTTACCCGCAGGTGTTGTAATCTAGCAACGTTCCATGTCTCGTCGCATCCTGTTCTGTATATATATATATATATATTTGAGTGTGTGTGTGTGTGTGTGTGTCTATTGCTGGACCTGGGCCAAAAGCAGCTCGAGTGCTAACTAATTTCATCGCTGTCGTCTTCTTCACTGTTGTAGTTTCGTTTCGTTCGGTGTCAGCAACATTTCTTCAATTGGTTTCGTTTGCTTGCCAACTCTCCTATTTTTCCCTTTCCTTTCCTTTCCTCAAACCTCTTCTATGGCATGTGTCTGTGTGTGTGTGTGTGTGTGTGCATTGCCGCAGTTGTTGACTCGTTGCTAAAAACTTGGGCCAAGCCAATTCCTTTTGGACAAGTCATCCAATCCATGTCCTGTTTCTGCGCTTTATGCACTTGACGCGCTCTCTCTCTTTCATAAACTTGCTACCTTTCTCTATCTAATGCTCATATGATCTGCTTCTGCAACAGCATAGCATTTTTATGGCACTTGCTGTTTACTTTTACCGCCGTGTGCCATTGCAGTTTCAGTTTGCTTGTTATTTTCCTAGCCTGTATCTTATTTTTCCTCATTTTCTTCAAGTTTTTCCTGGCTCTCTCTTACCTCCATTTTTGTGTCTCATTTGGATCGTAACATTTAGCTTAATGTTTATTGCACTTTGGCTCAAAATTGAGCTGTGTGTGTGTGAAAAAGGTCTCTCAAGTTTTACACTAGTTAATAAATTAAATAAAAAAGAGTTGGAGAAATCAGTTGAAATTATTTTCTTAAAGCTGATTTTAAAATGTCGATTCGAACACATGCCTTTGAGTTTAATCAACTTGCTTCTTTTTTTTTTGCCTCATTAGCGACCATTCATATTATAATATAGGGACTGACATGTTCTTTGACATGCGATGCCGAACGACAGCATACAAAAAAATATTAAACCCCAGGCAACAGTTGAAGTCAATGCTATAGAACTGCGGCTGAGGTTGACGGGGGGGTTCAATGTAAAGCTGTCAACAACGCCACGTAATTATTAAGTTGCAGCCAAAGTGAGACCACCCACAACATCAGGCAAACACACACACACACAAACTCATTCACTTGTACACACACATTTCATTTACTTTCTATAATTTCTCTAGAAATTCCGATTGCACATGTGGGACTTTATATTGGCAGCGCTGGAAACCAATTAAAATGCTGCACTGCTGCTGATTATGCCAACAACGCGCTCAATGTTGTGTCTATGTGTGTGTGTGTGAATAGATTGGTATGTGTCAACTAAGTGCAGTTAATTAGTGCGAAAATCACTTCAGTTGGCTGGGGACTTTTCGCTCAGATTTCTTTAGCTGTTTGTGCTTTTCCGCTGAAGCAGATTTTTTCTTGTTTTTTTTATTTTATTTCGTTAGCTCTGCCCTGCTTCTTTCATTTTCGTTTTTCTTTTGAAATTTTCACATTAATTGCTCTGCGCTCTGGACTCTCTTTCTCTCTCTCTCTCCCGTTGTGACTTTAGCCTGCAATCAGCCGGAAGGCAGCCAGGAGCTTAGCTACTTGGGGATTTACTCCAATTTGTTGTCGCTTCAATTGCTGCTGCTTTTATTTGGGTTATCCCCTGCTTTCCTTCTATTTTTGTGGCCGAAATTAAAACACTATCAATTGTAGTTTTTGTAACAAATTTCCATGATAATTAATAATAATAATTAATCGAAATTTATTGCAACTTGTGCGAATCGGTACAAGTTTTTTATATTTAACAACATATTTTTTTTTTCATTTATTATTGATATTGTTAGCTAATATTGTTTGTAATATATTGCTAGTTAGATCAAATATTTATGTACACTTTGCATTTCTCTTTCATATTAATTTATATTTACATATGGGTATTTCCAGGATCGCGAACGCGACATTTGTACGACTTTAAATGAAAAAAGAAATGGCAAAAATTGACATTTTCAAAAATGTTTTCTCACGTGTTTAATGCATTTTATCAACTCTATTTTTATGATAAAAGACAATCTTTAAAGACTTGCCGTTTTTTAATTATTTATAGAAAACAATGCATCGCGAACGCGACGAAAAATGGAAGTCATTTTTGACTTCATCTTGACAAATGCGAAAGTCTGCGAAATGTGGCGAGTAATTTGGAAGGAAATACTCTTAAACCATAATAAAATAATGTAGTTTTCCATTTTAGAAATAATTTTGATATGTAACTACCGTTTTAAATATTTTACAAGTTTTCTTAGTAATTTGTAACGTGACATCGCGAACTTTGACAAGATTTCCACCTAGTTTTTTCAAGAGTTCGTTCATCAAATTTTATTCTATATTCCGATATATAGCTCTTAGAACTTGTTTTAAATTAAACTTTCAATATATTTCTATATATTAAAATGGTTTATGTTACAATCTTACTCCCTGACTTAGTGTAATCGTTAAAATACAAACGGTCCATTTTGAAAAACAATTTTTAAGAAAATAGGCAAAAATATGGAAAAAGTGAATTTATTCCAATGTAGAATCTATATGTTCATCCTATTGAATTTCTTCTAGCGTATATTGCTTAAATAAATAACTTGAATACATTTTTGGAAGAAAATTTCACAAGATGAGAGTCTTTAATCCATTTTACGTTTTTTGGCACGGTGGACCTTTTTCTGGAAATGCCCATATATGAATTATTTATTTATTATATTTTATTTTTTTTATGAAAATGAGCTCTTAAGTCTTGTCTTATAATTTAATAAATAGTTGTATTACATTAACACTCAAGGCAACAACAAAATGATTTATATCCATTACAACAGTTTGTACATCTGAACAACTTAATAAAAAGCAACGCACAGCACAAAAAGTAGAAAATATGACTGAAGGGAAAACAGGGAGAGTCAGGACGTGTTATTTACTCTGTTGATTAAGTTAAAATACCGCGCAGAGATCAGCCAGGCAAAAAAGAAAAAACACAGAGTCAGTAAGTCTGAGACTTGCTTTAGCTGAAGGACAAACCTAAGCCGGCATCGCTAACCCACCACGCCCCTTAACCACCGCCCTCGTCCAACATGTCGCCAGCCAAGCGACAATCCCAAAAAAAAGAACTAAACTGCTATAAGGGGAGCATAAAAAAAAACATACGAAACGGGCAGCATACGCCATGCGGGGATTAAATTAACGCAATTTCTGGGTCTAAGGGCGGCGACCCCAGCGAGAGTTGGCCAAATTAAACGCCCACTTAATCTCAGCTGGGTCAACTTGTGACACGAAACTCATTTGGCGACTTGTGATGGAATGGCGAGTGGGCAAAACTAAGGGACCAAGTTCAGGGACAAGCAACAGTAGCAGTCAAGATCAAGGCACACACACTTACTCCAATTGTCAAGGGGAACAGCTCTTCCATCTCACTCATTTTGTCTTCCTCTCTCTCTCTCTCCCCCATTCTCTTTTTGACGCTGTCTGCATTTCTCTCAGGTCTAGTCATTTTCAATTAATTTGGCAACGTGGGCAGCAGAGACAGCAGAGAATCTGGCAAAGAAAAACAGTTTTCAGCACTTTTGTGTCAAAAGTTGTTTGTCGACGTTGTCGCGACATTTGCACTGAGTTCTCAGCCATTCTTCTCTGTCTCTTTCTCTCTCTATCTATGTTTATCTGTCCCTTCCTGTCCCAACTCAGTGACTGTTTTCGAGTGCAGGAAATGCGTACTTCCTGTTTGTTGTCTCAATGTATGTGTGTATGTGCATGCGTGTGTGTGACTCCTCAGGGGGCAGCATCAGTCACAGCTCCAGAATATTTGCGTGTCTTCCCTTTTATTCTCCCCTCTAAAGACAATGCATGCACTTGTCTCTGCCTTTTCTCTCTTCACTCTCTTTCGGTTGGGTCAACCATAAACTTTTGCTTGCAACTGCCGCATAATTTTACATTTTGTCTCGTCTCAATGTGGCATGAACTGAGCTGGGGGCAAATGTCTACTCAATGCCCCGTTCTTTGATTTTTTCAGACCCTGTATTTCAAAAGAACAAAGGGTCTTATAACTGTTTTTTTTTTGTATTTATAAAATTGATTCGGAAAATATTTTTTTAGTTTCAAAGTTTCATAATTTTTGCCAGCAAATTCTAGCAAAACAATAAGATTCTATATCCATACTTAGCTTTTTATCATATATAATTGGTTAAAAAAATATCAAAATTACTCTTGTTTCTCTTATTTTTATTATTTTTTTCTTTACTGTACCTACAAGAATTATAGAAAATTTGGCGCTATCCATTTTACTGGAGTACATTTATTTTGCATTGCATAAATCTGGGTCTCTCCCAGCCGAGTTTGCTCAACTACAGGTTTTCCTACTAGTTTTGTTAAAAAGTTGCTACCATTTATCTGTTTTGTATGCACTCTCTTCTCACATTCTCTGCTCATCCTACTTGCGTTTTATTTCTTTTTTAAGGCCGTCTTCTGCAGTGTTGTCTCGCTTCTCGGGCTCTCTTTGAGTTGCAGCACATTGGCATGCCAAATGGCTTGATGGGAGGAGGAGATAGAAGGGAGGAGCTGTTGTTAAGCTTCAGTTCCCAAGCTGCATGAACTTCCTTTTGTCGCACTGTAGTATATTTAAGTGTGTGTGTGTGTGTGTGTGTGTGTGCGTGGCACCAGACACTGTGTGTGTGTGTCAGTTGCTTTAAGGAATTTTGCAGTCAGTTAGTGGCAGGAGGTCTGCCTTGTTTAATCGAAATTGTATTAGGAATTTCCTTTGGGATATTGTACTATTTTAGTTGAAACACGCACAAAAGAAAAACTTGAAATGAGAAATCTTCAAATAATTGTTATATTGATTAAACTGATCTTTAGCTATTGATTGTTAATTCGAGTATTAGTAAAATTTAAGCCTAGCTAAGATGTTCTATCTCTGAGATTCTTTTCATAGAACTCTGTTTTACTGCTTGAATAATCTTTGTAATTTTATTAATGGCAATTATTTGCCATTAAATATTTCTTTAGTGTCACAATTTTTATGATATTAATTAGTCTTATATATTTTTTACCCCCTCAAAACTGCCTCAATTTAAAATATTTTCAATGTCATATGCTCAAACCTTTCATGTCATTCAATGGTATAATATCTTTGAATTTAAATAATCATTTTTTCTATGGAAACTCTTAGATAGCATGTATTTCTTATTAAGCCTATAGTATTCTCTGTAAGTTTTCCTCCTAAATTTGTGTGAATTGCTTGCATTTCATTATTAAATTTGCGTTATGAAATACGGACTAATTGTGTGGGGTGATTTTGAGAATAGTTGGGTAAAGTTTTATGGTCGAAGGCAGGAGGACACTTCAAAGGCTGCGTTGCCTGCGGTTTATATGAGGACTTTGGATAGATTGTTGGTGCCAAGGGCAACAACTACAACAAAGACATGCGTAAGCAATATCAGAGACATCAATAGATGAAGCAACAGAGTTGGACATGCTCAAAGCAACAACAACAACAACTGTGAGAGCGACAACAACAACAACAACTATGAGAGCGACAACAACGAGAGTTGCTGCGACCTCAGCGACCACAAAAGTAAAGTTCTTCGAGCTGCTGGTCGCGTAAACTTAATGGAGTTCGGCAAAAGGACACAGCAAGGAAGGGGACTTAGTGGCGGGGGTGGGGGCGTGGCAAAGGCTTTTTGGCCACGTCACGCCGTGACGCTGCGGTGCGTTCTCGTCTTCTGGTCTTCTACTTGTTCGTTGTTGCAGTTGAAGTACTAGTAGTAGTAGTAGTAATAGTTGTTGTTGCTGTTGTTGATGTTGTAACTGTTGCTGATGTTCTTGCTATTGTTGTTGCTGTTGCTGTTGTTGTTGTTGCAACATGGATTTCCGTTCGGCTCTCTGGCATTGTACTACCCACTACTTTATGGCTTACCACATGTGCACTTTGTAATCTGTCGGCGTTATTGCATTGCGGGTCGGTCGTTCAGGGCGGACGAAGAAAGGTTGTGAGTGCATTTCGCTTTGACCGAGGCCTTTTCAACTTGTACATGTATTGTATGTGTGCATTCGTCTGTCTGTCTTTCTGTCCGTCTGTGTGTGTGCTCTTACAGTTGCTTGTGTTTCTGTCTCGACTCGAGTGAGGCTTCAAGTACTTTACTTAGAAGCTTCCACGCGACTTTATAATCAATTTGAAGCACTGTTTATGATACAGCCAATTGATTTCCATTTTTTATTGCTTTCTCTCTTTACAGGTAAGTGTGCCTATAGTCAACTTTGTAACTGTTAAGCGTAAGTGAAAGACGGGGTAAAGTGAGAGAGGTCAGAGTAAAAGTAGGAAGAATAGTTACCGAGTTGAAGTCTTGAAACTACTAGAAAAAGGTTATACAAGAGCTAGATTATTTTGAGAATTTATTTGTTTTAAGACAAATACAGTTATAGAAGACTTTTAGTTCATTATAATAGCATATTTATTCTTCACCAAACTTTTCTTTATGAAAATTCCCCTTCCTTTATGTCATTCGCCTCGTTCCCTTTTAATACAGTAAAATTCATTACAAGGAGATAATATTATGCTAAAAGTAGAAGAAAACAAGTTTGAAAGGCTTTAGTCGAGCTCCCGACAATAGGATACCAATTTTTATTTAAATAAATTTAAAATATTTTTTATTGCATACTTTTGGGCACTTACATTGCTTAAAAACTTTAATCAGCCATTACCACTTTTCTATTTGTCGGATCTTGTTACGATTTATTGGGATGATAGGTAATAAAGTAGTTAACGTTAATTAGTAAAAAATATCATAAATATCATTTCGCGATCAACAGAGGCTGAAAAAGGCGTAACAAAAATTTGAAACAAACTAGATCTGCGTGAGGTTTTAAAAATTTGGTTTCTCTAGCTCTTATAGTCTGAGATCTAAGCCCTACTTGCTTCCTTCTCCCTGTTACACAAATTGCAACGAATACAATATTCCCTTTTACTTATTTTTTAAGTAACGGGTATAAAAAATGTGCATACTGCGAATGGCATTATGATATAAATTTTCGTTGTAAGTTGAGTTAATATTTGTCTCTCAGTTCACATTTAAATGGTCTAAGAAAGAACGACGCTAAAGGTTATTTTCTTATAATTTCCATTTTCTTTCTTTTTATTTCGATGTCGTTGTCCTTCAATATTGTTAAGTTTGATTGTATTAGAAATTTAATGTATTTCAATTGAATTCTCACATTTAAATTCACCTTAAATATATTTGTTTATAAATTATATCTTGTTGTCATTTTCTTTATACTTTGCTCTTAAACCTGCTTCCCCCAAACTGCTTCCTCTGACCACAAATACCACAAATATTTATTCTCTGCGTTGTCATGTGATCTATTTCAAGCCACTGCCGTGCCGTAGATTGCGCTGCGTCTGTGGCTCAACTTAACAAGGCGCCTCATAATCGCATCAGGAATTTCCCTGTTAAGCGGCAACAAACCAAAAAAAAAGCTTGCTTAAAAAAACAAAAAGCAGAAAATGTATCGCAACTTTTGGCGCGATGCGACAGCAAGTGGAGGAGTTGTCCTGGCTGGCTGGCTGTGTCGACTCGACTCGAGTCCTTTGTGGACAATGCAAACACAGCAACAGCTGCTCTGTTGCCCCCCCTTCTCAACCCCCACACCGCCCACCTGCCCGCTTTTGCCTACAACTTCTTCGCACAATACACAAACAAGCAAAAGTTTGTAAACAAAAATTGTTGACGGGGTCGACGTAGGGCAAAACCAGGAGCAGCATCCGAAGGGAAGAAGGATGCGAAGGTGGGGGATCGCCAGCGAGTGGTTAGCTGGTTGAAGGTGGGTTAAGGTTTTCGAATGCAAAAAGTTTTTACATCATGATGCTGTTGATATGCCTGTTAGTAGTCGACGCTGTTGCTCTCAGTTCCCAGTTCCCTGTTCCCTGTTCCCTGGTTTTTGTGGTTGTTGTAGTTGTTGCTGCTGCGTATTTATTGTCGTTGCTGCGGCGACCACAGCGGTACTGGCAACATTAACCCGCTGCTGCTGATTGTTGTTGTTGTTGTTGATTTCTTCTTGCTTTCTGCTGGGAGAACACATCCCATTCCTGTTCCACTTGCTCTTTCGCTTTATTTCTTCTATTTTATTTTATTTCTGTTTTTTTGCGGTTAAAGTTGTTGGCATTTGTTAGATGGGCGTTTGGTTGCCTCTCCCGTCTAGTCGTCGAGAACGATGACATTGCACGTACATCAGTTGGGTTCAGTTCAGGTTTGGTTTGGTTTCGTTAAGTTGGTTTGCTACTTTGGTTTGTTTTGTTGGTTAGTTAGTTGGTATTTGCGGTTCCCTTAGGAGCTGTATTAACGTATAGAATCTGCAGCAAAATGGCAGAACAAGTTAAATTAGAAAACTAATTCTTGTAATATTTCTAGCTAACAAATAGACACATGCTTTTTTTATTTTTTTTAATCATTTCAACAATTTAGCATTTCTTTAAAACTTAACTGGAAATTTGTTTACATTTTGCAATGGGAAATATTTTTGTTTTGGGCTTTTTTAGCTCGCAATTTCCCAACCGTTAAATGAGCAGCTAAATTTCCTTTAACCGTTTCAATTGTGTGCGCATGCGCGCTCTTTGGGGATATTTTATGCTCTTTTAGCAATGACAATTTCCCTTCCTGTAATATTTCCCTTTGGCGTACAAAATGAATTGAATTAAAAAGAAATAAGAAATTTACTATAAATAAAATAAAGATTTATAAGTGCTGTAAATTTATAAATTGGCCATTTTGTTTTTTTGCCGCACCTAAAAATTTTGAAATAAAAATGTTCTTTTATTGAAATATATTTTGTTTAAAGCATCAAGCTTTTAATCTTTTTAAAATAAACTGAGAAATATTTTGAATATTATTTTTTATAAAAAGTACACCTTAAAAAAGCAAATCGTCAGCAGCCTTTCAGTCATTCATTCATTCATTCATGTCTTCAAAGTGAGTGACTTGGAAGCATGTCTAACAGGTTGCTGACAGTGGCAACATGTGGACGAGCTAACTGAATTGAAGCGACTTGCAACGAGGCAAGCGGTTTGAATTTTGCGAACCATAACGAATGCTCCGAAGAGCAGAGAGTCGCGACAAGGGTAATTTATGAATGTTTTAGTACAGCTTTGCCGCCTGTAAACAGAGAGCAAGTCCCATCCTGGCAGACAGGACTACTGCTACAGCTGCGGCACTAGAGACAAATTAAATTTGGCCATTTCGTGTTTGACGACTTCGAGTTTCTCGAGGTTTAGTACAAATCGTGCATTCAAACGGTGCGGATGCGCGTTATCCTTGTCGTCGTGACCGTGTGAATTTCGTCTTCGTCTCGTTGAGCGTGTGTGTGAGTTTCGTCCGTGTCTGTGTGTGTGTGTATGTGCGTCCATTCGGTGCGCTTATAAGTAGGCAACACTTTTTCGCCAAACGCACATTCTCACTGGCTAGCAAATTACAATTAAAACAGCATCTCCGTAGACGACTGCCATTCGGCAAAGGATTCGACAACATCCTCAACGTTGTCGGCGTCGTCGTCGTTCTTTTTGAGTGCACAATTAAGCGCGCCAAACCAAATTCAATAAGCGCCAAAAGGAAAGAAAGTAAATTGTATAAAAAGAGTCGCACAATTCTTGCTCCTTTCCCCAATAAAAAGTGAATGCCAAAAAGTGCTGCGGCACTTCAAAGTGCCCGGGCACAAAAACACGCACACCCCTTCGATATACAGAAACCCAAGAGCAAAGATTGTACATAAAAGGCGACAAATGACAGCAGACAAGGCAACAACTGGTTGCCAGACTTTGTCCTCAAGAGCTGCCAGCGAAGCCCAAATTAAATTCCAGCGCAACACAATCTGCTTAATAAATAATTAAGCGTAATTAAAGTGTTAAAAAAGATATACAAAAAAGGTATTTTTATTGTTTTAACTTATGTGTGTGTGTGTATTTGCGTATGTGAGTGTAAGACGTGTGCTTAAAATCAAATTGTCCTTCTGTAGTACAGTGAATTTTGCTTATGAACAGCTGGGGGCTGAGTTTTTCTTGTTGGCTAGCACTTAAATTAAAAAACAAAACTTAATTTATTTCTTAAAATTGAATAATGAACACATTCAATTTGATAAATAAATGTGAACTAATTTTAGGAACTTAACATATATATTTATTTTGAAGTGTCTAAGCACCTATTTAAAATATATTTATTTTTAGATTTAAACTTACACAAATAACTTGTTTTGATTTTTCTTAGATTTAAGCTTACACAAATAATTTCTATTGATTATTAAGAACACTTTTATTACACATTTTATATGGTGCTTTTTTTATCTTAAAATTTTTCACAAATTTTATTTACTTTAAGTAAAGATTTATAATTTTATCAACAACAAAAGCTTTTTTTTCTTTATTTATATGCTTTAATTTTAAGCCTTTCTTAATGTGTCGTCTTTAGTAAGTTTTTACTGTACTGCCTAGTTTCGGTTTATTGTTGTTACTGTGAAAAGTGTTAAATGCAAATAAGTTTCTGTCTGTCGTTCCGCCTCCGTGCTCGCACTTCGTTTGCCTTGACTGTTCAGCTTTATCAATGCCAACAACAATTACACATTTTTACGTCTTGAGCATGTGTCGTTTATGTGCTGCAAATGTTGTTGTTGTTGTTGTGGTTGTTGTTTGCATACCGGAAATGCAAAACTTGAAGGAGAAACAGCATCATTGTCCTCCTGCTGTTTCCACTTCCTATGCACTCGACGAGCTGTGGGTGTTTGGGGCTGTGTTGTGTGTGCGGGTGTGTGAGGGAGTGTTGTGTTGTGTTGTGTTATGTGTCTGTTTTTCATTGCAATATCCATTTCCGTTGCTGCTTCTTATTCGACACAACAGCAGCAGTGGCAGCTGAGCATAATAAATTTTTAATTTCATTTGCTTTTATTTATTGTTTTTTGTTTTTTTTTTGCCTCAATTACATTACAATTTCTCGCTCGCTTTTCGCTCTCTCGTGCTACACAATTTTTTCATCTTCTCACAGCTGTTGTTGTTGTTGTTGTTGCTGTGGTTGTTTCTTCGCTTCACATAATTCAAATTGTGTTTTTGTTGTGCATAACTTAAATGCCAATTTTATTGCTGTTTTTGCCATTTGGCAGGCATTTTGAGTGCTTGTCTCGCCGCTGCCACTTTGTGTAAATATTTAATTGATTTTTAATATGCGCCATGCATATTTGATAAGTGTTTTGATTTCTTCATTCTGTGCGGAGAGTGAGTCGGAAATCTACACTCGACTTTCATTTAAAGTGTCATACATAATTCACACAATTTTAACTAAATGCTGCACAACAATAGCCTGCTGCCGGGCAATCGAATAATTGAATAATTCAGCAACTCGATCTAGTTGAATCAACAAAACAAAATTGATAAGCAATTAAAGTTTTCAACTTTCAACTAGCAAGAGTAGTTTAAATGTGTATAGATTATTCCTTAAAAGTCAATAGAATAGCAAAGAGAGCAGCTGGGATGTTTAAATATTTAAATTACAAATTTATCATTTATTTTTTCAAGTTTAAAATCCTGTTTTTTAATCTTAATTCACTCACTAATTGTCGCCTTCCTTATTGCTTCATTAAATTGTTAATTGACATTGCAAATTGATGTGATTTGCTATTTAATTAAATTTTTGTTTCTTCAAACTTTTCCTTCTTAAGCTTGCTTAAATCTTGTTTTTCTTAGTAATCTTTAAAGTCTATGTCAAATTCAAATGTTTGGCTTTCAATTTAATAATTGATTTATAAATATATTGCATTTATTTTTGACGCATAAATAAAAAGGTTAAAACCACCTTAGTTTTGAATAGGAAAATCAACAGGAAAATAAATATATTCAAATATACATACATTTATTTGTATTAAATTTAGCAATTTACGCAAATGTTTAACCACAATTCAATTGGCAATTATCTGTGCACTGTCCGTTCGACGTGCTTGCCACAAATGTTTGTCGCCCGGACAAAATTGGTAAGAAGAACAAAATTTACCAACCCAAAAATCGCACACAAATCACGTGCAGCGGCGGTTTGCGGTAATAGACGCGAGTGCGATTTTTCACGCGCTTTTTTGCTCTCCCTCGTCTCTTGTCTCCTCTTTCTATCTCTTCTTCGATGTGTTTTTTGGTCTACTGCTTGTTGACAGTTTCCGCTGGCGTGTAGACCAAACAAATCCGAAAGACTCAACGCTTGCAACGAGCTTTTAATTGAAAAACGTGATGCGGATGCGAATTTCTTAAATTCAGTTTGTATTTCTTGAACTTCTGCTTTTTAATTCTGAATAACATTTTATTCCTTTTTAATTAAATGCATTTGCATTTTGCTGTCCAATCTAAGAGTCCAAATGTTTTGCAAATGATTTCCGTAAACTTGTCGGCATTTTGATTTATAGCTTTTAATTAAATGCATCTGACACGTGTCTCAACATTTTTGTATACATATATCTGATTCAATTTCATCCCTCAAAATGTAACTCTAGGGCAGAGTATTTGTCTCTTTAACTCTCGCAGCTCTTTGCTCAGGTTTTGGCTTACTGGGCAGCCATATAATTATGCAATTACCTAACCATTTAAACAGACCTCGCTCAAATTTTACCCAGTGAAATTAAATACCTAGACCATGCCCCCTTTAGTCGGTAGTAAGTCTTTGACGTGACTGTGGAGTTGTCTGCGGTTGCACAAGTGCCCAGACAGGAAGACTCCATTCTGGTTTTACTTGTTGTTGGTGTTTTTGTTTTGCTTTTTATACAATGCGTAACTGGTGTAACTAGATGACGTTACAGTAAACAGATGATGAAAGGAATAGAAAAGACATTCGATTCATAGAAACCATTTGATTGGCATTAAATCTCTTTCATTATTATTTCTCCACGCTTGTTATAAAAGTTGTTAAGGGTGCTTAGTGAACTCCACTAAATACACAAAATTTAAATATTTTTATCTTTGGTATTTATGACAATGCCAAAACATTTTTTTTTTAGTTTAAAATTTAATTTAATAAAAGACTATGAATTTATGAATTTAATTAAAGCTTTTGTATATTTTTGCTTAGTGAACTATTATATTATCTATTGAAATGTTAGCGAATTAGTTTTAAGGAACACCTGGCCACAACTGTCTATCTATCTGTTCGAGTATCTATCAATTATAGAGACAGTACACCATTCGCGTTAGAGTGCTGTTCCCTTACCAATTGGCCTGCCCTTGAGTATCTGTTTAGTAGTGCGCTTAACTTAACTTCCGTTTCCGCTTTGTACAGCTTCCGTTGAGCGTTATTATCTAACTAACTAGTGGCACTCGTGCGCGCAACGTTCTTTATGCCACCGCCATTCTATCTCTATCTCTCTGGTTGCATCTGATGCTTTTTGCATCTCAGAGATGAGTAGCTGCTGATGGCTCAGTGACTATGGCTACGACTATAGATACAGATACAGCTGCGACGGCGACTACAGGCTGCTCTCGTCTATGTTGTTGTTGTTGTTGTTCTCGTTGTCGTTGTCGTTGCTGTTGCCTAACGATGGGCGCTTCAGTTTTTGAAAAATTTAATTACAAACTCTCTGAGGCATTATTAGAGAGATAACAGGATAATAACGATGGCAAGGACGATGCCAGGCTTAGCAGCAGCTGTGCTCCAGTTCGAGTTGTTGCCTTTGCCTTTGCCTCTTTATTTTTTCCTTTGCTTTGACTACTCCTTTTTGTAGGCTGCCTGCTGGCTATGGGCCATTTTCAGTCGTATGCAAATTTATTTTTACATATTTTTTTCCTCCTCATTTTTTTTTGTTGCCCAGACGTCGGCTTGACTCGTCGTCTGGTCTGCCTTTCAATTAGTTTTTCGAGACTAGACGCGGTGGCACGTGCCGCACGCGTTGTCTGCCTTGTCATTGTCCATTTTATTGGACGCTCAAAACTAGGCTACAGTTGTTGTCACTTTAATTGAGCGCACTTTACAATATACACAGAGTATTGCTATTTTTTTTTTGCATTTTTGTTTATACAGTGACATTAATTATGTTTAAAAAAAGAAAAATATGCCAACGGCCATCAAGTATGCATTTAATTACCAATCATATTTCAATTAATTGGTTATAAAAAACCGCTTAAAAATACATATACTATATATATATTGTTATTATTATTTCACGCGTGCCATATTGAACAGTTTCACTTGGAAATTTATAGTTTTAATTACTATTAGCGCTGAAGCAAAGCCAGGCCAGTAGTAATGCTTTTTTTTTTTAATCGAACAATCCAACAATCCGCCGACCAACACTCGCAGCCTACGTTGAAGAATATTAAGTATACGCACATAAACCTTAATCCATTGGCAACAATTAAAAGCTTTATTCGGTTGGTTGGACTGGCTAAAAGTATGCCATGACTGAATAACGCGACTGGTTTTTTATGGCATACCCTGTGTTTGCAAAGCAGAATAAGTTCTTTAGGCTTTAAAAATCAAAGTAAGTTTTTTTTTTTTTAAAGCGGCTTGTTTTTTAGGGAATACCCTCTGTCTAAGAAGTATGAAAAGCTCACTTAGTTTTGGGAGTCAAAATGTGTCGTAAAGAGAGTGTGACTATAATACACCTTCATTTTTATTTGTTTTTTTACAATCGGTATTTGAACTAACTACAGTTGCAGTTAAGGGCTGATACAGAGAGAAGAAACAAGAAATTTGTGAAAGTCTCTCTATTCTTTTTTTAAATCTTTCAATATTATATTTTGAACAGGGTATTCCCTCGTCTTGTGTTATCTTATAAAAGCATTTTTTTTGTTTATTTTAAATGTTGTTTGAAACCCGTCCATTGTTTACTAATTGCCGCTTATATTTGTTGCTTTGCAAAAAGTTTTCTATAAAAATTAATTCGCTTGTTTTAATTTTCATTTGTGTTTGCATAATAATTGAAGCATACTATTTGACACAAATAAAAGTGAAAGGGCGAAATGAAAGGGAGGACAGGATATAGCAATAAAAAGAGAAGAAAAACCTGAACTGGATTTCGCTTTTAAATGTGCATATTTATAGTTAATTAATAAATTGCAATGGTTAAAGTTCGCATAACAGAAGCTGAGAAAAAAAAAAAAAATTTATTGTGTTACATAAGAGTGCTTCAAAAAACAATGGCAACAAATTTATGTTGAGCTGATTGTAATGGATTTTTTTTTCTAGTTAATCGACGGGATTAATTCAGGGCGCAGTGTTATGATAACAATTGAATACTATTTGTATTATTCTTTAATTGTTAAGCATATAATTATTTTACTCTTTCATACAATTACATTTATTCAATAATTTTTTTAAGCTTACAATCTTTTGATATTGTGTTAGTCTTTAATTGATTATAATTTACATATTTATATGCTTAAATAGTTTTAACAATCTGTATATTTTAAATTTTATAATTTTTGGTTGGTTTGAATTTCTGTGGCTTCCCTGATAATGTTTTTATAATTCTTAAATATATTTTTTGCTTAAGTACACTCTTGTGTTATTATGTCGCGTGTCTGCTAATTGAATGAAGCCGCTTACCAGCTCCCTGGGCAGCCAATTAGCGCACATCTTGACAAGAGTTTCGCATGTCTTTATTAAATGTTGCAATGTCTGCACAGCTGCTGCTGCTATTGCTCCTGCTGCAGAGACAGAGAGTGTATGTCCTGGCACTTGTTGTCCTTGTTGTCATCGCCTGCGTGTGCCTGTAATTTAATAAATTTAATGAACATATGCCGTCGCCAGCTGCTTCTGTTCCAGCTTCAGCCGGAGGCGTGGAAAATATACTTCAATGCGTTGAATGTCAAAGTTTCAACTTTAGACAGAGAGAAGAATATTAGATTAAGAGAAGAACATTCCTATAGCTATCTATTTTTCAATGCTTTAAGGTGTCCCTTCTTCCCCAAAAAATAGACTGAAATATAAATGTTTCGAGAGCTTGACGATAGGGCCAAGGGATCAACGGAGGCTGTTAGATTATGGAGCATGTGCTCTGACTTATGATTGATGCCTTTTGTTATTGTTGTTGTGCTTTCTTCTTTTTTTTCTGCTGTTTTCTCTTCCCTCTCAGTACATTTCTCTTATGGCTTGCAGAGTTGTTTTGCTTTATATATATATTTTGCCTGCTGCTTTATTAGATATAATATTTTAGTGGCCTTTGTTGTGTTATTCTACAGCAGACATGTGTTTACTTTTGTTTCTCTTCCTTCCACAAAGTCTTTATTTCAGAACAGAGAACATTTTTATATATGATACGAGAATGTTTGTATTTATAACAAAAGCGGCACTCAAATGACTCTAAATGTCTCTATTTCCAGTGTGTGTGTGTGTGTGTGTGTGTGTAGCTCTAAATTATGACTCGCATGGGCAAAGGACTCTCTCCTCGGCCTGTAGAGCAATAAATGTGCCTGGCATTTTTCTTAACATTAAAGCGACAATATTTTCATGGAAATTGCACTTTTTATGAGACATTTCTTTTTTTTTTCAGCAGGCAAATTGTTTCTTTTATTTATGTGGCGGGTTTAATTGACAACAAAAAAAGAAGGGCCGTCGATAAAAATAATAAAATTGGGTTGTTTTATTAAAATTATGATTACATTTTGCTAGTTTTCTGCTGAAAATTCTCTTAAAGCGATTTTTCCTTTGCATGTTACAAACGATTTTAAAACTCTTTCCATTTGCTCTCAATTGGCCGGCTAACAACGCTGCCATGGCCCATTTTCAGCAATGAAAACAATAGCGAAAAATGAAACAAAAAGTGCTGAAAAAAAAAGACTGCCAGTTCGAGAGCAGACTTAAATTTTCACCTGGCCAAGCTGACGGTCAACGGTTGTCGTTGATTCTCAGATCCCATTGTGAAAACTGTTGGCATTGTTTTCCTTACCCATCGTTCTTTTACTGTTGCTGTTGTTGTTGCTGCTGTTGTTGGTTGAGTGGGTTTTGTAGCTGTGGTCATCATCATACAACCACAAAGCCAGACCAGTCAGCCAGTCAGCGGGTTCGCTCAGCCGTCGTGCAATGAAGCATGCTACACATTATTTTGCTGACCCACAGGTTATGCATTCATGTAGCATACTTTTCAGCGCACAACGCACACACACGCACAGACTTTTCGTTGCTTTTCACTTGCAGATTTAAGGCAACGCTCGCCATACAAAAATTGTCATTTAAATAGCGTTTATTGACAGAGAACTTTGCTTTAAATTGCTGCGTTTATAATGTTAACAGCAATGTTTTTTTTGTTTTGTTTCCTTTTTTTCTGTTATTTATTTTGCTCAGATGTTGCACAATTTGTTGGCTTCGTTTTGCGAAACAAAGTTTTTATATACGACATATTTGCCATACCCTTTTGCGTGGGAGATATTTTCATATTGGCGCAAAGTATATATTCTCATATAGACAAAGTTGCTTGCTAATTTATTTAATTTTTTAAGATCCTTTTCTTTTGTAGTTATTGATAGGGTATTATCACATTCATAGCTGACCTTCATGTAAATCAATTTGTGATAACTCCTGTATATAAATATATAGTAAAAAAATTCGTTTAAATAAATAAACACATTTAAAATTAAAAAAAACTATCTTCGCTGTGTAGCTTGTTCGCACAGTGTATCTTACAGTCGAGCACACTCAACCGCAACAATCTTACTTGTTTAACTCTTGTGCGGTTAAATTCATTTCTCTTTTTTTTATATTTTTGTTGTGGCGCGTCAGCTGCCGTTGGCATATATTCAATATATTTTGTTTACAACGCTCGTTTCTCACGTTTTTTTCTCTCTCTCTGGTGTGTGTGTGTGTGCGTGAAGCGGGCTAATTTGTTTACTGCAACAGACTGTTTTTACGCTATTTATATGCCAGAGTTTGCCCTCTGGTAACTGCTGTTCAAGCAAGCTGACTTTACACATTCCGTGCTGCAAATGCGAACCGCAAGAGTTTTGAAATCAATTCGTCGTACAATCAAGAGAATTAAAATTACTCGTGCTGAAAGTCTGGCTTGCATAAATTAAAAATTTTTTTAATTAAATTCTCAAGTGCCGAAAATAAATTTTTAATGCGCTATTCTTAAACAATTAAATGAGAGTTTAACTCTCGGCAACGTTTGCTTTTGGGCTTTGCTTTAGCTGAGCTTGCCACGGACTTTTGTTCTTAAAGTGTAAATCGTAATAAGGTGCTTAAAAGCAATAGAAAAATTTCTTTAATATTTAAGCAAAAAAATTTTATTTACCTTTCAATCTCACACGTTTCGCCGACATTTATTTAAACTGAATTGTTAAGGGAAAATCAAATTTGCCAAGATATAAGTCTAATTATAACAAAAGGCGAAACAACATCCGCAAATCGGCCTAAAAGTCGGCGATATTTGTTATGTTTTGGTCTTCCCTTCATCTTCTCAGCTCGTTTTATGGCTAAGACATGGTGAAACGTGAGCAGAGATCTGAATTCATTCAGTTGATGCCCTCGTTCTCGTTCTCGTATTCATTTTGTGCCGTCTACCGGCCGTGTCATAAATCTCACGATTCCTGCATGGAGACTCAGCTGCGCTTGGCTTTATTGCTGCCGCGTGCTGTTGCTGTTGGTGTATCTGTTGTTTTTCCTACTTTTATACATATAAATTTCAACGTAAAATGTCTTAATAAAGTCCTCAGACTCTGCCAATAGCACAGCTCCCACGCTCTCTTATACTCGCTAGGCTAACATCTTTATGTCAAGGACATTTTTATGCCTGCCACAGCCGTTGTTATTATTCTTGTCGTTCTGCAGGGCGACATTTTAATTAATGGTCGGCGGCAGAAGGACGGCATTTAATAAATATGAAAATACAAAATATTATGAGAAAATGGGCAAATGTTTGTTGTAAAAAGTATTTCCTATTTTTGGGGACTAGTTTTGTGTGATGACTTGGGAATAAAATGAGCTACACGGTTGACTTTTTGAAAGATAATATCAAGCAAACCACTTTTAAGCATTACTTTAAATGTGCAATTATTGAAATTTGTGTTATCAAAATATATCTACAGCTTACTTAACAATTACTGAAGGATTCTATTGATCTCCAATTTTGTAAACAATTTCGAAAAATTTTTAGATTCGTTTTGGAACTATTTTGTTTCTTGCTTCTTAGATATGCAAATACAGTCGAACTTCTCTAACTCGAACTTCTCTAACTCGAATTTTCTCTAACTCGAACAAAATCGAGTGGCAATAGCGTTTACTGAGCAAATTTCATACAAATCTGCTTCCGTAACTCGAACTTCTATAAGTCGAATTTCTCCGTAACTCGAACAAAAATATTGGCCCGTGCTTCTGTAAGTCGAATTTTTCGGGAAAATCTCCAATAAAGTTTGAATTTTTTTCTCGTTTCTGTTATATGCTTTGATACCGGCTCGTTTGGATATGTTATATTGATGTACATTAACATATGGAGATGCAATATGGTATAATATTGCATCAACAATTATTTAGGCTTGTGAATTTGCTATAGGAAAGATGTTCGTAATGTACTTTTTTGTCAGCGCATCAGTGTATTAAAATGTTTACAAATATTTAAAGAAATATTTAATCTTATTAGTTAAGGAATTTGAAAGTAGACCAAATTAATTGAAGTTGATGAAAAATATGGTATCTCAGCAAAAACAGTTTTTATTATATTAAAAAATGGAAAATTAATTATGTCATTTGAATCGTGAACTTCTTCTGGATACAGCAAAAGAACGATAAAACCTATTTTTGAGAATATCGACAGGTCTTGAACAAACTGGAATTTATTTTTGTTGAAAATGCAATTTGAAATGTATTTATGAATGAATGAAATTGTAGTTTGATTTAAAAAACTAAAAAACAAAAATTCCCTAACTCGAAGTCTCCCTAACTCGAACTTTTTTCTTGGATAATGGTGATTCGAGTTAGGGAAGTTCGACTGTACCTATAAATTTGAATCGCAATTAAAGAGATAATCTTTTTATCTATGAATCTTACAAGTATTACAGATATTTCATATTAGTTTTTAATCCATTTCCAAAATGCCCATTAATTTTGCAGCCAAACTACAGCAGAGTTAAATGGCTTTTGTCTAGAAACAAAATGACACACGTGGAACGACAAGTGCATTCAAAAATCAATAACCACCAGCAATACGCACACACATATTCATACACACCCACACACTTGCACAGACAACCAGCAGATCTTTCATGCATGCGCACAAAAGTATGCACCAAAAATTTATGCAAACCAAAAACCAAACAAACGCTCGCCACTTCCGCCAAAAACTGTCAACGAACGAGACACACGCACGTTGAGAGTATGTTAAAAAAAAAATGTAAATAAATATAGTAAATTGTAAAATCGTTTTATACCATAAATTAAATTCGCTTCCCAAAAATGCATTAAACATAAATCAATGAGCGACAGAGACAATAAGATTAACTAATATAGAGCGAGTAAGAGGGAAATAGAAAGAGAAAGAGAGTTGAGCCAAACAATGGCCTGTCACTTGCACTCAGCGCTCGACGCAGCCAATTTAAAATTGTCACAAAATTTATACGAAATTAATATTTAATATTTAAATTGCTTTAGTTTACTGACAACAGCAACAGCAACAACAATAGCAAACAAAAATATCCAACAATTATAAGCATATTAAACTATTAGGTGACTGTATGAGTGTGACAAACACTTCATGCATGCTGGGTCTGTATGGGTGTGTGTGTGTGTGTGTGTGTTTTGTTATTGTTGTCTCATAAATAAATGCGAAAAATCTGGCGCAACTTTATTATGTAGACAAACGCAAACAAATGCGAGAGGCGAAAATTTGCATATCAAAGCTGCTAATAGAGAACATCAGAGAGTAAGTGGGAAGGCAAACAAATAAACGGACATTGCATCTGTGTGTGTGTGTAGTACAGTGTGTATTGTAATGTGCACTGCGTGTGTCTGTGTCATAAATGTGTTATTTATGAGGCATATTAACAAGCGACAAACGACACACACACACAACAACCAACAGCAACGACTACAGCAACCAGAATAACAACAACAATGTCGCTTACATATAGTACAATAATCAGAGCTACATTACTCATACGCACTGTAGCACATATATTGCTTTAAATAATTGATGCGTCTTTTGGACGGAAGACAAGTTCAGCGTGGCTTTAATCCAATTATGACGACATTTATGATTGCATGCACTTAAATGTATAGCTAACAAATTGTTTACAAATAAATCGATAGAGGGATCTTTATTAAATAATTTAACTCGCAGTAGAATGAAGATTTTTTTAAATTATTTTTGATATGAATTATTATTCGAATGAGGTTAAATATATTTACGAGAGCTAAACTGATTTATAATCCAAATTCAACAATAGCCCAAACTTTCATTTCCACTGTCAGCATTCTTTTATTACCTCAATAAGACAATCTTCAATGCGTCTGCTTCTGTTTTATTTTTATTTTTTTTTATAAATATGTAACCTGTAAATGTATTCATTCAATTACCTCGAGTATTTCTATCAAATTCAGTGCACAAAACACACATTCCATGAAATCTTAAATTAAATCCAATTCGCACTGACAAATCTCGACATTTTTACTGACTTAATTCAATTTAACAGTTAACAAAAAAAAAAACAGAGGACAAAAAAAAATCAAAAGAAGGGTTAAGCAAACAAAATGAAATGCCCGATAATATTTTTAGCACAAAGGTGAGACACGAACACAAAACGACAACGAGACACAAAAAAAAAATACTAAAAAGGACACTGGACAAAGTCAAACACCTGCAGATGCTAAAGACAAAAGAGACAAAAATAGAGAAAAGAGAAAAACATAAATGAAACTGAAAATGAAAACCCTTTGAAAGAGTACGACCTCGTGATAAGCGTGCGATGTGCTGTCACAAAATAAAGAAAAGATATTGAAAAATGGGTGCAATTTACGCATTATGCTCTTTGTTTTGTTTCTGCTTTTGACCTTCGGCCCCTTCCAAATATATTCGGCCACATTTGTCTATTACACACGAATTAACATGAAGCCCAAAAATAAACAAGCGACTTATCTATCCGTCTGCATCTGTATCTCTAGCTGTCCCTCTGTCCCCTTTATCACTCTCATTCGCTCGTCGATTGCATTCCCCAAACAATAACAACAACAACATGTCAACAGCTTTGTGCGTCACTTTTGTTTGCCTTCTCTTCATATCTTTTATACCGCATTCTATTTTTTTTTTGTTTTGTTTTAGCCTTGGTTTGTTTTTGTGTATTTTATGCGGCTGCTGCACATATTTATTTGCCCAAAAAACCCTATGGCACTTTTATCAGTTACCCACACGACGATGCACAGCGAGAAAACTCCGTGCCCGAGTTGAATGCAACGAAGCGCATGAACCACAGACTGAAATTATTTGCAAATCATTTTTATTTTGATATTTTTGGTTGTAGTACGTTTGTATTTTATGACCAATCTATGACGGGCTTATCAGTGTACTGCATAATGGTGCAGTTGAGGGACTGTATTTTGCATACCCTGTACACATAATATACTAAAAATGGGGTATTGTGAATAAAATAAAATAATATAATAGATTATTTTATTATTTTAGATCTAAGAGCTTGTATAAGATAGTGACAATATCTAACGAGCTATAGATAGATTGATATTTTAATTATTATAAGAAAATACACAAAACAAATAGAGACAAATTTAAATTTAATCAATTATTATTATTATTATTCACTGTAAGATAATAGAAATGTTCTTCGATCTGCGAATTGTTGGCTAGTCTACGCTCTTCATGGCGAAGATTACTTAATTACAGGGTATCTTCTGGTAAATCAGTCTAACGCATTCTTATTTAATGTTTGTTAAACTTAACGCCGGCGGATCAGACTACATTTGCTGAATATTTTATTTTATAATCATACTGGTTTCTATTTGGTCATATTTTAAGAACATTTTTCATATTATTTAAGCAAAAGTGTTTTTTTTTTACAATATTTATAATTCCTTTTCGTGGCTTTTTCAACGATTTCGAAATTGTATTTGCATTTATATTTTGAAGTCACACACTTCGCAGTAGGTCGCACTTTAATTCGGTCTCGCTGTCGATACATAATATTTCAGAACGCAAAATAGCTAACGAACTGCATGACAATGTCAAATATCGGGGGCAATAAGCGATAAATTTTCACAAAATTGACAACAGTGAATTGATTGGACGCGAGGGGGTGTGTCAGATATCGGACAACAGCAAAAAAGGTCAAACATCAGAGGAATGAGTCTCTTTGGCAGATAACATTAAAAAGCGAGCATCGAACGTACTGAGCGACATCGCGTGTCAATGAAGATTATGATAGGATATATAAATGCAACAACAACACGTAACCGAATTGGACATCGTTGGACATCGCGCAAAATGACTGACATGTCAACGCAGCAAAAAAAAATGATAATGGCAAACAACTTTAAACTGAATACGACACAGAGAACAGTTATATATATGCATTTTTATCTGTAGCCACATCATGAATAAAAAAAATACGAATTGGACAAGCGAATGAATGACAATTGACAATACATATTGTCAAAGTTTATTTCATTTATCAACAATCGAGAATTGTTTACCAAAGTCGAAAACTTTATACATTAAATCGCCATGTACTTTGGCTTTATGGCCGGATTCAATGCAGAGCAACCTTAAAAGTCTCTCTGTAATTAGTAACTGGATGAGTCGACGGATGAAAGCAGACTGAAGAGACAGACAGACATAGAGAGAGAGAGAGAGAGAGTTATTCCAGCCAGACAAGTGCTGCAGTTGTTTGTGGTGTTCGCAGACTGTACTTAGACAGAGAGTGGTTTCTATATTGGCTTTTTGGTTCCATGCAAATCACAACGGGGCAATTAATGTGTCGCAACTTGTCTAGCCATGCGCAATTGTTGCCTTTACCTTTCCTCTGCTGCCTCTTTGGCTAATTTGATATTTAAAGCTACTCTTACCGTTCAGTGACCAGAAAATGTCGACAGAGCTTTGCAGTTATCACATTTCATCATTAGATGACGTTAATGAAGTCAAGAGGAAGCTGGATTTAAAGCGACTGCATAAAAGAAACTTAATAAACTGTCAGCTTGAATTCTTAAATTGCATAGAAATTGTTAATTTGGCTGCACAAAATCGAACATTTAAGATAAGATTTTTAATTTAAAAATTCCATGAAAGAAATCTAACAAAATTCTTCGATTAATATCAATTTCATTATTTACTCATAAAAAATAAATGCTACTACCAAATTGCAGTACTTTGACCTCAATAAAGTCATTTGTACTTTCTAGTTAAACTTATACTTATACCAGTATACGACGTGTCCAAACCAATTAACACATTGTCCACTTTTTTATTGCCCTCCCCTGATATCCGCACTCTCTATTTTTTTCCCCGCAACAAAATGTGAACTGCCAAAAACACTTAAACTATTTAACCAAACAACTTTCGATAGCCGGATGGAAAGAGAGAAAAAGCTGAAACTAAGACAGCAACTTGCGTGTCAAACACTCGCAAAGCCAACTTTTTTAATACCAAGTTGACTTTACCTTTATTGCCTCCCCTTGTGCACCCCTTCCTCCATCCACCCCCACGCCTTGCTAACGTCCGTGCGCACCATTGACCCAGTGGAATTGAGGGAGCAAAATTTATGTTCCCCATACACGCAGCACGCGGCACATTTCTCATTTAACTGCCTTTGCCATTTGCTAATTAATACCAAATTCCATTTATTTCAACGCTAAAACAACTAAATTTTCTCTCATTTTCTTTTCCCAAGCTCAAATCAATTTTGTTTCTAGCTTTTTTTTTTACTTACTATACGAGATTTGTGCGCTTTTACGACTTTTGGCATGTCCAAACTTGGCTTGCCATATTCTGGTCTATTGCGTGTTTCGGGGCTTTGGCGCTGGGGTTGGTGGACAAGGGGAAGAGGGGACATGGGATTGCTGTGTCAGCATCGTTTAGCTGCGATCGCACGCAAAAATATTTGTACGAAATAAAATTAATGGCGTCCGTTGATGTTTTGTTTTGCATTATTGAGTAATTAAATACTAATTAAAGCGTAACATGAGCCAATTTTCTTATATTTTCGTTGATTTTCATGTCTGTATGCTCATACAAGCCCAATTAAATTACCCAATTTTTGTCCAAACTCGCCGATAATGAGCTGGAGGAGGTTCCTGTTAGGGAAGAGACTTTAAGATGATTAGTTTTAGCTGTTGACTAATTGGATAGCTTAAGCTTTTGCTTAGTGAGTGCGTGAGATTAACATGTCAAATTGGTTAATTATACTCGCATTGTACTTAAGAGCACCTTAGGATGTCTTATATTGAAGGAGTATTTGATATGTGTAACTGATAAGAAAGTAGGCAATAATTAATTTTGATTTTGTTTCTTGCATATTTAGTATACGTTGTTATTAATATACCATTTTTAAAGCAAAAAACAGCTCCATCTTTAATGATAACTACTTAATTAGTTTCCACTATTATACTCTATTTTTATTAGTTGAAGTTTCGACTAGTGTTTCCAACTTTTGTTCGATAAAAAAAATCTTCCTTTGACGGAAAGAACGATGCACAAAAGATGAAAAATTAATTTAAAAAATAAGCCATAAAAAAAGCTACTTAGTTTGTCCATTTATCAGCAGCTTTGTTTTTCATTAGATGTGAATAATTTCAATTTTGTCCTTATTCTCCTGATTTTCATTATCATATAATAATCCCGTTCTTATCATCCGTAAAAAGTTCTCTAGGGAACTCCCTAGGGAAGCGGTGAATTTGTCAATTTATTAATTCCTGAGAGGGGACGAGTGAGCGCACAAAATAAGTTGCTCAGAAAGAAGTGAATTTTCATCGCTGAATTTTTCTAGCATGACCTTTGACATAATGACCTTTAAAAAGCCAGATTTGACGGGAAAAAAGCGAATCTTTCACCACTGCTTAGCAGTTTCCGTTGAAACACTTTTTAAAAACATTTTGTAAACAATAACCTAATTAATGCTCAAAGCATATCAAGGTGTTGTTGAAGCTTAAAACTACATTTGGTAACTTTATTACCTGATTTGGTATGCCTTCTTTCTCTTTATCGCATTGACCTACCTGAATTTCATTTTGTGTTCTTTGGAATTTCATTTAAAAATTTACGAGGCATTTGAGATTTGTGCCCGACTGTGGGCGCACACACAAAACATGACACAACAATTGGCATGTTGCCTTCCTTTCCCCTTTTTAACGACGGCTTCAAAATAGATAACAGAAAGTAAATATAAATTATTGCAGAATTCGAACAGTTCCCCTGCCACACTTCCCCAGCTGGTTAGTCTGGTTAGTAACTGTATTGATATTGTCCTTGGCAATTGTTTAAACAAAATATAAAAAAAAAAAAGTGTTGGAAATTGTGAAATATCATTTCTATGGCTGCTGTTGCTGCCACTTCCCTTTGCGGCTGTTTTGGGAATTTCATTTCGCATATTTTCTACAGGAATGTATATCATGTTCTGTTTTCCTATTGGTTTTATCCCCACACAATGTAGTCCTGTTTTTATTTGCTTTTTTTTTTGTGGATTGTTGTACATTTTGTTTGATCCTTGGCAAGCAATAAATATTGGCATATGTAAATTGCATTCGAAATTCAAAGTGCTTCTCAACCAATTGCTAATTTTGATGCTGCAGTCGTTCTTGTCACTGTTTGTTTCTAAGCAAAACGTATAAAACAATATTTGAAAATTTGTTGCAGTAAACCATTAACTGCAGATTGGCAATACATTTTTGCCAATTTTCATTACGGCTAAATGAAATTAAAACTGGCGCAATTGGCAAATATGAGAAATATTACTATTTGCATTTGTTTGCCAAATATTTAAAAAAGAATTCGCATGAGCTCAAATATAGAATCGGAGTTTGTGACTGAAGTAAATAATGATATGAATGAATATATAAAATGAGTGGGCAAAATTTTATTTTATTTTTGAAACGTTGTTTTTACAAGTGACGATAATGTTAGAGATTTCATAACATTTTAAGTCACATTTTTAGATGAATAGTTCTTCAAAAAGTATTCTATAGATATAATTAAGAATATTTGTATACTGTTTTGATTCGTCTTACTACTGAAATCTGTTAAATTTATTGCCCGAAAGTATCTTGCAGATTCTAACTGAAAATCGACATCTTTAAATCTTATTTTTTTCCAATTTGTTGTGCTTTTTAAGAATCTTCTCTTGGTTTGGCTTTCATCAAGCATGCGGTGTTTATCAAAACACAAACAAGCCAAGAAATGAAATAGCAACAACTATGATAATAATGATAAGCAGGCAAAAAGTATGAAAAAAATAAGAAAAATGCAGCTGCAAAATTTGTTCAAAACAACAATTTTACAGAAGTGAAAAAACGAAGGGAAAAGATGACAGATTAGCGGAGGAACTTTAGATGGTAGGTCAAGGGGGAACGCCAGTCGATTGCAGCAGTTGTTGCGACTCGGACACGTCATCAAAGTTGCAAACCCGTACACTAGGATTTCCGGCAAATTGAGAAAGTGCCGAAGAAAACGAGAAAGATGTTGAGAAAAAAGGAAAAGAATTTGACAGCAGCAACAACAAATACCGCGATCTGGGATGCTGCAAGGGGCATTTGAAGAGTAAAGAAAGTTAAACGAGAAACTTTTCAATGCGCAAAAAAAATATTTGCCATACGTACATACGAGGGGTCTAACAAAAGTTCGGAAAGTTAGCGACTTTTAAATCGTTTTTCAAAATTTTAAAAGTGTCAAAACTTTCGCAATACTTTTACGAGGCTATATTGTAAATTACAAACAAATCGGACGAATTGGACACTAGAAAACGCAAATTAGCTAAAGGTGCCTCAGATGAAATTCCCACCAACGCAAACAGAAATTCATTATTGCTTTTTATTCGGTTTTCGATGCAAACTGAACCCGGAAAAAATATTTGGTGAATGTCAAAATGCCTATGAAACGATTGCACCATCTCTGAAGACTATTTCAAAATGTTTCCAAAGATTCCAGACAGGACAGTTTTCTGTAGAGGACGAATTCCGAGAAGGTCGACCAAACTTTTCGAGGGACGAAAGAAATGTGACCCTAGCGAGAGCAAAACTTGCCGAAAACCCTCGATCTAACCGGGAAAGGATTGCTAATGAACTGGACTTGAATGCCATGGCCGTATCTCAAATATTGCATCAAGATCTGATGTATACGAAGAAGTCTGCGCGATGGGTTCCACGCATTTTAAATGAGGCCCAAAAAAAAGTTGAATGCATTTTGCCCAATATCTTTTGAACAAATTTGAAAATGGAAAGTCTAGCAACTTTAATAAAGTCGTTACTGGTGCCAAAAATTGATTTAATAAATACGACCCGGAAACCAAACAGTAGTCCATGGTATGGAGCGTCAGAAAAGCCAATTCACCCATTTAAAAGCTTTAAAAGCAAGATTTTTAAGAATGTTTTGAGAAGTAAATTTATAGGCTTAAGAAATGCATTGAAATCAATGGCAAATATGTGGAGAAGATGAAAAAAGACGAAGATTAAGAATAAATAAAAAAAAAAAATTTTCGAATTTTTTTTCGGGTCGACTAACCGAACTTTTGTTAGTCCCCACGTACATTTTAAAAGATGTGGCCGCCAAGGAAAGGAAAGGCTAGACACCAAAGTCCTGCAAAACTTTTGCTAATGAGAGTAAGAGTTTCAGTTTCTATTTTTTCTTCATTTTTTTCGTGTCTGCGGTGCAAAGTTGTAACTTGCCCACTTCAGTACACTTCACTGCAGTTGGTTGATTTTCTAGTTTATTTACTACGTAGTCTATTTTTTTTTTTGCTTTTAAGAATTTTAGCTGATGACATAAATAATTCATTATGGAAGCGACGTCGCTTAACTTTTAATTAAATCAAAAATGACTTTAATTGAATATTTGCTGAACAAAAGAGCCGAAAGATGCCTCAAATAAGCTATTAAGCCCTTAAAGTCTAATAAAATAAACAGTAACACACTTAATGCCTTGATTACCAGCATCAGCAAGGCAAGGACAAGACTACAAAAGCAACCTTCTCTTTCTATAGATCCAATAGGAGTTGGAGGATTTGTGCCTCCGAAAATGTTGAGGCAAGACATTCAAGAGGTCACAGATTTATGCCAAGCAGCCAGTGTTGACCTCAAATTTTGAGCCAGATGGCCTGCCAGACCGTGAAGGTGCCGGCCGAGTGGCGACTGTCGATTGTGGTGGCAAACTTTGCGCCTGCCTTTTTGAAAGTATCGCATAAACATTTTAAAAAGGGCAAAAAAAAAAAAAAATGTATTGAAAACTAGTTGAAAATGCTGAGAAAGTGTTTGCTAGAACACCACAATTTTTGGATATTTTTGGTAGTAAGCTTGCGGCTTGTGGCAGTTGCAAGTGGCAGCACGAAGTAAATTTATAGCAAATGATGTGGCATCTGTCTTAAAGTAAAATATTGACAGTTGACTACGAACGACGAGTAGTCGAGCAAGTGTAGCATTAACTGCTGCCAGGACAACCAAAAGTTGTTTTTGTTGTAGTTCTTGTTGTTGTCGTTTGTTCGTCTTCGACTTTTTTGGCTGCTTTCTTTGGTTCGGCGAAGAAGCAACAAGCAACAACCAAGAAGTAATTGCTTTCTGCTACTCATCCTGTTCGTCCTTGGCATCGTTTTATGTGCCAGCTAAATGGGAGAGAGAGAGAGAGAGGGAATGCCATGACTATGCTGCTTGTGGTCTCTGTCTCTCTCCCCTCCCTGCTCCAATTCAAGCCATATCCTGCTGGCAGCCATTAGAAGCAGCGAATGTTTCACAATGAAAATCGCATCGTTGGCTATATTTAATTTTTAGGCATGCTTCTTGTTTAAACCTAAACCAAGTTTTTTAGTGCTTTATAAATATTTCACAAAGTTTCCACAGCTTCAGCAGCCTGCACACGTGGCGTATGCGCATTATATTTTATTCATTGACACTGGGAGTATCAATGTGGGTGAAAGCATTGAGTGAGTTTCCATGTTTTCACGATTACACAATCTTAAACAACATACCCTGGACGCAATAATAACCAAAATTCATAATTATAATTGCAAACACTTCAATTTAGCATGAACATGTTGCTCTTGTTCAATTTTCCTCCTCTCAAATTGCTTGAGGGCGTCTTTAGAACTTAATAATAATTAGCTGACTGCCTCGGCTGTCTGTCTGTCTGTTAATAAATTTTGTTTGGGTTGGCAGTTTGTGTCCATGCTCATTTGGGCCTTGAATTAATCATCATTTTGGCCTGAGCTGACATTATTTATTAAATTGTCAGCTGATAATTTATGTACGTCATGCTTGCGGGGCACTTGTAACGACAATTTTGAAATAAACGCTTCGTTTACTTGACAGTGAACTAAATGCAAATCGGATATTAATTCAGGCTAACAATAAATATGTCAGATGTTTAAGCAAGGAAATTACCAATAAAATTATAAACTTGTTTTATAGGCTAATGATTGAAGAGCTGAAGTGATCCAACATTTATTTCACATTTGTTTATGCTTGAAAAATTTTTGGAATTTTTTATGAACTTCTTTAAGGATGCAAGTGAAAATGAAACTTTATTTTTCGTTTACTATTATTTTTCGCTTTGTCTATTACCTCTCTCTGCCTCCACATTTTTCATTCTTCAGCTAGAAAATCTCATTATTTTTTTGTGGCTCGGCGGTTTCCTATATCACGTCTCCACCCTCCTCCCCGAATTCTCGTCCAAAAGCCATTCAATAGTCTCTTTCCTGGACTACTGCAACGGGCTGTTAGAAAGCGTTCTCGTCGTATTCGTCGCTTATCAACTTTTTCCACTTAGATTTCCTTCGCACTTGCATATAAAGCGACTCTATAAATATGTCTCTGTGTGTGTATGTGTGTGTGTGTGTCCCAGTGTATTATAGTCTGGGAAATTCGCGTAGTCTCGCATAGAGCATATTCATTTCTCTTGCTATTTGCTTTATTTATTTTGCAAAGGATTTATGTTTTTGGGTTATGGCGCTTGTCTTTGACGGTTGCATTCGTCGCTCTCCTTTTCTCTTCTCTTCTCCTCTTCATTCATTTTTCCGGCTTTGGCGCGCTCACTTTTCTTCTTTTGTTTTTCTCTTGCATTCGCCAGCTAGTTTTTAAAGCCTTTTCAAATTCTATCATGCGACAGCTATGCTGACTAATGAAAAATATGAAAAATAAGGAATGGGAAAACACAAAAGATGTCTTGTGCTCTGTTGAACTTAGTTGAGAGAGATAGAAAGGAAGAGAGTCTCAACGGGCTTTTCTTAAATTTAATTAGTTGTTACTGTTTTGGTTGCGACTTGGCTAATTAACTTGCAGAATTGGCATAGTTTTTGGCCATAAAGAAGCACGAAAAATAGGAAAAATGACAGAGACTCTGTAAACTAAAAATTTGAATTTTAAACTTAATGACCAATAAACTTTTAATCAGTTTTTTAACATGAAAATTGTAAGCTCTTCATAGAAACAAGCTTAAGAGCAATTTAAATCTCGTTTTAAAAGGAATAAGATATTTATTGTTGTGTTGATTTTCTGATTTAACAATAAATAAATCGGAAATAAATTGAGTGGTAAATAAATTAAAAGAAAACAATAGGAAGAAACTGATATTCAGAAATTAATTATTAAGCTCAAACAAAAATAAATTCTGCACTCAAATGGAAAAACAGGTACAAAATTATTAAAATAGCAATTCTGATTTCACTTCGGATTTTAGTAAATATTCAATGTACGGACTTAGAGAAAGTTTATTCAATAGAAAAGAGTGAAAATATGAAATGATAAGGAAATGGTATTTACAATAAAAATGAAATTTAAAGCAGTTAAGCTGATTTCAATTTAATAAATAGATCAACAATATGGCTTGTTAAACCAAATGGTTAGGCAACAAATTAAACACTCATTTAGTTAAATATACATAGCATGTTTTGTGGCTTATGCGAACCTAAACGTGAAGCGGCTATCAATCAACTCTTGGCTTAAAGCGCTTTTCAATGGTTGTACAATGAAATGCTATGGAAAAGTCTCTCTGTGGCCAGTTGGCATTCAAGTAGTTGCAACTTGACCAAAACACAGCTCATGGCTAGCTTTTTGGTTAAGTCACAGAATGGGGGAAAAGGAGAGAGAGAGAGAGTGATAGAAAGGCAGAGAGAATCATTCTCAAACACCTGCTGCTAAGAATTTCCTCAATAGCAGGCTGGCAGTTCACTAGCCCTTCACAATTTGTTGCAAGTATCTAAACTAGAATGTTTGTTTAGTATCTTTTACACTGTGTTGCATTGTTGCTGCTGTTGTTGTTGTTGTTGGCTGTGAGCTGTCTTTCATCGGAACGTACTTGGACTCGAACTCGGACACGGCAGTCGGGGAAACTGTTGTCTAGCCATTCGTTTGTGCATGCTTTGCATGCTACTCGGCTAACACAAACAGAGTGTGCCACAAACACACACACACACACACATACACTTCATATGTATGTTGGCTAGTAGGGAGGGGGGCGGGTGTTTCAGTGGTTTGCTGTTTGTTGTATGACATATAAAAGTCAACTTGAATGCGCTGTGTAAATTTAGCCACCCGACATACATACATGTACATATATATACACTTGCCTGGCATTGCATTTTCCGAGCTCACTGTAAGCGCGCTACGAGTGTGTGTGTGCGAGTGTGTATCTCATACACTGTTGCAACTTTAAGTAGTTGTGCGTGTATATATGTATCTGTGTGCCAAGGAAATGGTTGCATTTGAAAGGAATTTGCCTTTACAAGATTTTACTCTTTGCAATTTACACGCGCTGCGTACTTTTCCTTATATACAAGCACACATACAAACATACATTCATAATACTATACAAGTCTAAATATATATGCACATTCTGTATCTTTGTATACAGTATATGTTTCATGTATTGTATGCATTTGGCTTTTGTAAATGTTGCTTTCTTATTACATGGCATTATATCGTGTTTTCGTATAGTGTAGCTAGTCTTCTTCTTCTTCTAGTTGTTGTCGTGTTTGTTGTTGTTGCTGATGCTGACGTTGCTGTTCCACAGGATGTTGCTCTGAAAACAGGAAGTCATCTCTAGCAGCTGCAAAATAAAAACTGATTTATTATATGTATATGCTCAGGCTTTTTTGCACTTAATTAGCTAAAGAACTTGTAATTAAAAAGCCTGCTACTGGGTTCTGATTCAGAGATTACAAATTTAAGTTTAAAATGGTTTAAGTAGGAACCTTGCTCAATATAAGTTTTGAATGTCTCCCACTAGTGATCAAAAATACACCGAAAAAATCGCTCAGTCAATTTTCAAGTAATTAAATCGAGTTTCATAAATTTATCTGTACAAAAAACTCGATTCACAAGTTGGATTTACATCACACATTTTCATACTTCTTTTCCACACTTTCAAAAGCTTCATACATTTTTATTTTTAAGTTGTTTGGGTTTAGTTCAATGGTTAGAATCGATACTTATGTAAGAATTTAAGCTGCATTTCTGTTGCAACAAGGTTTTTTAAAGCTAGTTACCTAATTGGAACTATTCAGAATCGTTTTTTAGTTGTTAACAAACATCAAACATCAAACGCTCATTGGAATTTTTTTTTTTCATTTCTCTTTCCCAATTTGTTTGATTTCACCTGTGGTCGGCCTTTTTATCATTGGTACTGCTTCATTTTACACCGATTGGTATCAAAAGCTGCTTTCTTCGTGTAATCAAAATCTGTTTATCATCCATCCATTGACTGAGAATCATTTCATTTGGTTGCTTCATTTGTTCAACAGCAGCATCATTCAAAAATCCCTCAAAAGTGCTGACCATAAAACTGAGCCCAGACCAGACACTGAACAGAGAGACTCTCAGTTGGCCCCAAGGGAACACACACACACACCCACACACATACATTCACATATTTACATTTACACTCACTCGCAGAGAGACAGAATGAACAGAGTTCACATGCTATCCACTCAAATGCCATTGCTGCCGTTGGCATTCAGTGTTGCTTTCTGCGTATGGTTCAAGTGTTTGCATTTTACAACCACACACACACACACACACACACACAAGTGCGTGTAAATGTGTGAGTGTGTGTGTGTAGGTTTTGTATTTGTACGTTGGCATTTTGTAGCTCGAGTTCTCTAGCACCAGCTTAAGTGAAATGTAGCTGACCTAAGCTACAAAATAAACACAAATGCAATGCACACACATACAGCAGACACACACACACACACTTACAGTCAGCACACACACAATTGAATTGAACACAGAGAGAGAGAGGACTGCACACGTAGGCAAGTTAAAGGACAATGATGAACGCAAATGTCACTGCACATGACACATAAAAGAAAGAGAACATAAACAATGCATTAGACAGAGCTAGCAAGAGAAGGAAGGACAGAGAGAGAGCATACATTTTTTTAGTTCACTTGCATGTATGAGTGTGTGAATGTGTGTTTGTGATTGCCAAGGTCATCCATTTATACTAATCATTTCATGCTGTCGTCTTTTCTTTGTACTAATCCAATTTGCAATCTGCCTCCCAACTTTTATCCCTCAGGCAAATAAGCAATAAATAAAGCAATAAAAACGAGCTAAGTGTGAGTAAAAGAGGCAGACAACAACAACAACAACAACAACAATAAACAAGAAGAAGAAGATCATCAGCAACTCTTTCTCAAAATAATCATAAAAGGAAAATTCAAGTGCAACTGTATGCAGCGTTTATTTGGAAAAGACGAAAAGCTACTAAAAGCCTGAAACAGGTAAAGAGAGACAAAGAAGCCAAAGAGAGAGGAGAGAGCGAGACGGAGAGAGCCTGAGTGTGTTTTTTTGTTTAAGGCAAAAACAATGCTCAGTTCTCTGGACGCGTTGGCCGGCAAAATCGCGAAAGCGACGCCGGGAACGGGCGCCGTTGCGGCCAGCGCCAATGGCAATAAGCCAACAAATAATGCACATCATCCGGCCCATCAGCATCATGGGACACGCCATCATCAGCTGGACTATGATTACTCAGCCGTTGAGATTGAACCGCCCGCCGAGCAATTGGCCAACTCGCCGCGCAACGAGCGCGAAAGATTGCAGCAGGCGCAACACGCGTATGAGCAGCAGGCACAGGCTGAATTGGAATTCGGTTTGGCCGATGTGGATACCAAGAGCTGTTTAACACTGTTGAGTCATCGGCGTAGCAGTAATAATATGCATACGCTCAATCACTTAACGGGGCAAACGGGCAAGGCGAGTAATGGACATGCGACAACGCGACATCAACAGCATTATCATCATCCTTATCAGCGTCCATTGCGGCCAGTTTCACCTGTGGTGCAGCAACAACAACAGCAACAAAGTCAGGTACAACAACAACAACAACAACCACCGCAATCACAACCGCAACAGCAATCGCCATATCAACAGCAGCTATCACATTTAGCCGCGCTGCAGGATCATCATCAGGAACTGCTGCAATCACAGCAGGAATTGTTCCACAAGCAGCTGATCAACATGCAGCAACAACAACAACAGGAACGTGAACGCCAATCTTCAGTTAATTTTAATGATAGCTGCAACAGTGACCACGACTCACAGCAAGAGTACAAAATTTGCCTGAGGGATAGGTGAGTGTGTGACACGCCCACAGCCTTAAAAAACAACCAACAACAATAAATAAACCAAAAATTAAACACAATTATCATGAAATATGCATGCCATGTTCCACCAACAACAACCTGACTAATTAGCACTTTAGCTTATACTTTAATCCCATAATTAGCCACATTTTCACTAAGTATTTTCCCTTTTGTTTTTCGCTGTTTTGTTTTCAGTTTTTACATATCGCCGACATCGCATGTTTGCATGTACTTCACAAAAAACACAACACTGTAGAAATTATTTTAAAAATAAACTTTATTCATTAACTAAAATCAACAAGCAGCCAACCAAATTGAATAAAAGCTCCCTGTTAATGGTCATACAGTGAAAATGCATTAAAATACATATATCATCAGAAGAGTTGCAAGTTTCAGGTTGGTTCTTGTAATGTATCAGGTGTGAACTGATTTCTCTCGCAAGAGACAACAGACAACAGTTCAAATACATTTGCACATCTCTCTTTTTTTTGGAATAAATCATGTTAAAATGAACAAAAATTTCGACTTGTAAAGTTGCTTGGTCAAAGGTGTGAACAACTTCAAACTTTTATGCCTCAGCCATAACTGAATTTAATTATTGTTTTATACACTATTATTATCATTAGTTTTCTTAACAAAGTGTTGCATAAATCAATTACCCCTTGACCATTTAAAATTTTTGCTACATACATACTTTATTTTGAGTGTAAAATACTGTTGTTTAATTGGATATGTACGTGTATATTAATAAACTAATATATGCTCTGCACACATTTGCAGCATATTCGAACAGATCTTGCCAGACAAGTCATATTAACTGCATCAATCTGCATTTTATCTACAGAGCATAAATAATGATGCATTAATCTGCGTTAATTACAAATTAAATATGAAACTTGCTTCCAAACACTTGTTGAACACATTGTTTGATTAAATGTACCCATTCAGAGCACATTAATTTCAGCAGGTGCTTGAGAGCATACGAATCATTTTGTAACTCTGTCATGTTATGTCTACCAAAAAGTAAACACGTCAAGTAAAGAAAAACACAAAAGAGTCGGAGAAAACAAGGTATTTTTTTTTTTTTTTTTTTTTCGTAAAAAATTTGTATATTTTATTTAAACAGGTTTTCTGCTACCTTTAGTGGCAACTTAATCTAGTTTTACATTTAAGGGAAGGAACAATTAATCACAGGTGAACATATGTACATATATAGAAGAAAACAAGGTAAAAACGAATTTTGACGCCCAAAAACGACGCCTGAAAGCATGCAACACAATTTTGTGTGTGACTCCAAACAGTTGTAATTTGTTGTTGGCTTTGTGGGCTGCTCAAAGTAGCAGTAGCAAGCAAAAATGTCACAGCAACAACAAGAACAACCATAAGAATGACTACAACAACAATAAAGCCAAGCACCTTGACAACAATAAGAACAACACACAGAAATTGACGTGACAAATTGCTGCTGGGCGATGTTGTAACAACGTCTTAAGCAATGAAGTTGGAAAATAGGAAATAAAGGAAAAAGGGAAAGAGAGAGAGAAAGAGCCGCAAGACACGCACACACCCACTCAGACACACATACACACACACACACAAGTACATGTGACATTTAACTTTATTATACATGCGCATTTTAGTGCCAGAGAGTCTTAACTAATTTAATGTATAATATCATTTGACATATTGTTTTCATGTTTCACTTTGATTTGTTGCCCAGTAACAAGGCCCTTTGACTTTATGATTATTATTCCTTTTTCCGACTGAATTGCCTTGTGGCCTTTTCTTTCACACATGCTAATATAAGGCGCCGCTTTGACAGTTGTTTGCACTTAAATAATTACACTGAAAGCATAATGAACTGTGGATATTTTTGAACGAAAATACGAATATAGGACAGATTCAAAGATTTCTGGGTCTAAATTTTCCTGAAGAAGTATTCCTTGTTTTCAGCTAAAAGCTTTCGAGCAGGAAAGTAAATTGACATCAGGAACTTTATTGAATTATTGCTTATTTAGTAAGATTTATACTAAGAATCGTTGTTTCATTCGTCATGAAAATATCTGAAGTTTACGTAGACCTGAAAAATTTGTCTCATTTTAAAACCTAACCAATAAGTTAAGCAGAAAGTTCTTAAGCGAAGTAGAGTAGCAGATAGTCCTTTTATTGCCTTGCCTATCCCTTTTTTACTTGAATTAAATTTAAATGCAACTTTAATTTCCATTTCTCCCAGTGAACTGCACCTTTGACTGAGCTATTTTTAAAAACATTGTTGAAACGCAAAACTTGACGTTTATTTTTATTATTGTATGATAAAAATTGCTCAAGTGTGCACACAACAGGCATATGCATATGACATTTTATGTTTATTATTTTTACAATTTGCTGTTGCTGTTGACATTTGCGTGTTTTAAGCTTTTTCCCCTTGCCCCTTTTCCTGCCCCTGCTCCTTGGAGAACATTTCCAGCTAACCGTTCATTGACTTTAAAGCGCGTGTCGTAATGCAATTAGCCTTAAAAGTCTGCGCACGGGTAATCGAAATCAGTGAGAAACGAGGGATTTGCATGTGCTGGGGCATCAGCCAATTAGTTATAGAAAGAGACGGGTAGACGAAGACTGAGACAGGAAAAAGTGCAAATAGATGAGCAGGCTAAATTACATATAATGATAGAGACAGGGAGAGAGAGAGAGGAAAAAGAGTTGCGACTATCTATAATAATTACGTAAATTTTCCATTTGCTTTGCGCTTTGCATGCAGCAGAACAAAACAAAATGGCCAGTCCCCGGCCCCTTGGGAGAATTGCACTGAAAGTGAAAACTGAGCGACAAAAGCGCCTTCAAATAAACAGCATTACACACACACAAATACAGGTACACGGACACACACAAATACTTTGGGAGTAAACAAAAGCTGGATGGTTTTTCATTTATTAAAGTGGCTACGCAGGGAGAAAACAACTGACAGAAAGGCAGGCCAAACAGAGTCGGGAGAAAGGCACTCGGACACGTATGTGTGAGCGAGCAAACATTGAAAGCCACGGCAGAAGGAGATACAGAATGAGAGTGTGTGTGTGTGTGACAGGAAGTGAGTGCAAAAGTCGTCTAAAAAGTTAGGCAGCGGCAGGCCTGTGATTTAATACTCTAACATAGCTCAGTTGATGATTTGGTTGATAAATAAAAAATAGATAGATAAAAAAATAATCAAACAACAGTTATAAACGTGGTTGTATTATGATTTAGTCTTTACTTAATAAATAAAATACACGGGATTCTGAGATATACAGGCCTGTTCCGGTTTTCACTTTCGGCAAGATTTTGCGAAAGTGAATTTCCCTCACTTGTTCCGGTTTTCACTTTCGGCAAGATTTTGCGAATTGAATTCACGTGACATTGAGCAAGTGAGTTTGAATTCGGAAGGGTTAAATCGATGATTTTGGCATGCTTAGCATAAAATTAAAGTGAAAATAAAATATTTATAAGATACTTCAATGTTTTGGGAATATTACTACATTATCAGATAAAAAAAAATATTTTATTTGATTTCTAAATAATTTTTATTTCATCACACCCCAAAATCGATAAGACTCTAACCTAACATTTTTGTCGGATTTGCTCGACCTGTTCTGGTTTCCGCAAATATTTGTGAAAATGAATGGCAACTTTATTAGGGCTGCCCTTGTATATGAAGAAAGTAGTAAATACTTTGGTACATATTTTAAACCACAATTTAAGTGTTTTTGTGTATTGCGTAAAATAAAGAATTAAATTTCTTGTTTTTTAAATGCAAGTTTGGACAAAACTGTTTGCAATTTAATGCAAAAAAGAACTGATTATTTATGTAAACAAACACTGTGCAACAATTGACAACTCTGCAAAAAGACATTTCCAGCACTGAAATCAACCCGCGCTTTCAAAAATACATAAGTTATAACAAAAGTAGGTTTTACCTTTGAAAAATGTTTCGACTTATGATTAAATAAATATTCGATGAATAAATAACATAATTAATAATTATTTTAACAGGCGAAAATTCTTTTGACGCAAATGTCTGATTCGCTTAGAACATTTTCCAGCACTGTTCTACAAAAAATTGCTCAACACAATGTGGAAGGGAAATTCGGAGGGTAATTCGTAGGAAATGTAAAGGAATTTTAAGGGAAATTCGGTCAAATCTTGCGGATTGAAATTCGCAAAAAACAAGTGAAAACCGGAACAGGCCTGATAATAAATCCAATGCGGTGTAAAAAGTTCTGTAATTCCCGAGTTTCTTTAATCAAATTCTTGATTAAAGTACGTATTTTCAATTCCTCCTCGCATACATTTTGACTATCAAGGCTTTTTAATAATTTTTTCAGTGAAACCAACTATCTTAAGCTTTTTGTTTTTGTGCCAGTTTTAATGCTGAGTGGTAGCCCAAGAGCTGACTTAAAAGCTAATGTACTCGACTCTTCATAGAGTATTGCTTAGACACGGGCTGGCATATGAAGCTATTCGCGCCTTCTCTATATAAAATTCTACCTTTAGACCACGCGAGTGTTGGCTTTGGCTTGGCATAGTCTATTATGCATGCTAAAGTAACAAAAGCAACAACAACAACAACGAGAGCAAAAACAACAACTCTGTAGCACACACTCTGGTTGTTGTTTTCGAAATGGCAACAGCAGCTCCGTTTCATTTGAATTGCTGCAACCTTGCGCTTTAAGTTGTTGTTCTAGTCTTTGACCCCTGATCCCTGGCTAGCTAAATTAGCTGCACAGCAGCAGCTCTGACACCTCCTAAGACCTTGGGCAATGCCCGGCAGATATTTTCTAAAATAACCCACTAAGCGCTGGGTGTTTTTTCAGTGAAATCAAAATATGCTCCATTTTTCGTCTCTCTTTTTGTCTTTTGGCTGACATTTGCATAACCACTCACTGCTGCAGCTGTATTAGTTAAATTTATATGTATATAGTATATAATATGTACATATGCATTGTGTGTGTGTGTGTGTGTGTGTATAAATCCTTCACCTTTATTATTTTATGAAAATTTTATATGCATAAATGTTGAATTTTTGGCATTTGTGTGTTTATGAGGGTGGTATCCGTAGAGGGAGGGAGGCGGTGGTGTGTATGAGGGTGTCTCTGGCATATCTATTTGGCATACGGTTTCATTGTTCATGCTATTTGGCAAAATTTGTTATTTAAATGAAAAGAAGTTGCATATAAATTATATGCATATGGCATTTGGGTGCATGATGTTTTGACGTATACGTGATATTTGACTATGCGCGTTCCCCCCGGCCCGTTTCCCTCCCCTTTCCCAGTTAAGCAAATATTTGAGCATGCATGGTAGAAATCTTGTTTTGTCGTTTTGAAATATGAGTGAAATAAACAATATTATTAGGGATCTAAAGATTTAGTTTAAGTTATGTTAGTTAAATTTCTTTCGATTCGCATAAAATACTTCGATAGTTTATTTTTATTTTAATCTTAGAACTAGTGTCGTTATTCTATAATCGATTTTTCTACAGTAACTTTGAAACAGCAGAAACAGCTATGAAAAATAAAAATTGCATGATAAACAAAACAGACCGCAACATAAATAAAAGCGAAAACAAATAATGCTTACAAAGTGCCGAAAATCTACGAAAATACAAAAACAAAATGGAGTAAAAAGAAAAGGAAAATTTTCCAGCTAGAAACGATGGCGCTGACGACGCCACAAAAACCAAAAAACTAGCAAAGTTCATTTCCACACCAAAATCAATGAACCAAACGGCGGCAAGCAGACACACACACATATACATACATACATACATACATACATACATACATACAGACGCATACCGAGACACAGACAGGACACAGCTTGTTGGGGTGGGTCTAGGTCTAGGGAGGTGGAAAGGAATGATTTTGGTTTGAAAATGGGTAACAGCTTTGCAGCTTTTGTTTTGCCATTGTGGCGTACGTTGGGTCGGCATCGGTTCGTTTGGTTTGAATATAAGGAGGGAGAATGTATCCCCCTCTCTCTCTTCTGCCCTGGAGTCAGCCAACTGTAGCCGGGGAGAGACCGCAACGCAGTTACAAAAAAAACACACACACACCCAGGGCAAACACCACCAAACACTTGCCAAAGGAGCCGAACAAAACTAACCGCAATTTTCGAGGCGCTTGCAGGCAATAGAAAAAGAAATGAGCGAAAAAAAAAGTCTGGTAAACTATGAGTAGGGTATGTAGGGGAGAAGACGGGTGGGGAGTTAAAAAAACTAACGGCGTCGGGGCTGCTGTTGCTTATTTTATTAATGCTCTCCACATTGCTGCTTTCACTTTTTGTGCAAACATTTTTTTATTGCCATATATAAACATTTATATTTTAGTTTATTTTATTTACTTTATGCGGCCGGAGGGGCAACAAATACAGTGGCCAACTGTTGGGTGCCGCATTGAAATACCCTAGCATTCAAAGCAAAGCCTGGAGCATATTTTAAAATGTTGAAAAGAAATTACATTTCTGAACTGAAACATTTATTTTATATATAAAAACCCTGGCTTAAGTAGCAATTAAATTATCAAATTTTTGGGAATAATTTGTTAAATAAGTATTTTACATAATTTGTAGTACACACATATTTCTTAAGTTGTATAAGAGTATAAAGGGTATTTCTTTAGCGCATCTAGATTTTACATTACAAACAAAACGGTTTTTAAATTTTCAATTTTATGCAGGGTATCTCTTTGGCACATCATTACACTCACTCAAGTGCCTTTATTATATACATACTGTATTTTATTTTATTTGCTAACCAAAAACCACAGTCGGCAACAACTCTTATCGGCTGCTCTTTGGCTTTTCATTCACTAATTTTGGGTCTTGTACTGTGGAAACAACTCGACACAGGATGGTTTAGTTATTGGTTTCTCTCTCTTCGCACACTCGAGGGCATATCGATGGGGAAAAAAACTTTGCAGACCGCTGTGAGGGTTTCAACTGAAGAGTGTACGTGTACGTGTACGTGTATGTGATTAATACTTCTGGTCAGGCATTAAACACAAACTCTCGGGCTGTGTTTCATTTGAAGAGTCGCCCCGTTCACAATTTTCGGTGCATGTGCGCTTTCATTTTATTTCTGTGAACCTTAAGGACACTTGAATAATGATGGAACAGACCGAGTGGCTTCCCTCCGCACCCCGCACCCTTCACCTCGCCCTCGTCTCGACTGCCGCAAATTTGCGGCGCATTCTCGGCCCTGTTTGAAGCTCCATTGCAAAAGTGCTGACATGTTATTTGTGCAGTTAACGAGCTGAGTTATTTTGCGGGCACAAACCGCACTTGAAAAACGGGCAGCAAAAAATTGAGAGAGAACAGAAAAAAAAAACAAGAATATATATATAAAAGCGAACGAACATAAAAGGCAGCTTTGGGGGGGAAAACTCTGCTGCTCTTCAAACTCATGGCCATTGATTTTCACTTTTCTGCTTAACAAATTAAATGTGTTTTATTGAATGGGTTTTTCGGACCCAACGACTTTCTATACGAGCTTGTTGTTTGTTTATGCGATTGCCGCTCATTAAAATCGAATTGCAATATATTCGATTCCCCCTTTTCACCTATTTTATAGATTTCAAATTAACATTTGCACACGTTTTCGGTTTTGTTTATTTGTTGCCAGTGCATAATTTAGTGTGTGGCTTCCGATTTGCTACTCAATTAGCTTTGCGCACATTTTATGTTAATCCTCTGTTACATTGTATGCTTAAGAGATATAATTTAAATAATTTTAAAGTAATTTAAAGTGCTTGCAGTTCCAAAAGAACGACATTATTTTGTTTTTAGCATTTTCACTGTCAAATGTCAAAACGTATCAGACAACAACTTTTTACTGTCTGTTTTATGCTGAACCAATCTCATGTCGTCATAGTCCTCACCTTGTCAACATTTTCATAAATTAAAACGACGCTTCAACGCCACAAAAAAGGGAAAACGAGATACGAAGGCACGACTTTAATATACTCAGCAATACAGTTGACAATATATAATTTATTATACATTTTATTTATTTATTGTAAAGCTAAAAGCAGCCAAGATAATATAAATTTAAGTTAAAAATTAATAATAATTAATAACAATATTAGTTAAAGCAATTAAAAAAAAAAAAAATTATATATAAATGTAAATGCACTTTTATTTTTATAACTTAAGATATGTGTCCATTTTACCCATTGCTCTGAGTACAGGGTATAGGAGCACTTACTCTTCTTTGCTAAAACACACGACCATCAAAGAGTTGCAGGCATTTGCTTGTTTATTGTTTTCCTTTTTGCCAACAGACGATGACGAGCCCCAAAAAGTATGCTATACAAAAAGCGCACAAAACAATAAAACATAAAGCGCAAAACAATTGTCGAGGTCGCTGTTGTTTTTGTTGCCGCTTTTTGTTATTACCTTGGAGATTAATTAATTGCAAGGCACAAAAATATGCTACAAGTTCAGCGCCCTCTCTTCCCTCTCCCCCAATCTCGCTTATTCGTTCGCTTTGCCAGTCATTTCCGGTCTCCTGCCCCCGCCTGTATTTATGACTACAGAAAAATAAAAAAATAAACAACAACAACAACAGCAGCAACAAGATGATAATTTTCAGGCTCGTTTCGGTGTGCCCTCCTGCTTTTGTTTATGGCTTTTTCTTTTATAAAGTGGAAAATTGCAGACAGCATTGTTTGTTATTTATTGCCATTTTGATATGAAACCTTTTTTACGCCCATGGGCTAGAAGGAAATCAACCCCGGCCAATGTAATGCTTTATTCTCGTTCCACCCAAATCTAGACAACTTTATGGATGTTTCCTCCTCAGTGTTTGTGGGTGTGTGTGTGTGTGTGCCTATATTTGGCCTGTCATAAAAGGAACAACTAATGATTTGTTTTTGCCAGGCTTCATCAATATCAAGTGGCTGACAATGACAGACCTTAGAACATGAACATGTCTGAACTCGACTTGTCTTTGCCCAGACATTAGCATTAATGATTAACATAAAACTGTGCTGCATTTACATTGATTGGTTTTGTTGCTCTATATTTATTGTTTAACCTTTGTTTGTAAATGTGCAAATTATGTTTGCTAACCTAAGTTAATTTAGTTCTCTAGTGTTAATGGTTATCATATTTCGATAATTGGGACAAAATATTTGAAATAAAGTAATATTTTTAAAAACTCGCTATTTCTATTGACAGTACTGGAATTTTCTATAACTAGGAATTTGAAATATCAATTGATCAATCAGTTGTTGCAATTCATTCTAATAGTATTTTTTTTTTGTATATATTTTCCAATCCCCATTAGAAGTGTTTTTTTCAGCAGAACATTATTCGAATCCTCCTACTTTGCTAACTTAATCAGTGTTGTAAAACGTTCATCATCCCTCACGTTTAGCCTGTCAACCCTTCTTAGCATTGAAATCAATTTGACAAAAGCCACATAAATTTAAATAAATTGCGGACACATAAATTTAGACATGAACTTAGAGCAAAAAAAAAAGCGCAACGACTGGGGAAAAGGAAGTTGTATAAACCAAAACACAAATAAACTTACAGGCGACGACTCAACTAACAAAACAAACAAAAACGGCAACAACAAGACGAGCAAAAAAGGGTAAACGAGAAACTAAAATGGATCCTGTTTCGGCAGAGTCCTTGTAATCTGCTCAGAGAGAGAGAGAGAGGACTGTGGTTGGTCGCAACGTAAACGAAAATCCAGTTGCTTAGAGAGGAGCTGCCACTGTTTTCACCTCAACTCAACTCACACACACTGACCGTTCAGATAACTAACGAAAATAGAAACAACAAATACAATTTAAGCTGAGAAAATCAAAATGAAGCATAAACAAACAGCAGAAGAATAAGCAAAGCATTGGCTGAGTTGGAGGCAGGCAACTGCGAAAAGTAAATGGAGCCAATAATAGAAAAAAAATATATATAAGGAGATTGCCTCAGCAGGACTCAGTAAGAGAGAGAAAGAGAAAGAAAGTGAGAGATAGGGATAGAGGTGTGGCGGCGCTGAAACAAGTTGCCAGGGCAAACAGGAAAGTGTATAAATGAAAAGAAATCGAAACCGATTGCTCTACAACTGTATGAGTGTTTTGTGTGTGTTTGTGTGTGTATCTGTGGGTGAGTTGTAGGCAACACGATAAGCAGGCAGTGGTAGAAAAGGGATCCGCCCAACATGAGGCCAGCATAAATGAATGCTAAGCAGGCGTCTGTAGGAACAGGACTCAAAGCAAACCCAAAAAATAAAAATAAAAAACACCCAGAAGGAAGGACCCCAAGGGAATGTGGCTGGCGAGCCGCGTACTAGCCGGCAAAAAAGGCTTTTCATAATATTTTTAGACATTTGACTTTTGATTGAGCGCATTACACGGTCGCATCTCACTTCTCATTTTCGCAGTTTTGCTGCTTTGACTTACAATTTGACTGCCAGCAATTTATTTGAGCCTTCTCTCCCTTCCATTCTGTGCACATTTCAAATGGCAAGCTGGCTAAACATCGGTCGCTATAAAATTAGATTGTCTTGGGCTTATGGCAAAGATTTGGCTTAGGCCCTCGCACTGGATTGCCACAGCGTTTTTATTGAAAATCTTAGCCAAATATCTAAACGGCGGTGTTTTATTACCTGTTTGTGTTGTGTTCTTCATGTTTGAGAAAGCTTTCTTAGCTCTTCCTACATAATGTGGTATATTTAGCGCGTGTTTCACATTACGAGAACACAAACAGATTAGGGATAACTGTTTTTGGCTTTTGTAGTTTAACAAGACGTTGATCGAATCAGGGAACAAAAATGAGAATCAGCATTGAAATAGTTGCTGTATTCGTAAGAAGCAGGACTTGGAAGTTGAATTTATTAGAATATAATTATATAAGAATAATAATTAATTAGAATAATCATTTTTTAAACGTTTTTCTTTAATCATTGGCGTTTATTTTTAAAAACATATGTTCAGCTCAAGAAAAGAATGATTGAAACCGTTAGCTATAAATATTTTTAAAAATTCTCTCAGTTTCAGTAAAATAATTTTGAATTTCTCCAACAGATATTTCTGTCATAATTTCTTTATAGTCTGTGTAATATTTGAAGTCCTTCTCCTTTCCTTTTTTTTTACAAATATGTCTCCTTAAATAATTTAACCCTCTTGTATTAAATGTTTATTTTTAACTTCACTTTTTGCATTTACTGTGTAATAAATGCCCAAAAAGCCATAACATAATGTTAGCTTAAAGAAATTAAATCTTTTAATGCTTTCCTGACTCACAATGCCATCCCCTTTGTGTAACTCTGCGTTCTGTTGCCGTCCCCAATCACCTCCTTCCCTGCACTGTCTATACAACATCTGGCGGCTGTCTGAGCCAAAATGGAGGCAAATCAAAATTCAACTTTTGGCAAGCCGAAAAAGAAGCAGAAAAGTAAAAGTGACAGACACTCGCTAATTTTCAACTTTGCTTTATAAAATTTGTTGTTTGTGGCGATAGAATAAGAGTGTTCCAGAGAGAGAGAGAGGGGAAGCGAGTTCGGAGGAAGACTTTAAAATGTGTTTGCCTGTTTTTATTTATTTTATATTACGACGTCGACTTTGACGCTCTCTCGCTGGCTTGACTTCCTTCCGTTTAGCTCATTAAACACACAGCTGAAGAAGATGAAAAAAATAAATAATAAAGAAAAGAGAGGTACAACTTTTGCTCCATGCGCTGTCCGTGCTCCTGACTGACTGTCTGACTGTCTGACTGTCTGACTGTCTGTCTGTCTGTGCCAGACATAACTCTCTGGCAGTGTCTTTGGCATTTGTTCTGCCTTTCATTGCCCTTCAGCGAATTGTGAAATGTGCTACAGAATGGTCGCGTTGAAGGCACTCCAGGGAGTTTCCGTAATCCCCCCTTTTGCCGTTTTTTACCCTCGCACACACACACACACACACACACCCCATATTTATATGTCGTGTTTATGCCGTGGCTGCATAATTTTATTTGTTTGCTTAAAAAAGAATTAAAAGCGGTTTTTCTTATTTGGAGGGTGCCTTTTCTTTTTCTTCAATCCGCCAAATCGCTTTTATGTGCCTTTGCTCGGCAATTTACGCTCATTGCGCATACGCAGAGTTTGCCGGTTGGCATTTCGTGTAAATTTGAGGTTTTTGGGCAATTGTAGAAATTACGATTCTTTTTTATGCTGTTAATGCTCGCACATAAAAAGCCAACTTGTGGTTTAATTTGCGTGTTTGGGTTAAACATTTATTTCATATTTTTTATATTTATAAGTATATATTTTATTTAAGTTAGGTCTCAACTTGCCTTCAACTACGAGTACTTGTGTAAAGTTTACTAAGCTGATCAAGAGCACACAGAGCTGACAGTTGCACAAAGAACTCAAGTGAATTTGCCCATTGGCTCGCTGGCCTTTTGCTTGCATTTCTTCCTTTTTTCACATCAACATCCACTGTTGTGCTGTTTACCTGTCCATGCTCATTGGCCACTTAAAGACAAAGGCTGTAGATGTTGTTGCCAGTTACCAGTTGCCAATCGACGGTGCAACGAAGCGGCAAATGCAACACCACGACACGACAGCAGCAGCAGCAGCAACAACAACAACAACGGCTACAGCAGCAACAATAACACGACGTTCAGACTTTAACACAGTGGATATCATTTCCGGGCAAATGAGTTTTGCAAGATGAAGGAGTGAGACAGGCACAGACTGATAGAGAGAGAAAGAACAGGCTGCAACATAACGTTTTGCTTCTCAACTCTGCCTGCTGTCAGTTTCTGCTACACGCACAGAAGTATGCTATACTTTTTCAACTGCTCACAGACTTGCAGCTCGCACACACATAAATACATACTATACACTAATGGCTAAACAAATAATGACACTTGACTTTAAATTCAAAGTTGTAAATTTAATAAAGTTTATTTATTATTTATTTATTTATTCTTATTGCAGAATTCTAAAAAATTCCAAAGCACAAAACTAAATAAATAAAATACGTTCAGTTTTTAGTTCAGTTTAATTACATTTATTTAAATTTCAAACCAAATGATTCTTCTGTACCTAATAATTTTACCATGAGTGTGCTTACAGATGTATAGCATTTAAAACGAATTGCATTCGAAATTTCATGCCTAGACGCTGACAGGCTTCGTCTGGGCCACTGACATGACGACGCCACCGTCTGAGGCAAAAGTGGCAGCTAAAGTATCGTTAGCAACATTTGTGGCAGCCAAAGCAACATCGAATGTTGCAGCTAATAAACAGAGCGAGAGGGAGAGTGTAAGGTCCTCAGTCCGTCTGTCAGTCAGTCAGCCAGTCAATCAAATGGCAAGCAATCAACGAGTCATTCTAACAGTTTGCCTGTCAACTTGTCCTTTTCGAAAGCTCCCTATGAATTAGCGACTGCTTGCATATTTGGGGCCAAAAACGGGGGCGTGGCCAGCTGAAGTGCTGCAACACGTCGGCAACGTCAACACCTTGCCGACCAGAAACCAAAGTTTTATTTTTGGCAAGGTTGAAGCTTAAGATACCCTAGAAAGTGTTTCAATGGGTGGGGTATTTTACCGACACATATTTGTTTGAATTTAACAAATATTTTGAAATAATAATGCTGGCAGCCAGTTAAATTTAATCTCCAGCACTCAAAAAATTAATTTACGTTATTTTTAAAATGTAGTTAAACATGTTGCTCAACAAATTTTGCTTACCTATAGATACCCTACGAAAATTATACTTAACAAAGCAATTTTATTGGGTCAACAAATTAATTGATATTTTTTTTTAATAAATAGCACAAGATGCTGCCAACATCCTGTGCCTGCTTAACAAATTTCCTCACTTAACTGCAAATTTGGCACCAGCCCCACAACAACAACAACAACAACTGAATGAATGGGCTGCCAGTGTTGTGTAGTGCTTCGTAGATAGGCACACGAAACATTGTTGTTCTGGTAATTGTTGTTGTAAGCAATTTCCGTTGCAGCATTTTAGTCGAGCATTTTCTCCCCTCTCAACCTCTGTCTGTCCGCCGTCTGTCTGTCTACCTCTCTCTCAACCCGGCTTTAACCGAAAACTGGGCTAATTGGCTTGGAGTTTGTGCATTTTTAATTGAAAATCAATAAGGCTGAAGTGCCGCTGCAGCTGTGTGTCTGACTATGTCTGTGTGTGTTTGAGTTTGTGTGTGTGTGTGTGTGTAGGCCAATGGATTTTGCTCTGCTAAACGTCGCCTTTGATATATGGGCCAAGCAGCAGGCACAGACAACTTCCAGCTACTTGTATATTGTGACCTTTTACCCCCCCTTCCCCGTCTGCTTCTCCAATAACTGCTGTCAAAAATTGCAGTTAATAGTCGTGTACAAAATCTATTGCCTACTTTTTGGGGCTGGCCTTGCAAGCAATTTACAGCTTAAACCATTTAAAGCGCAACTCTGCCTGCAGCAAAAAGAAAAAAAAAAAACTTCTTAAACAGTTGTCAAAAATCAAAGTGAACTTTTAATAGTTTTGTTGCAAAAATAAAGACAGGTAAAAACGCTTGCAGCATTTTCAACACTTTTAGCCAAGCTCAAAGAATGTTTTAATTAAATCAAAAAAGTCAGTTCTCTGTCTCTCTTTCTCTCTCCCACACTCTCTCTTGCCTTCAACCCTTTGAAGTTGGTGTTCTCGTCCCACGTGAAAACTTTGCTCAAAAATTCATTAAAAATGTAATTTTCGCTCAACAAGTTTAAAATATGCAGCTGATAGGAAGTCAAGCAGCGAGCCGGATGATATACTGACTAAATGAAAGCACGTGACTGGCTGGAGAATGCACTTTGCTAATAAGCACCTTTCTTCTGCTATTCTTTCTTTGCTTTCGGTCTTCTCTTCTTTTTTTTTCTTTTTTTGGGTATATAAGGGTTCAGAGTTTTACCAATTCCCAAAGTTTTAGCCACGTATCGTTGCCGTTGTGTCCCTGCGAAAATATTTGCCAGCAGAGGCACAAGCACTTTCTGAGGGATTTCTTGCTATATAAGGGGTTAAAGTTTGGGCCAGGCTACGGCTTTGCCACAAGTTATTTTATTTTTTTTTATTTTTAAATTTCTGTGCCAATGTATGCCAAGAGTTTGCTTGTTTCTCTCACCTGTTCTCCTGCCTTTCCCTGTGGTTGGCTGAAGCGTAGGGACAAGCATCGCTGCACAGCAAAGTGTTGTTGTACCCTGTAGATGAGCATATAATTACCACTAGAAATCGAGTGAGAAATATGCTTTATATCTTTTAAATTTAATAACTTAAAATGAAAACTAAAATTTCATTTTACTTCTTTAATTTATAAAGATTAGCTCCGTTTATATAAAAAAAAATAAATAAATAAAAATACGCTTAAACAGCAAAAACTAGACGACTAAAATTTGTAATTGCTTATCAAAAAATAAAATTTTTTAAAAGATTTTATTTAAGCACTAACCAAATTAAACCATTAGCATAATCTGACATGATATGATATAAGTATTATTTATAATTGTCGTCTTTACTTGAGCTTAATTATTATCTAGGGTAACTCATTATCGAGTAGCCGCTAACACAAAAGTATCTTCTATCCATTGTGGTTGTTGTTGTTGCTGTGCATCGAGGCATGCACACGGTTTACATTAGTCTAAGTAGCACATACATACTCCTCCCCTGCATAACGCCCCGAGCAACCCCAGAGCAAACTTTAACCTCTAGCGCCTACCTATGGGGGATATGGCAACTCTGAAGCTCGAGTTGTGAGTTGCTGTGCGTGTGTTTATCTCTGTGTGCGAGTGTGTTTGTGTGCTTTTAGCATAACGCGTTGATAAGCTGAAAAGGCTAAGGGGTTGCCACACATGCATGAGCTGATATTTTAGTTATACACATAAAAAAGCCAACGCAAATTTTTATAAAAAATAACAGAAAAAATGAACTGTCTAAAAAGCCAAAACAAACGCTGATAAGCGACCACCTCGACTCTCTCGCTTGGCCTCTGCCCAAAAACGTTCACTTAACATATTATATTCGGGGTTGCCGTTGTTACTAACCACCCTACGCTGTAGCTACACCCTACCTGCTTTCCACACACACACACACACACACATTCACATCCGAAAAAGGGGTGTTTGTCTATAAAAATTTATGTCTAACCGGGCAAATGCCGCAGCTCTTGGTTTAATGGTGTGAATTATATTAAGCGACGTTCTGTGTGTGTGTGTGTGAGTGTATGTGTGTGTGTGTATGTGTGTATGTGTATGTTTACCGAGACAGCTGTGTTCTGGGGGCGTGGTTGTGGTTGGGGGCGGCGTAAACTGAAATCCGCTTGATGTGAATGCGACACCCCACATATTGGCTCGTCTCTGAGTATGTGTGTGTGTGTGAGTGTGTGTATGTGTGTGCTGATGTCTGTGTGTGTGTGCGTCGCTGATTTGTTTTTATCGCAGCTCCCGAGAGGCATCAATTATGCTGCTCGGCTTGTTGTTCTTGTTGTTGCCGCTGCAGCAGCGTTTAATGGAAAATAACAACTCCACTTAGTTCCTTTCACGAGGGTCCTTAAAGTCCTCCCAGATAGGAAAAGTTCCACAGGAAGCGACTTTAAAACTGACTTACAGTTTTTAAGCTATTTTTAAATCAAGAGTTTTTATTATAAAACATGTGGAAAACGTTACTAATCCAAAAATTTTAGTCCACAGAAAAACAAATCTTTGGAAAATATTTTTTAGCTCTGTTTTTAGTATTTTTTTCAATACGATTTTCATAATTTTGTTAAGTATCTTTTAAATTTACAGCTTCTGTGAGGAAAACTTATATCTGTAATTGTAATATTTTTATTTTACAATCCAAAATGAGGTCTTTCTGTTAGTAAGCAACTTACTTTGGTCCGTTTGAATCTTCTGTAGCCACAATCTTCTCGCATTAACCCAGTTTCCTTTTGTTGAACACACCTGAAACCTGAACACCTTCTACCCCAGTGGATTATCGCAGTGCTCAGCTGTTTTGCTTACTTTCAAGTTGGCCGCCACTCCCCAACCGCTATACACATCTATGTATGTATAAATGTATACATGCATATATGTATATGTATGTGTGTGTATGTGTGTGTGTGGTTTAAAAGCGAGTCAAGTGCGTGGCAAGTTTCCTAATTACGCGAGCGTGCGAGTTTTCTCTTGACATATTTTTTGTTGGTTTTTACGCCACACAAAACACATGGAAAAGGAAGATAGATAGGAGAGAGAGTGAGAGAGAGAGAAGGGAGATAAGGTGCACAGGTAGAAAGCACTTTTAGCCACACTTTATGTAATCCAAACGAACCAACCGCAAGCCATGAAATCTAACACACATATTGCAGTTGCTCTCTATTGAAATTACTTGGCCTGGTACTTATCCGTATTTGCAGTTTCTATGGCATCATTTTGCGGGGGGAAGCCCCTCTGCAACTCGCTTTAATTACATTTTACACACACACACACACACTCAAATAAACTATAGAGAATATGAAAATTATTTGAGGTTTTTTGTTGTTGTTGTTGTATTGCAGTACGGAAAAAAAAGACACAGCTCAAAAAAAAAAATAAAAAACTTTGCTTTTATATAAACCAAAATGAAAAAGAAGCCTTTTCAAATGCATTTAGGCATGGCAACCCTGTCAGTGTGCGTGTGTGTGTGTGCGCCACTCTCTCTGTCTGTGTGTGTGAGTGTGTTAACCCAAATAAACCGCATAAAGTGATAATTAAACAAGTTTTTTTAAGCCAAATGAGAAAATGAGTATTTGGGTAGCTTTTGGAAATTGCATTTTCGAATTTGAGAAATGTGAAATATTAAAAGAATTTTCATTTGCATTTAGAAATGGGAGAAAAAAATATGAAAAGAAACGATTGATATGAATAAAAAGCAAATCTTAATAGCATATTTTTTGTTTGAAAATACATAATTTTAACTAGATTAAAGTGGAAATTATGTAGAGGTGAATTTTTTCAGACTTTTCGCAAAATATATTTTATTTCTTTAGCCGAATATGTAAATCTTAATTGAAGGTGAGACTTTAATAAAGTATTTTTACATTATTTTGTTATTTAAAAAAAGTGAAAAAATATATTTAAACTTGGGCCTCTGCAGAATAATTATTACTTTAAAAATGACTGAAACTTCAAAGTCTCAGACAAATTGCTGTGCCGCATTTAAGGAGGAAATAAACATAAAAGTACGCTTTGGTAAATTGTTGTATTCAGTTTGCACTCTGCAGTGCACATAATCAACAGGCTCAAGCAATAATAACAACAAAAACAACAAGAACAACAATAAAAAAGTATAATTATAACTACACACACACTCACACACACAGAGACACATTAAAAGAGCAGCCACAACAGCAGAGAACAATTAAAACAACTGAGTTGCCATATTTGAAGTGAGCTGCCAAGAGTTGAAAGGACCATGACAAGGACTCTGACTCGGCACGACAACAACAACAACAACAACAACAACAACAGCAACGACAACGACTCATAATCATAATCATGTGCTTCCTCTAACAACAACTACGTTTTGTTAATTGTTCTCTCTGTGTGCGTGCCCCTCTGCATGTGTGTGTGTGTGTGTGTGCACTTATTTTACCATTCATTGTGGCCAGCAAATAAAGAGTAGAAAAATGCCTGCAAAGGAGCAGTGCAAGGACATGCATTTAATTTGGCCAAAATGCACTTTCTACTTGTTTTGTAATCGTAGTTCTTGTCTCCTCCCTCACTTCCTCTGTTCTTCTCTGCCCTTCTTTGTTGTTGCATGGTTTCATTTTATTGTTGCATTGCAACCACTGAAATTGCTTTTAATTGTTGCGCTCGTCATAATCATAATTTTTAATGACGATGCCAGGATTGTAGACTCTGGACCAGGTGGCCATCAATGAAACTAATTTGCAAGGTTCTTCTTTGCCACACAGTAAGCTAGAGAAAGGGAAACAGAGAGAGAGAGAGAGAGAGAGGAGAAGAAACATAGAACAGAATATTTTATCACAGCTGCAGCCTCTAAACACAGACGACAATTAAAATGACCATAAAAGTGCGCAGCAAGGATCCCCAAAAGCAGGCAACACCAACAATAACAAGTTGGCTAAAGAGAGACGGGGAAATAGTGGGGAAAAGGGAGAGCAATTGAGTATTCCTTGAACTCATTCTTGTCCCTTTACCATAAATTGTCTGTCTCTTTTATTGTTGTGCAGCACAAAATTAGGCGACGCTTTATTCTCTCTCTCTATCTCACTTGTATCTCTTTCTCTCTGTGCGTTTTGGTCTCATGTGTTTTGCGGTGCAAGAAATGTGACAATTAAAATTTTCGGGCTCTCGTCTTTTGTGGCCTGTCTTGATGTTGCTTTTGTTATTTTCTTGTTGTTGTTGTTAGCAATTGTTACATTGTTGCCTGCTTTTAGTCGTCGCATGATTCAAATGAAGTGTTTGTCAGCTTTAATTGGCTGAGTGAAAAGTTACAAAATAAATGCATTTCAAAAGTTTTTAGTAGGTTTCCCCAGAGCGTGCTGTAAAATTGTCAGTGAATGTCTAAAAAATTCCATGTTAAATATTGGTTATGTCTGTCAATGTTAAAGTTAATTGGATTGTTAAATATTTTAATATGTAAAATATTCATATTATATGGTTCTTATATCAATATTACAATAAAAAATATTTATTTAGAAGTTTTGAGTTCAATTTCAAAATGTCATTTGATCGATAGAACGCCAGAATTTTAATGATTATGAATAAATGATTATGAATTGAGAGGCAAGGACACACATTTGAGGTACTCACACTCATGCACAGTTCATTTGGTTGCCTCTTGACGAGCAGGAGTCCCAGTTCTTGACTGCCATCCATCGCATGTCATTGAATATTCAAAGAGCTGCTCGCTGCGAACTAACCCAATCAAGTGCTCATTAATTTTGCTGGGCATAAATTTCCCAACGTTCATCTGATCTGATGCTGCCACGCCAAAGTTGATGAAGGCACCGCAAAATTTGCTCATATGCAAATTAAAGGATCCCCTCCTCATGTTGAATGTTCTCCGGTTGCTGTGAACTTTTTTTTTGTGGTTGTGTGTGAATCATTTGCTGACTTTGGCATTGTTTGGTCTGAGGTGTTCCCTCTTCCCTTCTCTCTCTCTTTCTCTCACTCACTCACTCTGCCTGCCAACTCGTTGCCGCTTCATTAGATGACGGCAACGACAGGGCTGCCAAAAATGTGTTGCCTATCAACAGGCGCTCGTCCAACATTTTCAAGGATATGAGTTGTTAGTTAATGTTATGGCTGTCGCATTTCCTCCAACGACAAAGTTGCCTAATTTTTGAAATGACGAGCACAAAAATTTCCCTTCTTCTTCATTTTCTTTGCTTCCTCTTTTTTCCTTGCTTTATTCTGGTGGCAAACGCTTAAACTGTCGTTTAGTTAATGATGTAGCATGTAGTTGCTTCGGCTGCGATTGTTGAGCTGCCAACAGTTCCAATTTCTCCCTCTGCAATCTCGTCATGCCTCATCTGGCACAATTTCCACTTTCTTTGACAAAGCCCGGAAGTTGCCAGTGGCAGTTAAAGCAACAAGCAACAACAGCAACAACTTCTTTTGAGCCGCCAGCATTTTGGTTACGATTTCTTTAACTCCTCGTCTCTGACTTGCCACTGATTCATATTTTTTTTTGCTCACATCATTTTTTGTTTGCAGCTCGTTTTTTTTTTTTTTTTTTTGATTTTCAATTTTTGGCTGCCACGTGCCGCGTTTAATGTGCCGCAAGGACATGTGATAAAAATACGCCAGCAAGCAGCAAATTTAATATATGCATTCTCTTAAATTTAACACAGTCGAGTTGAATTTATAAATTGCTCTAATTTGGTTTCTTACGGCTTATAAAAGTATATTAAAAATATTATAGAACTAAATATTAAACGAATTTGGTTCTATAGTTCTTACTTTCATTTAACTTTACTTCAATTCGATGAAAAACTGATTATGAAAAGTTCAAGAAAGTCACATACCATTGTTTTTTCACCTATTTCAGCGTTTCTAATTTGCTTATTTTTTTTTTTAGCTACTTTAACCTTAAGAATACTCTTCAGGCCATGGCTAAGGACCTCTCGCACACACACACATACACAGGCAGAGACAATTCAGCAATTATGCAGCTAAGTTCTCGCTCTCATTCCGTGTCTAGACAGAAAACTTTGCCGGACTCTGTGCTGTCAGGCGGTTAGAAAGGACCTTCTGCTGCTATCACCTGTCGCATAAATAGTGCCAGATGAATTATTGAAGCCGACTGCAAAAACAACTTTAGCAGACGACGGCTCTTCCCTCCCCCCTCCCCTTCCCTCCCCTCCGCTCTTCGCTTCACTCTCAAACTAACCGCAGTTACAATTTTCCTACTCATTCTTTTTTTTTTTCGTGTTTTTTAAGATGCTTAAAAGCACCGCCGTCTGGCTGGTTGTGGATCCTTGGATCCTGAAACCTGACTCGACCAAGTCTGGGCAGCATAAAAAAGTTTTCATTTCGCTCGCTGCAAAGTAATAAAAAGCGTCGAGGCACCGTTATAATAAGCGGCAGCAACTGCGACGTCGCGACGTCGACGCCGGCAGTGCGGGGCAAAAAGCGCAACGTCGACGTTGTTTTAGTTGTTGTTGCTTCTTTTCGGGGCGCACATACATAAGTGGCACCTGTGACCAAAACCTCACAAACAACGGCAAACACACACTCAAACACACACACACAGACAAGAATTCGCACACACACACACACAGGCAAGAGCTCGCACACACACACATAGCGGCTAGTGCGCATTTTGTAGCGCGCTTTTAGGCGAAGGCATAAAAAGTGTCTGCTACAAAAGTTAGCAAGGCGTGTGTCGACTCCGCGACGCTTATAAATACCCTGTAAAGTTTAATAGAGGAGAGATACATAAGATATATCTGATATAAAATGTAAATTTTATTTCAATAGAAATACATTTTAAATTCCAAAAATTATATTCGAAAAATGTTATGGAACTACAAACTTAAATTTATTTTCGCTTTTGTAGAAACAAAATGTTTATGAAATGTGTACATATATTATAACGTCAAATAAAATTACCCAATAAAACAAGTGGCTTTAATTTATTGTTTTATATTTAACAATCACAGTTTTCATAATTTTGTACAGGGTATCTGCTTAATCTTACTCATTTGAGTGCTGCAGGCTTATGGCTCACATTTTTTCTTAAGGCTTATAAATATAGTTCGACAGCCGACGGTGTTAAGGCAAATACTCGTGTATTCCCAGCAGCAACCACAACAAATGCTGTTTATACAAACTCAAAACGAGCTGCTGCAAGCAATGAAAACAACAACAAACAAAAATAAATGAAAAAAAAAAAAAAACATTTTGCGCGTAGGCAACAAAAGTTATGAAGTTGTTGTCGGATTCAAGAGGCGTTTAAAGGCGTCTGCATGCAACACAAAAGGCACAACTACAACAACAACAATAACAACAAACACATTATTTCAGTGTAGTTTAGCTTTAGCCAACTTCACTGTTGACCTCTTCTCTTTTCTCCATTCTCTGTCGAGCAATTTGCCAGCCATTTTATTTGCGGTTGTCGCACATTTATGTGCCCCTCGTTGTTGTTGTTGTTGTTGCTGTTGCAGTCGTTGTTGCCGCAGTCTCGACCCTCTGTATTTAGTATAATCTGCTGTTGCTGCTGCGGTTCCTTTGGGTTCTTTGCTCCTCGTTGACCATTTAAGTGCAAGTCTAATTACACAGAAATTGTTCGAGTTATGTATTTTTAGTCTAAAATTGCAGCTGCTTTCTTCTCTATCATGCCTTAACCTCTGCCCCCTGCTGCTTTTTGCCTTTCGTAATTCCAGTAAATCTTACTTGATTTTTGGTTTTTATCTTCTCTTTATTATTAACTGCACTATTTTTTATTGTTAAGAGAATGACGTTTTAATTCGCATTAAACTTATAACAAATTTTCAATTTTCTTCTCTTTTCATGTTCTTTGATGCCATTTATAGGTGAGTAACACAAAAAATTTGCATTTATAGCTGATGGTTAAGTCTCTAGTTCTTTATTTTACTTATCTTTAACTTTTAAGCAAAATTGGTAAATCAAGCCTAATATAGAAATCTGAAAATCGACAGTAAATAAATCGAATAGTGAATAAATAAATTCGATATATCGTTAGGTTGTAGGATCAAGAATCAGACCAACTCTGAACCTTACAACTTTGCCAAAACTGATCCGATTTCCAAGCTGATTGTCATTTTGAACATGGTTTGTTCTTTTAATTTATTCTGCATGCAAATACAATATATTTATTATTGCTAAAAAATTCTCTAATTTAGATACTTAGCTACTTTTCCGATAGGTCTCTAACTAACATAGATTGGAGAGCAATAACAGTTGTTGTCATAGACATCTAGAGTTGCTTTCTTCCCCAACTCATCTGCTCCCTGTTCGACATGACACAGTTTCTGCTTTCACTTGCACATTTTCGATATAGAACCGAAGGCAATCTTGACAATCCTGGCAGCCACTTGTGTTGTCCCATCTCCTCCTCATTCCCGCTTGTCTCGTATAAAAAAGAAAGTGCCATGTCGTCTGCCAATACAATAAATATTTAATGCACATGTTATTACATCAATAAGTGTGTCACTCTCACACAAACACACACACACGCACACCTACACTCAGATATGTAGAGCTACAGATATTGTGGGAAAGCTTTTATCGCTCACCTTGTTGCCAGTTTTGCCATTTTCATTGCCTGCGGCCCAACCGGCGTATACGTAATTCGGCCAAATATTGTAGTAAAAAGAGAAAAGAAAATAAAGGGGAGAAAAGAGAAAACAAAATTGTTACACGATTTGTATTGTGTGTTGCCCAATATATTGATGCATAAATTTATGCACATTGAATTGTCAGCTAGAATTGCTGCCATATTAAATTTGATAAATCGCATGTAAAAGTGAGCAAAAGTTTTATTTATGAATAGGATAACAAGAAGACCCAGTTATCGATGTGCTGAAAATTCAAATACTCTTTGATCGGCTAAGATAATAATAACAACAGATATGACAATAAATATATTTTAGTGACAATAAAAATGGTATGAAGATTTAAAATATAGTTTTTTCAATTTTCTAAGGATTCAGCTTGTTTCAACTCGCACAGAATATATTTATTTTTAGCTTTTATTGAGTTGGTTTAAGAACTAAATCTAGTATATTTAGTTGAATTTTTAATAGATCTTGACTTGTTCCAAAGTCTTTCCGTTACAAATTGTATCAAAAAAACGTATTCAGCCCTGTGAAAGAGTATAGTCTTGTGTTTGTGTGTGTTTGTTTGAGCGCAAATAAAAATATACTTACTCACATTTTATTATTCATGCAAAGAGGTTTTCACTTTGGCAAAACGCGGGTTAAGCAAACGTAAAAAATAAATATGTATATTTAATAGAAATATGGGTCAATTTTTTATGCATTAGCTACAACAATGGAAAAACGTTGCCAAAAAGTCAACCAAAACAACAGCAAAAAACAAGTGATGAAAATTTTTTTAATATTTTATTATTGATTGTCAGTTTTTTGTCTCTTTTTTATTCAAACAATTATTAATATTCGCGGCGTTTGATGTTGCCATGTCAATCGCATTTGAGCGCCCATAATGCCACAGGACAGCTCACAGCACGCAGGACACGGGACGCCAGGACGCTTGCGTGTTGTAAAGCGTTGCATATTTTAAGGCCCCCAACAACAACAACAACAACAGCAACAATAACATCAATAAGCAAATGCAGTTTTTGCGTTGAATTTTTCATAGCTTGCAACTGAAATGTGTTTTCCCTTTATTTTTTTTGTCAGTTTAATTTAACAATAACAGAAAAAAATTCACATCAAGAATTTTTTTTTGAAATTAAAAGGAGCGTGTAAATAGATTGAATATACTATATGTCAGTTGTGGACGCAGGGATGAAGGGACGAGGATACGTCAAACTATTTATTATTCAAAATTTAATATGCATTTGACATGTCCAAACAATAAATTCCCAGCTGTGGGAAGTGCGGCGTCAAGAGGAGGTTTTAAAAATAAAAATATATGTTTAAAATATACGATTTTTTTTTTGTAAAATTATTCAGGCAGAAAAGCATTCATAGAGATAGTTTTTCATACAATTGGATCCTTGTCCTTACACTTTTACATATTTCAACCTCTTTATTCTCTTATTTCATTACTACAATTTTTTTAGGGTATACCTAATAGAAAATATTACAAAAATTTGATATAACCAAATTTAACCTACCTTCACAAATGTTATCTACCGAGCATTTAGTCAAAATTAAGCTGAAAATTTAATCAACATGCTTTTTTCTTTATTTTGTTTTCTTTTTAACAAAGGTTTTAATGAATTCAAATGTTTGTTTATTTGTTGTTTGTCTGCTGTTCACTCAATTAATGAAATTTGATCAAGTCAGCAGAAAGGCTTTCCATCTCAATGCTTTAGTCTACGTATTTACGCACGTTAATCAGGCGTGCGGCAACCCTGAAAAAGGCAAAAGACTCAGACGAGAATTTGTTGCTGTTGTTCTTGTTGTCGATGTGTGTGTGTTGTCTCATTTTTTAATGTGTGTGTGTGGGTGTGTGTGCGTCTCGTGTGCAAGCCTAAAAGCTGCTTAAATTTTTAATGACTTTGCTTGTGTTTTTAATTGTGTGCGTAGCATTTTACATGTCTGTCTCTGTTTATGTGTGTGCTTTCTGTCTGCGTGTATGTTTGAGTATTTTAGGTAGCGTTTATAACAAAAAATTACAATTTAATTGTAACGACTGTAAGAAAAAGTCGTACGCACAAAAGTATGCTTCCAAAAATTACTTAGGATGATTTTTGATATTGAAAAATTCTGTAAGCAATTTAAAATTAATATTCAAGGTTAAAAATTTGATTTGAAATTAATAAAATGTTTCTGTTTGAATAAAGTTAAATATTTTGTATTATTATTATTTTCAAATCAGTTATAATCAAAATCTTTAAGCATTTGTGACACACATGTTGGGTTAAAAATATAAACTTTAACTTAAACTATCTTAGTCTCATGCAAACTTCTTTAAAACACTTCGCAGAGATGTAGGCTACAAAAAATAAAAACAAAAAGACAATCAAATTGTTGTCTTCTACAAATACACACACGCTCCAGCTCCATTTTTTTTTTAGCCACGTTTTAGACTTGGTGTTAACGCCTGGCTGCAGCCACAAGCGGGACAAGCATCAATTTAAAGGTCGTCCTACATCGCAGTTGTATTTAGACAAGCTGGCAACCCTGGCGACGAGTGTAGTTTGCCTTTTGAGAGCAAAGAACGAAAGAGTCGTAAAAGTCACACACAGTCAACATACACACACACGTACAACACACACACAAGCAAGCAAAACTGGCAATAAATATTTAGACAAAATTCGCATGTCAAACACAACAAGCGAAAAGAAGTGAGAAAGAAAGAATAAAAGAGCGAAAAGGAAAGAAAAACGCAGCCAAGTCACGTAAATAATTAAACACGTGACATGCGTGGGCGTCATTTTTATGGGGGAGCGAGAGAGACCGCAAGTTGTCGGTGTGTGAGGGAAAGAGACAGCAGGTAGGCGCTGTCTGTGTGTGTGATTTTTCACAGCAACTGAAGAGGCGGATTCTTAACTTAAAAATAGAACTCTAGTGTGTTATGTATTTATTTATTTATATATTTTTACTTTTTATTTTATTGCCAAGAGTGTGCGGTCGTCTGCAAGATAACGATAACTTAATAGAGGTATTCCTTTTAAGTGGTTTTCTTAAATTAAGTTTGTAACATGGAACTGAGAGCTGATAGTTTATTCAACAATGTTTGCTGTCCAATTTAGTCATTGCTTTCATCAGTTCACATAAGATTTTGATATGGGTATTTCCAGGATCGCGAACTCGACATTCGTACGAGTTTAAATGAAAAACAAAATGGCAAAAATTGACATTTTCAAAAATGTTTTCTCACGTGTTTAATGCATTCTATCAACTCTATTTTTATGATAAAAGACAATCTTTGAAGACTTGTCGTTTTTTAATTATTTATAGAAAACAATGCATCGCGAACGCGACGAAAAATGGAAGTCATTTTTGACTTCATCTTGACAAATGCGAAAGTCTGCGAAATGTGGCGAGAAATTTGGAAGAAAATACTCTTAAACCATAATAAAATAATGTAGTTTTCCATTTTAGAAATAATTTTGATATGTAACTACCGTTTTATATATTTTACAAGTTTTCTTAGTAATTTGTAACGTGACATCGCGAACGTGACAAGATTTCCACCTAGTTTTTCCAAGAGTTTGTTCATCAAATTGTATTCTATATTTCGATATATAGCTCTTAGAATTCGTTTTAAATTAAACTTTCAATATATTTCTATATACTAAAATGGTTTATGTTACAATCTTACTCCCTGACTTAGTGTAATCGTTAAAATACAAACGGTCCATTTTGAAAATCAATTTTTAAGAAAATAGGCAAAAATATGGAAAAAGTGAATTTATTCCAATGTAGAATCTATATGTTCATCCTACTGAATTTTTTCTAGCGTATATTGATAAAATAAATAACTTGAATACATTTTTGGAAGAAAATTTCACAAGATGTGAGTTTTTAATCAATTTTACGTTTTTCGTCGTGGTGGACCTTTTTCTGGAAATGCCCATATATATTTTCAAATTTGTTCTTTCAGATGCCAAATATTAAATATTTTCACAACAAACCAATATTTGTTTTATATTTTAGGACACAACCTTCTTTACCATTGCTTTGCACATTTTTCAATAAACCAAATTCTTGTCTTGGGGCAAAACAATTTGGATTGTTTTTCAATAAATTGATGGGATGGCCGCAACTTATCATTAACCTGCCTTGGGCGTTGCACCTGCCATACAACACACAGTCGTTGGCCTTTTTATTTTATTTTTTTGAGCAATTAGATACTGAGAAAGGTCTCAACTGCCTTTTCTTTGCCTTCTCCACCAACTTAAGGAAATGTCGCGACGACGTGGGCTTTTCCCTCATGATGTCCCTGGGGCGTCGTTGGGAAAGCCCATTATAATGATTATCGTTGGTCGTTTGTGGGTTGTCCTTGTTGTTGTTATCCTTTCGCTTTCGCAGCTCGTTTCTTTTTGCGCTGAGTTGGCAAAATCATAAAAATGTAGTCGACACAACAAATTATACAAATGTCTCCCAGTTTGCCGAAAACGTTGAATATAAACGGAATTTACAATGTTTCACTTCGTGTTGCCACAATTTCTGGTAATGGTCCCATTGCGACCAACATGCCAGTTGACAAAGGAGTTGAAGTTGAAGTTATCATTTGCTTGGCTGTGAAACGTTGCTAATGTGCTAAAAAATTGTGTTTAGAATGCCTACAATGCACAGTGGTTGGGCTTGTATGGAGCCGCGGCCATAAATACTTCCCGTTGAGATATCGTTATAAAATTTTCCTTAAAAATCTAAAAAAATATTTTGAATATATAGTAAAAAAATTGGCTGCATCGGAAGACTGTATCCTATAGTTCACATAGCACCTTAGTATATGGCTTATTTTTAAAAAAAAATTTTTTGATGCAGAAAGTTTTTTGAAACAATTTAAATAGTAACTGCAAAAAAAATTTTTCAAATATTTCTTAGCTAGTATTTTTTATAATTTTTTGAAAATGGCGAAAAAGTCACTTTATCCTCATATTCATGCAAAAAGTGCCTTTTTCGCCAGTAAGACAGCTTGAGTTTATTAATGAATACATACAAATCAACAAATATCAGCAGCTAAACTTAACGTTTTTATTACCTTAAAACATTGACAAATACACTGATAACACTCATAAAGGGGGGATCGAGGGGCAACATATCTAAAAGTCTATATAAACATGAAAATTACGTTCACATAATACATAAAAAAAGGATAATTAATCAAACATACACAACAAATAATTAATCAATCAGATTAATTTCAAAAGAAGAATGTATTAAAGTAAATACCTGAAACTTTAAAGTTCATTTTAAATAATCCAATTTGGACCTCTCTTGCAAACGTTTGACCACTTTGAAATGCAATTTTGTTTTGACGAAAAGCTAACGTACGTAACGCCGCTGCGCTGCGAAATTGAACACGTGTTCACGCTTTGCGTTCTATTTTTAGAAAGTCCCGTTAGATTTCAAGAAAAATCCGGTTTGCCATTAAGAAGCTTGGACATTTTTGAGACAATTTGTTTACCTTTCGCAAATTTTTGGTACTTTCGATTTTTTGAATTATGGCCTATGGGCGCAACCACTGTGCAATGTGTGTTTAGAAATGGTGTCTAGACATGAGACGATGTGTCGAAAGGAGATTCAATTTTAAGTGAAGACAATTTTGAATTAAATCGTGACGCAATATTCTAATATTTATCATACACATGGGCATCGTTTAGGCTGAAAATTAACTGTCGGAGTACCCTATTTAATAGCCAGCTTTGGTATTAAAGCTCTTGGTTATGGGTAGAATGAATTTATAAAAAGGATATAAATGTGTGAAATAGATAGCGAGGGAAATGAAATAAGGGCAAATTAATATATAAACTTTTCACAGTTTTATTTTTAGATATAAATACTACATTAAATAACTTTTTTTTGATCAATCTTTATCTGGCATCTTAAATATTAATTTATATCGATTGCTATCATTCAAATTGAGTAAAATCAACAGTGTTAACCAATGTTTTTTGGCGAAAAAGGAGCAACTACAATTCGCAATTCATTAACATTTAAGTGCTCAAATATTGAAATACATATGGCGCAAGTGCCACAGAGATACTTGCCACATCCAACTGGGCTACCAGCCTGGGCGGCCAGGAGGCAGACAACAAAATTTATGCGCCAGTTGCATCGAATGCGAAAGAGATTCTCCGATTCCGATAGTGCGAACTGAGAGACTGAGGCTGAGAGCCTGCGGTGGTGAACTGGGAGGCAGGGAGGGTGGTAGGGGCGTGGCGTGAATTGTTTCAATTTCGCCGGCAAACAAAAATTGTTGTGCAAAAGTGGCGACAATTCCTGCCGACTCTCGCGAAGGTTCCTCCGGCTGGCTCAACATGCATGCCCGACGCTCTGGAATTTTCATTTATAATTTTTTTTTTTACTTTCTTTATTTATATGTTTTTTGTTTTGTTTGGTTTTGCTTGGCAGTTGCAAGACTTATGCTACGAAAGTGTTCGCCGAAATGTTCGTATTAAAAAAGAAAACATACATATATGAAAACCATTTGATTCAATTTTACCAACTCAACCACACACATACACACACTCTGGTTACCCGGACTTACCCGGGAGCCATGCAAATCATTTTCCTTTTGCCCCAGCTCACAGCTCACGGTTCACAATCCACGGTCCAACGTCGTCATTGTCGTCCTCGTCGCTTCAGCTTATTCATTTTCTTCCTTTTTTTCAACATGAATCAATAAATTCTTTAGCCTGCAGAGAAGTTTCAGCAAATTTTTGTATTTCGGTGGCCCTTTCCCTTTTTTTTTTTGTTCTCAATACTCTTATGCGTGGCAAATATTAAAATATTAAACATTTTTTATGATTTTAATGATTATCTAAATTAAGCAAAATAAGTTAAGCAATAATTTCTTAATGATTTGTCATCCCTCTTACAATTTAATGGGAATTTTCCAATTGATATTCTTTAAAACTAAATAATATTAAATTATTACTTTTGTTTAAATTACATTAAAAGCATTTACTTGGCAAAAAAACAATTTACAAAAATATATTTTATAAAAGTTTTTTATTTACAATTTCAAATTAAATAATAAAATCCATTGAAATTTTTTTCGGTTCGTGAGAATCCTATAAAATTTTATTAATTTTTTTTTAATTTTCTAAGCATTCTGCCTAAAGTTATTATTATATTATTCTGTTTTGATTCAAATTAAGGAAATGTCTTTAAAATAAATAAATAAATATAATAAATAAATAAATAAAATTGTAATAATTAAATTTTATTTCATAGTACGTCTCACATTACATTCATGCCTGTGAATTAAAGGGTATACGTAATTTTCCCAGTTGCTTTTCAAATGTTCGTGCATGTTTTTGTTGTTGTCGTTCTGGTTCAGGACCCGGCGACGTTTTTGGAATTTTTGTGCCGCAATCGTCGTGTTCTGTATATGTGCGAAATGCCGTTACTTTTTCAGGGTTCAGGGTTCCCAACTCTATCCAGGGGGATGCCCCTTGTTCGTAGTACAGCTCTCCCCACACATGTGTCCATTTTAATGGGCGACGCTTTCGCTTTAAAGTTGGTATGGGAGGGAGTTGAAGATGGTTTCACGTCCTTTGTACAAAAAATAAAGAATGAATGAATGAAAAAATAAGAGTAAAAATAAATATATGTATTTCATTCATTTCATTGTGGTCTCTTCCGGTCGCTTTATGCACTCGGACTTTGCGTATTTGGCTGAGTTTACATTACGCTTCACGATTTCATTTTATTATAATAAATTTCCTTTTTTTTTTTCCTTCTTCGAGCTATCCTTTTTTATTATCCCTGCGTGTGTCTGTGTCATGCGAATATCATTGAGCGTCCCTTTTTGTAACTGCACCTTATCGTTTACTTTTTTTTATATTTAATTTTTATATTTCTTTTTGAACTGGCCGCAAGATTTACTTATTTAATTTGGTTCCTCGTGCGCTTAACTTTGCTGAATAATTGCTTGCCTAATTTTTTGTCGTCTTTTTCATTGCGATTGCAAAGAAATCAACAAATAATCCGATGATTTATAGAATGAATTCAGAATTAAATTTAAGAAAATTTACATGCAGAATCAATTTAGAATAATTACAAAGATATTTGACTTTGAATTCGATTACGAGTGAACAAAGTTCTGAGACTTTGAAGTTTTCAAAAGTATGTAAAGGGGGGTATTTATGGTAAAAATAGGAAGTATGAAAAATAAATACCAAATCTTTAAAAATTTAAAAAAATTTTGAATATACTTATCTTAAAATCAGAATCAATTAAGAACCCAAAAAATGATCAAAATCATTAAAGATTTGACAAAGTTATGAAACTGCAAAGTTTTCTAAATTATGTTAAGGGGTATTCATTAAAAAAAAACCAAAACTTGAATAAAATTTAAATATTCTGAATCAAAATTTAAATGCAGAATCGATTTAGAGACCAAGCAATGATAAAAACTAGGTAAAGATTTGAGACTATAAATTAAAAATTTTGAATTAACTAAGAAGTTTTCAAAAATATGTTAAGGACTAGGTCAAATGGAAGCAGAAGAGGAATACCAAAAAAATTATAACGCCTCCTTCATAGTTTTATTTCCAAATGAATTATATTAAGCCAACCAAACTGACCACAAGTTAGAATTTATATGCATAGATTATAACATGAACATCATCCCCAATATAAGTTACAGCATATCCTTGAAGGACATTCGACTGCCAATGGAGCATGTCTAACAACCTCTAATTAGTCAACATAATCCAACTAAGCAACAGACAGAGAGAGAGTGAGAGAAAGAGAGAGATAGAGAGAGAGGGAAGAGATAAACCAAACAAATGCCAACTTTGATCTATTTACAAGCAATTATTAACACAACAACAACAACAAGAAGGGGAACAACAACAACTAAATGGAGACTACAAACGATTTTACATTTTTGCTTAATTACACACGAGTTTTCTCCGCTTTCTCCCCGCTTTCTCCTCAATTCTCCTCTCCCTCTGCTTTTGCCACAACAGCAGCTAAAACCCAATTCGCATCCAGCGCTGTCGCTTTGACTTTGCCTGGCCAAAAAATGAGCTGCTGCTTTCCACCTCCCCCTCTTTCGCCTTTTGCCTTTCTCCTTTCCCAATCCCATATCCTTTCTCAACTGAGTTCTCTCTGTCCATGTCAAATATTTGCACAAAAGTCCAAGCGTCTCTCTGCCCTTTACAGTCATCGTCAGCAGTTGTCCTGGACCAAGGATGTGGATTCAGAATTTAAGAGAACAGAGAGGGGAAGGTGATGGTTGGGGGGGGGAGGGACAGGATGATGAGCAGCGACCAGACGCAGCTTATCATTGACAAAAAGCGCAATGTGAAGTCAGAGGCGGCGTCGACTGCTTTTTCGGGGTTCACTGACTGTCAACATTGCCGGTCGCCCTTTTTCAGCCTCATCTATCCCTCGTACCCCTTCCCCCTTTGCCAACTTGCACTTTTTGCGCGGTTATCCTTGGCAGCGTTGCCAGACAACGCACAGTCAGCGATTTTCCTTTTGCGTCGGTGCAAAAAATAATATAAAAAATATACAAAAAAAAAAAAAAAAAAAGTCGCGTAGCTCAACAGAAAAAGTTGTTGCCTCACTTTTCACCCATCCCCCCTTCCCCTCCTCTTTCTTCCTACCAAAAAAGGCAAAGAAATCATTTTAAATGCGGCTTAAAATTATCTTTGATAAGCGTGGCGAAATGTGTTTCTGCTGAGTAATTTATAGGCAGAGTTGGTTTTTTTTTTTGGCAGGCGCCTTCACTGAACTTAACGGCGGCATTAAAAGGTCCTTGAGATCAAAGTCGTCGTCGCTGTCTAAGTTGGTTAGGGCCAAAAGTTTAAGCAGCTTACGGAGAGCGGCTTTCAATGGAAATGGTGGGTGGAGGGGGGATGCCAAGGGGTCATTGAATAAGCTTAGTCCGTGGGTCAAATGGAAAGAAGGGGTATATTTTTGTGACAAAGGTAAATGACACAACTAATTGGGCGTACTAAAAAAGGCTTAATATGAGAGATGATTCAGTTTAATTTGGATTAGCTATTACGATACTAAATTTAAAGATTTTTGTACATTTTAAACTACTTTCTGAAAGCCCATTTTCTTTATAATAACTCAGAAGAACTCTTTGAACTTTCAGGTTAATTAACTAAGCGATCCAAGCTTAAAGCTTTAAATTCATTTTCTTTCATCTGTAAGTCTCTTATTGAAGAGTTAATCTGTTACAATCGTATCTCGCATACTTTTCAGCTTTTTTTTATCTTTACGTAAACTTAACTTAAAGCTCTCTCTTTGACATCTCTCAAGAACTCAACTCACTTTAAAGCCATCGTTTACTTTATTTATCTCTTGAGCTATCTAATAATCTCTAAAGGCAGCGATAGCAAGCTTAAAGCTCTTGCATGCAATTTCGCTTGAGTACACATTGATTTGAAGTTTCCTTCTTTTCCTTCAATCTCATGCTTCTCCACTCTCTCAGCCTTAAGTTGACTTACAAATTGACATTATGAAGCATGCGTAACATAAAAAGTAAAGAGAAAACAAACACAACGCAAGACAAAGCTAAATAAACTAGAATCAACTTCTCTTAAGCAGCAACAACAACAACAACAAGGGCCGCTCTACTTGACTGCACTTTTTTGTTGTAGACTTTTGCACTTGATTTGTGGAGCAGACACTTCAAATTTACCTTCTGTTTAAGTTACCGTTAGCCGCAGAAAAACAACAAGAACCAAAACAAAGCAGACAAAAAATTGTGCAGTTCATTTCTACTACCTAGCCACAAGTAGAGATTGTATCAGTTTTTGCTACTTTTTCTACTACTTTTTTTATTACTTTTTTTATTACTTATTCTTACTATTAATCAGGGACCGTTTTAAAATAAAAATTCTAAATTAACAATTATTTTTAAATTTGTATTTTAAAGTTAAAATTAAAATCAATAAAAATAAAAAATAAGTTATTTTTGATTTTTATTTTAAAAGTTACATACTACATATGGGTAATTCTCCCATGTCGAATGCGACATTCGTACGCATTCAAAGTGAAATAAAACATATGCCCAAACATTATTTTGTTGTGACAAAAGGGGAAACTTATAGGTATTGATTAGCACTATAATTGGTGCTAAAGTGGATTTTGGGAAATTGTTCGTTTTCAAGATAATTTAAAAAAACCAAGGCATTCGCACGCGACTCAGATAGAAGTCGTTTTTTCGGCGACCAGTTCTAGCACTGATTTCGGCAAAACGTGAACGAATATTTTGATGCCATTTATTTTGAAATGTAATGTATTCATTTATCCAAAAAATTCTTTTTGTTTGATTTAAAAATATCAAGTAGTTTTTTTTTAAATGTAATTTGAGTCACTGTCGCATGCGACATGTCGGCACGTGACATTTTTTTCCACAAAATATTTTTGTTGTTTCTGTCTCTCTTTTTTTAAATTATATATCGAAACAGCTCGAAAAACTTGTATTAAATCAAACTTTCAATATATTTCTATGTATAAAAATGGTTTATGTTACAATATTACTATCTTACTTAGTGTAATCGATAGAATACAAACGGTCCATTTTGGAAATAAATTTTTAAGAAAATGGACATAAATATGGAAAAAGTGAATTTATTCCAATGTAGAATCTATATGTTCATCCAATTGAATTTATTCTAGCGTATATTGCTTAAATAAATAACTTGAATACATTTTTGAAACATAATTTCACAAGATGTGAGTTTTTGAGCAATTTTTCGTTTTTAGGCTCGGTTGACATTTCTGGAGAAATGCCCATATATAAGAGTTATTCCGTAACTTTTATTTTAAAAAATCATATTTTGTTATAAATAGTATTTGTTGGTATGGTTTCTAGTAATTTGTTTGGTATTTTTTGGTTCAAAAGATATTTACTGTTATTTTTGATTTTGAAAATAAAAGTTACGGAATAACTCTTATTAGTAACTTTTACTCGTACGACTATTCTTACAACTATTTTCTACTACTATTCTTGCTGACTATTCTACTACTATTTGTCACTACTCATACTACTTATCCAGCTACAACTTTTTCAAGTACCTTTTTGACTTTTGTTCGTTCTGTCAAACTGACAGGCGATTTCCCTGCCCACTGGCACAGTTCTCAATTCCTTCTTCAATTTGAAAACTTTTTTAATAGATTTCAAATTTCAGACCTCTCCCCCCACTACCCCCAATTCTTTTCTCTAGAGTAATCAAGCAAATTAGAGAGAGACCCAAATCCAAATTGTGCGCCGTCTTTAAGTTGTTCCCCGGGTAATTTGAGCGGCAAATTGTTGACAGCTGTGGGACAACAGACAGATGAAGATAAATGTGTGTGCAAAAAGAAGAGCGCAACAATTTTTAACTTCTATCAAAATTTTACTTGATTTAAAGAGAATCTTTTGTCTAGTATTTGGACAGTTTTTTAATTAAGGCTACCACAAAACGAATATACCCTCTTGGAGTTTGAACTTACAGGGTATTAGGCTTGTAACTGTAACTGCTATCGAAATAAATGCGATAGTCTTGTTAAGTCGATAGTCGAAGTGAAGTTTTCAATGTATTTTCGCATACTTTGCTGTTGATCTCAATTTTTTTGCCTGATGAAGATGAATAGCACTTTGAACTTTGATAGAAATGCACAACAAGGTTGTTTATCCCTCTGTCTTTTTCTTTTTCTCTTTTTTTGTTTTGTTGCATGTTGTGCACAAAGTTTCCGCAAAGTTTTTAATAAAATTGTTGCGAGTGCATGTTTTTTTATCGGACCAAACGGCAAATGGCTAAAAGCAAAAGTTGTTGCAATGGCCAGAAATAGAAAGAGGCAAAGGGGAATGCAATAATTGTGTCAAATGGCCGCGCTCTCTTAATGTGAACCACAGTTTGAAAGCAATTCAGGCTATTCAAAATAACTGTCAAACTGCGTAACGAAATTACGCACACAAAGTCGAAATGCTAAGAGAGCGGGTTAAGTGATGAACAACAGCACGTGAGAGGAGAAGAGTAAGTCAGTGGGTGAGAGAGAGTAGGACTTTGAAAGTTTTGACGCTGTAACAATTGCAACAACAAAAGCAAACAAAAACTTCAAATTGCAAAATGCAACAAAGAAAACGGCAAAAGTCAGAGACGAAGCGGGAGAGAAGATAAAATCAAGGAATTTGCGACACAAAAGTGAAACTTGTAAGAAAACTAAAAGTCAGGCAGAAAGTGGAAGGAAGAGCGAGCACAAAGCAAAGCGAGAGTCAAGTAATTAAAATATTAGGTGTGTAGCAGCGATTTGAAGCGGCAACTTCAAGGATGAGTGAATTGAAAGAATGGGAAAGTTTTTGTTTTGTTTAATTACACAAGTAACATGATATGTTATGGTTATGGTTCATTGACTTTGATTATGCTTATTACAATAACTGTAGCTTTCCTAAGCTCTCTTAATGCGCTTAACCTCCCGTTACTCTCTCTGCTCTAAGTCCCCGAGGGTTGAGTGAACTTTCTTGTTTACTTGGCGATTTTCAGCTTGAGCAGAACTCAAATAGCATTAACCTGATGGCCATTTGCTACTGTAAACAGTTGGCTTGCAAATTGGGTCAACTAAAGCGTTTAAACACCAGGCGTGGAAGAAGAAGAAGCATGATTGAATACTGTTACCAAGGATAAGGATATGGAGAACAGGGCGTGTATCGCTTAGGCAGCTATCGTAATTTGAATTAGGTTGACGTTGAAAAATTGAAAACTTCAAAGTCATTAGCATGTTTAAGTAGCAGCTAAGATAGGCCAAAGAAAATGAAAATAATTATTTAGGGCCAAATTAAAAGTTGAATGGCAAAAGAAAAGAATTATTTTAGTCCAAGGAATAAGTATTTTTAAATTTAAACTTTATTTACATCCGCTTGAATTTTGTATAGAAGATCTAAAATTGTAACAAACTTGTGAAACAAAGCTTATGTGCTGATATGATTAACTGTTAATTTTAAAGCTTAGCAGGCTAGAGCAGGCAAAGCGAACAAGAGTAGAGCAGCCGTAGTAAAAGCTTTGCTCTCTTCTTCGATGCTGCCGCTGCACTTGCGCTTTGCCGTTCAACAGTCTGCGCTGCCTCTCGCTCTTTGCTTCAGCTCTCCCAACTCCAATGCAGACTGCGCTGCCTCTTTCTTTGCTGCCCACATCACCCACACAAACGTACGCATTAAATGTTCTCTCTCAACTACCGTTGACTTAACGAACACTAAAACACACGTTCAACAGGCGCTGGCTAGTGTTCTCTCGCTCGCTCCTTCGCCTCTACTGCTGCACCTGCATTCGATTGCCTATTTAATGTCCATCATCTCGCTCACTCTCTCTGCGCTTGCTTCCTTCTTAGATCGCCAATGCTTTAGGATTCTGCTGCGCACCTCGTTCATTTGTTCTTCGACGGTTGCCAGTGAAGGAAGTGAGAAGGCGCTGCGCGTGCGTGAAAATTTTGTGCCCAAATTTTAATTAGTGCATTTGTAGTCGCCGTGTTGCAGTGTTCCATGGAAAGATTTTAGATCAGCTTCTGTTACTAAATCAATTTGCAAGTTTTAATAGTTGACAAATAATTGTCCGTGTGCGTTTGTTTTCTATAGTACACGATTCTCTTTGTTGTAAATCGATTCGACAGTGTTGAAATTAAAGTTTATAAAACAATTAAATTAAAAAAAATCAATATGTTTAGCAGTCGCGCTTCGTTTATGGGCAATCGCCGCATGATGTTTGATTTCTCAGAGAAAAGCAGCGATATTTACATGGAGTGAGTATGTGTGGTGCAGTGACTGTCAAACTGCGACAAAATAACTGTTAACGCGAACTGTATATTTTAAGTCTATCTTTGTACACACTCTCTTCATATTCATAGTCAATTGCATTTTACACTCTCTTAATATTGTTCTTTCTCTTTGCAGTGCATTTGGTATGAGTGATAAGAGCAGCAGCGCTACCAACAGCCTGCCGAATAGTCCTATACATAGCAACAACAATTCAACGCTGCTTAACAACAACAACTCGAGCTTGGTGGGCAGCAACAATTCGCTGAGCGTCATACCCTTTGGTAACGGCAGCGGCAGCAACAACAATAACAATAGCATCATGTCAAGCGGTTTGCTGAGCAGCAACAACAACAACAACAATAATCCATGTAGTGCCAATCGTAATGTTGTTAGTATGGACGACGATTCATGCTTTCGCCTAGACACGGACTCCACGGTTGTTACCTACGGCGAAAAGGAGCCCGATCCAGACAACATTAAGATGTTTGTGGGACAGGTGCCCAAGTCAATGGATGAGGCCCAACTCCGGGAAATGTTCGAGGAATACGGACCGGTGCATTCGATCAATGTGCTGCGTGATAAGGCAACGGGCATAAGCAAAGGTAAGAGAAGAAAGCTCATTTGGATATGCTCTTAATTTGCTTTGCGCTTGCTATAAGTTCTCTCGCTCTTTTACTAACAATATGAAACGCATATCATTTAAACAGTATTTGCATAAAAACAAATCAAAATAGCTGCCATTTAGAAAAAAACATTTATTTTTTTAAGGTTTATTAGGATTAGTTGTAAAAATAAACAAATTTATTTCCTTGTCAAATGAATTGCTTTGTCTTTATTTGCTTTCATTGCACATTATTTCAAAAGAAAATTTCTTTTTTATACGCCATTCTTAGTTTCTTTTATTTCTGTCGTTTGAGTACATTTGAATGCTGCTCTTGAATAACTGTGATTTAATAAAGATTTTAAGAGCAAGCACAATAGCTTCATTTCATTGTGATATTGACGCTCTCTCTTGATTGTAGTTGACTTTGGCCTTTTGTGTTAAGTCGACCAATTTGAAAGCCTCTCAAATGCAGAAACTCATCTTCTTCGCCCCCTACTCTCTCTCTCGCTGTGTTTGGCTATTCATAACGGCATTTCCACTTAGTCTATTGCTATTTCAATATAACAATCATGAATGTCCATTGTCAAATACATATTTTTTTTACGTTTAATATTTATTTTTGTTTAGAAACTGCCCATTGTATTTTTTTCTAACTTTTGTAATACTGATTCAGCCATCCCCCTCCCATTATTGCCTGCCTCTCTCTTAAGCTCTCTCCCACTCTCTCTCTTTATATCACTTTGGTTTTACTGCAGTTGACAGGCGGCGGCTGCTGCTTTGAAATGTAGGCGTGTGTATGGTCATCTTGTCATCAGTGGGCGTGGCAGTCGTGAGTGTGTGTAAATGTATGTGTGACAAAGTAAAAGCGCAAACAGTTTTAGGAAGCACTTAAGTGGCGCGTTGTGTTGATGATTTATGACAGCGAGTCAGAGAGACTGCGAATGAGAGTGGAAGTGGGAGTGGAAGAGAGGGAGAGCTTTCGGCAAAGTGCCTGCCTACACATACACACACACACACATATGTACATAGTAGATGTGCGTGTTTGTCACTTGAGCTTAAAAGCGCGCGCGGAATGCCACAAGCACAAATCGACACAAATTGCATTTGAAAGTTATTATTTATGCCTGTCAAATACGTAAAGGATATGAAAAGCAAAGCAAAAATGGAAAAAAGTAGGCGTGTCTCTTGTAGACAACACTGACCCAAAAAACTAAAGAACAGTTAAAGAGTGACTATGGGGGGTTGGAGGGGTGAAAGTTTTTGCACTTTCTTGTTGCCTTCTGTCCCCTGTCCTGTATGTTGGACAAACGAAGTTTTGTTGTTTCATGTGCAGTTTTATTTTGGCTGCAACTTCCTGACTACAACATTTCCATTTAGCCTGGTCAGTAACTCAGTTTGGCCCAGTTTGCTTCTTTACTGCGACAAAAAGTTAACATCCCTCCCATGAAAATTTGGATTTTGCTGTTGCATTTTTATGGTAAAACGCTTAGTCAAAAGCCAAAAGCCAGGACTTGACTTGTGGGTGAGCTAGTACTATTTCCCTCTCTCTCTATCTCTCTTGCTCTCTCTTTCTCTTTTTTTTAAGTTGTTGTTGCTACCAAAAATGGGAAATGACACTTTTAAGCGCGACGATGACCTCTGAACCAGAAAGTCGTAAATAACCCTACAGAAATTTCCTTTTCGTTTCGACAGAAAGTTCAGTTCTTTCAGTCTCTTCTCTCTGCTTCTTTGCTTTTTTGTTTTATATTTCTGGGCTAATGCCTTTTGGCCAAAAACTTGTTTTTCTTTCACACTAAATTTCGTTAGCGGCCAGTTACTTTTTCAAGTGGATTTTCAATGTTGTTTGCGGGTGTTGTTATTGCGGTTTCACTGTGGTTCTGTGGCACGCTGATAGCTGAGCGATAGAGCGACGAAGAGAGCGACAAAGAGAGGGGGCGACGGAGAGAAAAGGTTAAGCTCTCTAGAGTCATAATTTATTAGCATTTGCGGTAAGGTTTCTATCAGGTGAGGCGAGGTGAGAAGGGTAACCAAAGGATTGCGGTTCTGTTTTAGATTGTTCAGGTGTTTGGCCAAAAGTGTTTAATTTGATGAGTTCCCTGCTACCCTGTAAAAATCCTCATAAAAGAGTATGCTCTTTTCGATAGCTTGATGACCCTTTTAAGATATTTTTTTGATTCCCTACTGTATTTTTCTGTCTTTCAAATAAATGTTAAAAAACCCTAGAAAAATCTTCATCACTGCCAAGCGCAGGGTATCTCTGAGTCAAATATATATTTTTTTTTAATTTTCTGAAAGTTGTAAAATGTTTATGTTTTAAGTTTCTTGAGTGGAGACTTGAAAAGGGTTTTCACCTGACAAACTATTTACAAATTGTGTGACTTCTGGGAATATATATTTTACTTAATTAGAAATACTTTTTAAAACTATATTTTTCCCCAAAACTCACCTCCAAAATCTACGAAATAACCTTCAACTAACGGAAGGCATTTAAGCCATTAAGTGCTTTTTTTGTCTCTTTTTTTTCTAGCTGTGATTTATGAGAAATATATATAGAAAGAAATGGAAAAAAAATGAATGGAACAAAAACATAATGTGGTTGCCCAAAATCACAAAAAGGAATAATATAATTCACACTGCGTCTGTCAGGCAGCAGATTCTTTTTTTTTAGCTCGTTCTCCTTATTTTCGCTATCTTTTCACTTTTGCCTTGAGAACTTGATTTCGAAAAAAAGCTCGCTCCTAGCTCAGTGTCCAGCTGTCCGCTGTCACCAAAAAAAAAAAAAAAAGAGAAAGAAAATGAAACGCACTTACTTATCTGCCGCCTTTATCGGCCTCGCTCTCCCTCTCACTACCTCTCTCTCTCCCTGGCTCACTTTGTGTGCCTGACATTTTTATTTAGCCGCCTACAGAGCGTGAAAAATGCATAAAATTTCACTTAATTTCCAAAAGCTTTTCAATTTCCAAGTGTTTTTTTTTGTATTTTATTCCTTTAAATATTTTTTGATTTTTTTTGTGAGCTTGCTCTTGACTTTTGGTGTCCGCTGAACTATTGCTAAACGTTTGTCACTTTCGCTATCAGGAGAGCGAGAACGTGAAGCAGCAAGAGATGAAGAGGTGAAGGGGTAAAGGGGTAAAGGGGTGGAGGAATGGGGGATTTTGTGGAGAACCATAAACTAAATTCGATTGCAATTGTAGTTGAAGTTATTTTTGTTGTTGCGATCTGATTCCGTTACAGTTTCTCTCTGTCTTTGTGTATCTGTCTCTCTCTCTTTATCGCTCTGCCTCTGTCTTTTAACTGTGACTGCATTCGTACACTAAATCTCTGCGCCAAAGTTTAAGGACATTGATTTATTTAACTTCGATTAATTCGTTTCCTACTCTCACTCGCTCTCTCTCTCTCCCTATATCTATCTCTTTCTACGTGTGGGTTGCGATATCCTTTATATAACATTCTTTGGCTGGACTTTGGCACGTCCTGTCTGTGGGCAAGCGACGGCTCTCGATTTCACATCTTAAAGTTCCCTACTCTCCCTCCTCCACCTTCACCCTGCCACGCCCATCGTTTGGATTAAGTTTTTGTCCAAAAACGTGACTGGATGTCGTTTTCAGCTTTTGCCACCGATTTAGTTGTTTTTGTTTTTGTAACTTTATCGCATTGTTCCCTCAAGCAAAAGCTCACTCACGCTCTCCCCGTCCCATTCTCTCTAACTCTGACTCTAACTCTGTCTTACTCTCCCACCTTGCTCCTTCCTTTCTTCCTTCATTGCTTGTTTTGGTGTTTTGATTCTAACTGCAGTTGACATGCACATAATGGGAATTGAGAGATTTCTCTTCTGCTCTCGTGCTGGTAGCCTCTCTCCCTCCTCTTTCTTCTTCTGCTTCTTCGTCTTTTGCTTGCTTATCGCGCGATTGGTTTTCGTCTTTGGTTTCCTTCTCACAGTTTTGTTCTTTTGCTTCTTGCACGATATTTTATTGCATTCGAAATCGTTTCGATTTTCTTTCATTTGTTACATTTAACGCTAGTTTAATTTTAAGTGATATTTAATCTGCGATTGCAAAACGTTACGTTTGCTTTCGTTCTCATCTCTCTCTCTGTGTCTTTCTCTTTATTTGATTTTAATTCGGTTTCCGTTTCTTTTGGGTCAAGTGAAATGCGATATATTTGTTTAACTTGAGCTGAAGCTTAAAGTGTGATAACCAAAATAAGCTGAAATGTAGTGGAATGTTTTTTTCCATAGCTTTTTAAAGCTTTTTAAGAATGTTTTAAAGTTTATAGTTTCTTGAAACCAGATAACTCATAACGAAGAAAATGTATTTACAACAGTCAAAAGCTTTAAATTACATATACACTAGCAAGCTTTTAATGAGCTTCAAAGCTGCTGAACTGAATATGTTTTTCATACATAAACTTAATGAGTTTTTGAATTAAGTACGAAGTGCATTTTAGCTAAAGTAGCTCCTTGCACTTATTGTTGTACTCTTTGTTAAAGCTTTAAGCTGTAGGGCATGTGGAAAAAATATAACTTTTTCCACTGCCACGCATCCGTTGCGGCGTCGTTGGTATTGGCATTTGCCTCTCTCTAAACCTGCTCCGGATATCAGAAAACCCAAAACGAGAAATGAAAATATTTGCAAATATGTGAAAAATGCGGAAAAATGCCGTGTGGCAGCGATGACGTCGGCAAGGGCGACGTTGGCACAAAAACAGCGACAGATTGAATTATCCAAGAGCTGAAAAGGTGTGTGTGTGAGTCAAATGTGTGTGTGTGTGTGTGATGTGTGTGTGTGTGTGTGATGTGTGTGTGTGTGGGTTATGAGCCATGCCCACCACAACGCATCACGCTTGAGTGAACGAAAGCCGTCGATATGTCCGGTAATTGCATTATGCAACTATTGCCATAATAAGTTTTGTACTCACAGTTAGCGGGTTCCAAACCCTCTTTGATACCGTGCAGGGAGGGAGGGTGCAAAATGGAAAATGTATCTGAACGAAGCGAGTCCACGTTAAATGGAAAATGCGCGCGAGCCGGAAATGGTTTTCAATTCAATTTTATTTTCCTTTTTTTTTTTTGATTTTTCCATTTTGGTTTGGAGTCTCGGCCACAGATTTAGTGTAAAGAAAAAGGAGAAATTGAAATATAAATGCGATTTCATTCAGATTCGTAATGTCATTTGAAATTAAAATAGAGTGTGGCATTCATATGTGGCAATGTGGCAATGAATATCTGATAAGACTTCTGGTGTGATGAAAAACCTAGGAAAAGGATGGTGGCACTATCGATTCCAAATTCATTTATTGTTGAAAACACTATCGAAATAAATAAAAGCTTCAAGTGAGAGTCAAATCTTTTAAGGAAAGAGAATAAAGTCACCTCCCAATAACCTCGTTTTTATACCTATTATAAAACCTATTCCCAATTTACATTTTTAGGCCAAAATTGTATTCTTTTGTTTTATGCTAAAATGTAACGATTTTTATAACTTGTAGCATGGACTTAAGTATCGTTTTGCTGCTTAAATATGCTTGCCACCTGCCCCAAACCACCATAAATTCCAACACCTTAAACACTTACCGAACAGCCCCAAAAACCGCCCCTAACCAAATATCCCACACCTCTCTCTTCCCTCTTCTCTCTAGTCAACAACTTGCTTCCTTTTCAACGTGCCACACACACACACACACATTAACTCAACTCAAATGCGACACATTTGTTGAGGGGTTGGCGGGTTTTAGGCCATAATGCTTAATTTAGTGCTGTCATGTTGCCACATTTGCCACCCGCTTCCGCTGTGCCCCGCCCCCTTCGCCGTACGCCTCCTGCGTTGCCATTTTGCCTGCCTGCTAATAATAATAATTTTCATAATTTCTTTTTGCCGTCGCGACGCTTGGAAATAAACTCCAATTTAACCCTTATGCTAATCTCAATCTTTTCTCACTCTTTCACTCACATACTCTTTTTCTCTCTCTCTGTCTCTCTTTCAGGTTGCTGTTTTGTGACGTTTTATACGCGCCGTGCGGCACTAAAAGCTCAGGACGCTCTGCATAATGTGAAAACGCTGAATGGGGTAAGTTTTATATTTTCCAGGACATTTTTCTTGAATTTTTATGAATTTTCTCTTCTTTTAAAATATCACATAATTTGTGACATTTATTGTCAACGATTAGTGACAGCAAAAATTGTGAATTAAGTACATTTTTATTTTCAAGCGGTCATCATTTGAGCGCTTAATGGAAGATTCAGGTATACCCTGTAGACAATAGCTGAGATGGGGTGTAAGAGAGAATAATACAGAAGTAAATAAAAATATTCTGGATATCTTTTAGTCGTCTATATTCGACGCATGCATTTCAACTTTATTTTTGCTGAATTTGCGAATTCGCAAAATGGCGAAAACCAGCTGCCGCATCAGCTTATCATAAACGCAATCATGCAACACTGCAGCAACAACAATAACGACAACAACGACAACGATGACAACAACAACAACAACAGGAAATAGCTTGGCTGGATTTCAGCATCGTGGTGCCTTCATTATGGCTAACTGACTGCGTGACTGACAGATTGACTGGCGCGTGGACTGACACAGACATGACACGGCACAAAAAATGCATAGAAAAACAAGAGGTGATATCGAGTGAACTATGCGATTTCACAGATACCCTGTAGTTGAAGTGAATGAACTTTAATTTAAAAAGAATCGGTAGCATACTTTTTGCTGGTGTCTAAAAATAACTCCAATTTCTTTATAACCTAACTACCCACTGCAGCTACACAGGGTATATACTTGCAGTACTTTTGTTATTTTCCAATATAGTTTTTTGCAACACTCTAAAGCTCCTCCCTCTTCCTCCGCTTGTAGACCATAAAATGCAAGTAATTTCAAAGTTTAGCCCTCTGCTCTGGCAGCTTAAAAGTATGCAACAAAAGAGCGAATGCAGAAAAAACGAGAGAAGAATGAAAAAATTGTTAGCACAAGACACGCGCCAAAAGTTTTTTGCGAAAGGCAACAAAACCGCAGGCACAAAAATGTCAATTTACGCTTTGGAGCTACAACCAAAGTTGTCAGCAACGCGTAAAGTCCCAGTAGCAGCAATAACAGTAGATTGTTGGCAAGTGCTGAAGAGGGGGAAACTGCCACACATACAATGGCAAAGGGGAAAACATAAAGACAACATCAGCGAAAATCCAACGACATTTGCCAATGTTAAGGTTCAATCTTGTCTTCTATTTTTTTTTTTGCCTATTCCGCCATCAAATCAGCATGAATATTATTATTATTTGGAATGTCATGTGTCGTTCCAAGAGGAAGTAGTGGAGGCAGAGGGAACAACAAAGCTTGTGGCATGCCACGTTATCAGCGCTCACAATCTGACATAATTTGCATGTCCTGTGACAGTGCCAAAAAGAATTGTGCAGCTGTGCAACAATATTTATTTTACAAAATTGCATTTGAAAGGCACAACAGTCAGGCTCAAGAAGCAGTTCCAGATGGGGCAGAAGGGGCAACAATTTGTGGCAAGTCAAGAAAGTTGGCCATTTCGAGTCATGTGTGCGTGCTGCAATTTGGCTATTGGTTGGAAATGCATTCGTTTGGCAGTTGTTGGCAATATTTGGATAAAATTAAGTTGGCAGCACCGTAACTACAAGTTGACAGTGCTTGTGTTGGCAGGGTGACCAGATTAATAAAAACAAATATTTGATTGATTTCCCTTGTTTAATATGATTACACGAAGATATTTTAAATGCCAAAACTATTTAATGAAAATTGATTAATTTAAAAAAGTTGAGAAACTGTATTCGATAAAACAACGTACTTGAATCATGTTTAAAAACATCTGAGATCCTTATTTTTGACGGCATTTGGTATTTTAGATTAGAAGATATAAACTTTATGATAATGATGTCATAAAAAACCCAAAGCTGATAACATTTCAACCAATTAGTTGAAAATGCTTGCGTTTGCCTGGCAATTGCCACTTCCTGCATATAAACAAAATAAAGGTACAAGAATGAGGCGTAAATAATAAGGGGCGTGGCGCGCACATAAAAATAAAAGTGAATAAAAAGGTCATCGAGAACGCAGCTCGAGGAACAGGTTGACTTGGACTGCAATTTGTAGCAAGTCGCCGTGTTGCGTATATTATTTACGAGCCAAAATAGAGAGAGAGAGAGAGAGAGAGAGGATGGGAGAAAGAGAGAAAGAGGTAGGTGTGGAAAGGGTAATGCGGACAAGGACGCCAGTGATGTTGTTGTTGGGTCATAGCGCAGCGTAGACTGTCGTCGTTGCCAATAAATCATGAGCCATTAGCCCGCGCGACTTGGCGACGGAAGTCCTCGGACAAGGACGAAAGACGAGTAAGGAATGGCAAAGGCACGGAGAAGCAGAAGGAGATGGGGGCACTACACTCGGCCTCGGGGCTGACCTCGTGCTGCGGCACGTTTTGCGGCAGCTTTAAGCTTGTTTTAATTAGAAGACGCTGTGCGAAAAATTACATTTAAAACGCCGCTGCCGTTGTCGTTGATGCAACTAAGCGACCGGGAAAAAAGGGAAATGCGAACGCATATTTTAGGATTTTCACGCCTTTCCTTCCCTTCGCCTGCCCCAAAGTTGCCTTGTTTTAGTTGTTGTTGTTGTTTGCGTTGTTGTTGTGCGCGACCGCTGGATAAATGTGTTTGGCTTTAGTTAAGGATTTGGCGAGCAGTTAGGAGCAGCTTGTCAGCGCTCTCTCTCACTCTCTACTCTCTCCATTTCTCTCTTTGCTGCATTCATTCATTATGCAGCTTAAGTGAACGAAAAAACAACTGAATGGACAACGTCGCTGCATCAGCATATAAATGGACTCTCGGCTAAATATATATACATGTTCGTTTACAGGGTAACTTGTACAATTTTGGTTGCTTGTTGCGGAGTTTGCATTGCGCCAAAAGCCTGGCAAATTAATCGCTGACTGCGTCGTCCTTTATAGCGTCACAATATATCAAATGTGATTAACACGGCAAATTAGGTAGCAGCAACGGAATTAGGGAGAATGAGAGACGATTGAGAACATTTTTGGGAAAGGGAAAGTTTCAGACCAACTTCAAAACTGTATAGCTGCCAAAACTGTTCTGATCATAATCATTTTTTAGAGTTGCCACTAAAATATATTATATAAATATATTTAATATACAGTCATGGAAAAAATAATAGAAACGACAGGGCTGCTCACATTTGAGACCAAATATTTCGTTTCTAGAGCAAATTTCATCCATAAAAACCAGTGTACTTGGTTTCAGGATAACAATGCTCTATTTTAGATACCTTTTTAGACCTCTTTCGTAAGAATTATAAACTGTGTATACTGATTTGTAGAAAGGCAACGTTTTTGTCTTGGAAAAAATAATAGAAACGCACTAGAATTTTGATATTATCTTGTGTCTTAAAGGTTGAAATCGAGTTATATAGGTATCATTTCATGAACTAGAGATAGAAGAAGACATTAAAAAACTTTTTTTTTTGGATCTCATTCTGCTTGTTGTTGTAATTCGTTTTAGAATGGGTCGTGGCGTACATTGTACTGTTATTGAAAGGAAACATATTCTGGATCCAAAAAATAAAGGCAACTCAATCTCACATATTGTTACAATTCCTAATATTTATAAAAAAAAAATGTTTTCAGCGATTTACTATAAAGAAAACCACAAACACGCACAAAAAAGCTTGCATCATAGGGTAAATTTGACAACCTCCTTATCCGAAAATCAAAAAAAAAATACCTTTCTGTCATCGGAAGTTCTAAAAAATCATTTAAATGCAACGGTCAGTAGTCGCACTATAAGAAACAGGCCGATTGATGACGGTTTCAAAAGCCATATAGCTCAAAAGGTACCATACCTTAGTAAAAAAACACATCAGCAAATGGGAAAATTTCGCGCAGGTGCGTTTACTGCGTCCAAATTGAAAAAATGTGTTGTTGTCAGACGAAACTAAGATCAATTTGCTTGGATCTGATCGGGAACCACATGTTAGGCGCCAAAATAATACTCCCCACGACCCAAGGTGCTCAACTAAAACGTTTGAGTATGGAGGTAGAAACATAATTTTGTAGGGATGCGTTTCTCTTTCTGGTGTTGGTCCATTACATTGGATAAGGGAAAAATTGAGTGCCTCCCAGTATGTCAATATACTCGACAGTATAATGCTACCTTATACTGAAAAGGAAATGCCGTTAAAGTGGGAATTCCAGCAGGATAATGATCCAAAAAGTTTTTTAAAGCTAGCCAAAAAATGGTTCCTTGACAGCAAAGTTCCCTTAATGGAATGGCCTTCACAGTCAATGGACCTTAATACCATAGAGCACCTTTGGGGGATCTTAAAGAAAAGGATTGGGAGCTAAAA